>OX392500.1:8462055-9065554 GCA_947623375.1 Apotomis capreana
GACTCAAAATGGTATTTGGATAAGTGCCAGTCCTTTGCCAATAACTACATGATGAATTAGAAAGCAATGTTAGGGTACGTTATTACCGATTTCTTATTAAGATAACTAAATTGTGGACTTACATGAAATATTTCACCAATTTTTCACGTTATCTGGGTGTCTGCACACGGTCCCTCTGAAAATAACGAGTTACTGTTTTAATTCGATAGTTTGTATTAGCAAGAATTAAAGCTCGATCGAGCATAAAATTTGGTTCCCGACCTTGCTCGGTTCTATTGGTACGCGCCAAACTAACGTCGACTTGACAGTCCCGCCAAACATGGCTGCCAATCGTGTGGTAAGCGGAAATACACGAGTAACCACGAGCCAGAAAGGATAGAACAATCAAAGGATGCGTGCAAAAACGAGACGCACGACAGGTCCTGGCCGTTCGAATATTAAGACAGGGATAGCGATATGAGATTTGACAGGCGAGTGAAAGGATAGGGATCTCGTCTAAACGGTTTTAGGGTGGAGCTGTCTGGACTTGGGATCGGCGGGCAGATGGCAACAAAAAGGGACCAGTCGGGACTAAAATTTCGGGCATAAATTGAACGGCATTTTTGCCACATTGCTGCGAGACCGGGTCGGGGTTTCGGGAGTATTCGGTCTTTGAATTTTAACCGTCACATTTTTAAGTCGTACGGTATACGTTTGGAGTGACTTTACAACGTTCGTTGACAGGTTGTGGGACAGCCGTACGTCACCCGCTTACTCATACTCGCACATAACATATTTATTTTCGAAAACATGTTTTGCATAACGGAATTGTTGGTACTGATGTCACGCGGGTCACTGACTTGGGATTTATTACCTGTTTCCTGCCGGTTTACATGGCTTCATATTTTACTACTTACTCGTTTGTCTAGTAAAATAATTTCGACTTAATAATAGTGCTCTTTAACAATACTCGATGGGAGGCATTTAAAAAAAAATGTATATTCAAATATTAATATTATCCAACATCTACTTAATTAGTGCGGACTTTTTCAACTAATATACTGACTCGTCTAACCGCAACTAATGTACAGTCGACCTCAAAAATCACAGAATACTTATAGAAATAATCTTAGAACTTTAACATTAACATTTTCGGATTAAAAAAAAGTGTCATTCGATTACAGAAATTAAAATGTCTCATTAATGAAAAGTTATTGTTACACGTATTACTCAACTAAGTTTGTTAGGGTTCCGTACCCAAAGGGTAAAAACGGGATCCTATTACTCAGAATCAGAATCAGAATCAGATTTTTTATTGATAAAAAATTCATTTTACACGTCATGGAAAGATATTATACATATAATTATAATATTATTAAAATATACTAAGACTCCATTGACCGTCTATCCGTCTGTCTAGGCTGTATCTCATGAACCACGATAGCCAGACAGTTGAAATTTTCCCAGGTATGTATTTTTGTTGCCGCTATAACAACAAATACAAAGAACAGAATAAAATAAATAGTTATTGGGCTTCCATACAACAAACGTGGTCGGTTGAGTTCACTTTGCACCTCATTTGTATCCGGCGCCATACATACCAGGTACAAACTTAACTTAACCCAGCCAGTTCTTTTCGATGGTACGAAACCCTTCGTGCGCGAGTCCGACTCGCGCTTGGCCGTTTTATAACACTTATAAATTTTGTTCACCTAATTTAGTTTCACATAAAATTTGGATCATAATTACTTTAAGATAAGATTAAGCCAACGGAAGCTGTTCTCAGGTTTGTTTGCGCTCTCGTTATAATCTCGTATCAAGCCAGATTATGCTGTATATTGTTTGTCAACCACTTATCAGGTGGATGATAAATATTAACACTAGATAACTGCCGTTGCGAGAGATTATCCGAAGGTAAGTTAGATGGATAAAATTATATTAACGAGATTTAGGAATAAAGTGCTGCTGATAACATTATATTGCATTAAAACAACCTGTTTCAACACCTCCTTTACAAGCAACCCGCTAGGCGGGTCCATTTATTGTTGGAATTAGAATATCGTTTTCTTTTGTTGTGAATATTAGAAGTTAATAATAATAATAAAATAAAAATACAATTACGCATGCTTATTCACAGACCTTTAGGAATTTGTGTATATTTGGGCAGATAGTAAAGTGGAGAAATACGGAATTACATTTAAAAACCCTAATAGACTTCCAAATCATTATCACTCACTAACACGCTATCTCTACTTATTAATAACGTTAGGTACTTTCCCTTACAACCCTTGGCATAGTAGCTGAAGTGAAGAAGTGATATCATACAAAAATGATACTTATTTCACTAACAAAAGGTTCTGTGTTTTGTCCTTTCAGGACACGCAATCCTCGAAATTTTATGAATAATATTTATATACAGGGACGTTTATGAATTTTGAAAGTTTTAATGACGACAGATAAAATTGGGGAAGGCAATAAAGAAGTCGTTAATTCTGATTCGGCTTTGTCACGCGAATTTCTGGTTTGGTTAGGCTTTTAAAATAGCTATAATTAAATTTTGAATTTATGAAAAGGTTCGATATTTTTTTTAATGCAAAAATGACGAATTTGCGGATCAGTCACAATGCTGTCAACGTTTTATATTCGGCATATTACCGATTAATTAGTTTTATGAAAACATGATTAAAATATAAGAATGTTTGCTAATTAGTGCAGTATGCACGATTAATAATCAATGGTTGGTGTCAAAATCATCAAGGTATGTATTTTTATTACCTTACAACTGCTGTAGCGAATACTCTCGCTAAGTGAATAATAACATGATAAAAGCCGGAAACACTCATACAGAAGTGTTAATAGACTCATCAAAACTACTTGCTTGCAGCGAAATAACAAACGCAATAAACAGAAACAAGTACAGAATCCGGCGAGGTTGTTAAATAGCCTGTCACAAAACAGTTTTAAACCCAGCCATAAAATCCCTAACTTTTATCGGGCTGCAGGTAGTTAAAACTTTTCACCATTTTCGCTGCAACTTATCTACGTTACTTAGTGGAGATACGCAGACTTACACGAAATGTGCTGTTACGAGGTGCGTTACGTTATCTAAACTCTTTTACACCGCCTGCGATCGCGTTAGGCACGTATGAGGTTAATATTTTATTATTATTTACATGCGTAATGGTTCTTGGGAGCTCAGACTTACTATTCATAAAGGTAAATAAAAAAAAAAAAAAACGTTATCTGGAAGTTTGTTGGTTGTGAGGTTGTCTGGTTGTCTTTTGATAAGACCGCCTATTTTTTAATTATTTTTTTAATTAAAGTTTCAATTGTAACATTTTTCTTGTTGGTGTGCAATTTTACAGTAATTCTTATTGTATTGTATTGTATTGTAATTTAAAAATAAAGTCAAAACGCTGGCTTTAATAGGTATTAATAAATATTGTTAATTTTTATGTGGTTTATTTTATTTATTTAAACTTTAACATTAAATCCTTTAACATCGAAGCTAACTCACTTGCTGACGATTGGCTAACACATTTTTGGTATGGGATGCGTAGCTAACGACGCTGTCACGATGTCCCAGTGGGGCAGAACTTAAAGCTCTAAGAGTGCAGTAGATTTTTGAAATATCTGTGTTTAGGATTAGGATATTTAAAGTTGGCTCTATTTAGGAGAAACGTTTTTTTTTTTCGCGGATAATTACGAGCATTTTTCTTTAAGATTATATTATTTTAATAAAATTATTTTAATTAACTTAGAATCTCAGGCATGATAGGTATATTAAATTTATTAAAAATGTATATGAAAGTTTAATTTGCGGAATGATAATTTAATACATCAAATATCTCATAAAAAACTTTTTTTATAGCTAAAAATCTTTATGGAGCTAATCTACAAAATTATCATATTAGAAAAGAAAACCCAAAAATTGCTTTTCGAAAAGTAATTGAATAAACCTACCACGAAAAATCGAGGGTCTAATGAGCCACTTATTTGTCAGACGCCTGTAATGATGACAAGGGGAGACAGGAAGGTCTGACCTTTTTGATACCTCGCATTAGCATGCATAAAAGGAGAAATCAGAATATTATCAATGGTCGTAGCTTTCCGCACATGCGTAGAAGAGGCTTCGTTATCGACGAACGGGCCGTCTTCAACGCGCAGTCGCAGCAAGCCCCGATAATGTAAATAATACAATAAAAATAACACAATCCCACTCGATTTGAATGTCTTCTGCTCTGCCCCGGTTGATGGACTGTTACGATCGGTCCCTCGATACAAGATTCTCTGTATATACGATTTTTTTACGGTGCCTATATAAATTGTAGAAGAGATTGACGGGTGTTGACCTCGGGAAACGGGAGTATCAATATTGACTGAGCAAATTCGTGCCAAAAAAGGTACGACGAGTAGCTTACGATGTTGCAAAATGATTAGACAAGTAAGGTCGGATAGCTTCTGCATCAGAAACGATTGGTCGAATGTATTGGTTGGATGTATAGAACTTCAGACAAATGGGTTCTGTGATACAAAATTATACAAGACAGTAAATCTTTCCAGCTGTGTCCTAATTGGCAGAACATTCGGATTAGTGAAGAAGCTGCCCTGTGTACCCAAAAGCAATGTCACGAAGAAACCATTTGCATGTTCAATGCAATGATCCCTGACCTGTTTTGGTCCGTCTGTTCCTATTTACTCGTGAGCATGGTAGTATGTATAGGTACATTATTCGAATTTTATAATTTTAATTTGTTCTTTGATGATACCTACTTTTTTGACATGAAAATTAATTAAGTATTTTTGCATGGATTTTTTATTATTTTCCTCTTAAGCAACAAAAAGTAATAGTAATAACGAATGACTTTTGAAAGGCTAGTTATTTTGTTATTTATTTTTGTATTCCAATATCAACTGAATAAAGAAAAGTAATTTTAGAGAGGTTATAGTCATGTGTAAAGGAACTGGGAGTTTCAAGTTAGACTAGACAAAGACTTTTTGCCTTTGTATCTTTTAAAAAAATAAGTTTTCGGAAGAAATCTGATGCAAAAAATCAGAATTAATTTGGTTTTTGATTTCAAAAGAGAATTTAATTTTAAACATAACAATGCATAATAATGTATACTTACATATGTGAAAGAACATAACAAGTTATATCCATAAAACGAAAACAAAAAGATTTTAAATTTCATGATGACGCAAATGCAATTACATATTTGGTAAATGCAATTAACACGCCACGACAGTAATGATTGTCATGAAACCGGTAGTTATATTAATGAGGTTAAAAGACATGTGCGCCGAGGAATGTTCTTATTACGCCTCAGGAAGTCTGTGTTTAGATAATGATACAGCGCTAAAGAAGGGTATGCGTTAATCAAAGCTTACCTTATCTTCGATTGAACTAGATTACCTTTCCCCATCTGAACCTAGTTAACTGTGATTATTGAAACGCGTTTTAATGTGTCCGTATCGATAATCCTACATACATAGTTATGTGAAATGCTTTCATCAAGAGCCCGCGTTGCGGGTTCATTTTGTATGAGAATCCGCATTTCGTTTGTTAATTGTAGGAAAAATGGAAACAAATACAAACACAAGTATCTTAATTTTTCTTCAAAACCATGTGAATTTGAGATGCATCATTAATATTCTGCAAAATTTTGAAGTATACGTTTCCACTGGTATCGATTATACTAAAAAATCGGAAACCTTTTACTGTTCGAAAACCACAGTGTGACATTAATACGAAGAACTAACAATAAATTTTCAACTAACAAAAAATATAATTTTGTGCAAAACGCACAAGCACTGTGACATCGGTCTGATTAGCAAGTACCCGAATCGGAAGGGTTTTGACATCACTAATAATTCTTGTGTGTGTGTGAAACCCTAATGCTATTTTTAACTGTCAGGAGTAAAAAATAAGACTACCGTTTTATATAATAAACTGGCTGTCAACAATAGAAAAAAACTTACCAGGAGTGGAGATACATGGCAGCTGCGCGGTGCGAAGTGCGAGCAGCGACAGGCCTACGCGCCCCCGCCTCGCTTCCTCCTTAGCGCACAGATTTGCCTACCTTACCCCTTGCCCCTCACCCCCTGTCTCTACCCCCGCCCGCCCTCGGTTAAACCTAATTCACTTAATTACGACGAAACGATGATTTTCTCAACTGTATCAGGATTAAGCTTCGTTTCATGGAGCTGAACTACCCTTCGAACTTCGGGGTTCGTATGTTTCGTAATTTGATTAGAGTTGAATGTCTTCCTATATCACATGTGAAATGGGTTTTCATTTAGATTAAGGATTATTTATAAAATTAGGATATGTGTAGGCTTCAATCCGATTTGTATACGGACAACCTAGTACCTATTAACTTATCGAGTAAAATGTCGTATACTTACACAAGAAAAAAACAAGATCTTATGAACCTAATAGTAAAAAAATATATTCCTAATGAATTGTTATAAATAATATGATATGGGACTATTCCTAAATCATAATGGCTGATGATTATAGTGTTATATTCTGAGTTTAACGGACCACATTTCATGTGTATCACAGCTAACACCTGAATGTTTTTACATATTTGGGTTGATTTAATCTGTAATAAATATTATATCATATCACCTATATAAACCATTTACATTGTCTTTTGTCAGTGTGCAAACAGACATAACTTAAACCATTGATTGTTAAGATTGGTAAGACATTACTTGTTAAGTATATGTACTATATGTAGTTTGTAACAAAAACCAGTGATATAGACTAGCAACGTAATTTTTCATCTCAGTTTTACACGTTCAAATACGCAGCAGCACGAGCAAGAGCGAAAATGTGTTATGCGGTATGTATTCCATCAAATTAAATTCAAGACGTTTTCATCATACCGTATAGCCAACAAAGAAACTACATAACCGTACAATTTTTTTTTTATCTGCATTTTTAGTCTAGCGTACAGTAACAAAAATTCAAACAAAACGTTCGCGAACGAAAGTTGTCGTCTCATGATTGATAGTAAGAGCGCAGACTGTCCTTGCCGGGATTATTCCGTAGTGGCAAGAATAGTCCTTACAAGGCCGAGTCAAAAGACCGTCGACCTAGCACGTGTCGGAAATGTTACGTAACTGGGAGACTCCCACTGAACATACAATAAAATATGTACTACAGTGTATCTAGGTACTACCAAAGGGTGATATGGTTAACTTTATCAGTATCAGTATTATATTTTGTTCAGTATAAAAAGTTGTAAATAGTTGTTATTTGATAATAAAAATAAATACAATACAATACCTACAAATATGATTTATTGCACACCAAAATACATTTCTACGAGAAACAAAAATACACAACAATTGAGAAAAGAGTAGACAACAGGCGGTCTTATCCTTAGAGAGCGATCTCTTCCAGACAACCTTTGAGTAGTGAAGTTGAGAGAAAGTCAATCATAATAGTGAGTAGGTAGGTGTAATTTATAAATGTGTAATTTGTCAATATAGATCATGGAAAAAAATTAGGTTTGTCTTTGCCCAGAATAAATAAATTGATGTGTTTTTTTTTTACAAATACATTTCTAATATGCCATGGAGAAAGAGTAAAAAAAGTGTCGTCTCATGATTAATAGTACAAACCCGACCGGATACTTTGCATTAAAGGGATAATTTTTCCATATTGGGCCATATTACAAGTATTGCAATTAAATGGCACAAAGGCTGTCTATTTCGATCTAGTGCAGAAATGCGGCGAGCATAAGTGTGCTTTTAGACCCGAAACGGCAGAGAGCGGTGTTTCTTGAACCTTTGTTATTTTTACAATATTGCATAAGTACTTATTCATTTATTATAATTATTTCTTGTTATTATATATTTTTATTGTATGTTGACCCCAGAGTATATATCTAATTTTAAAATAACACATTATTAATAAACAAAAATATATATAAAATAATATATATTTAATGTTCAAGACTATGGTGATGCACATTAATTATGTCTCTCGATAACTACCTACATATTCCAACCCGATTGTGCGGTCAATAGCAGAAATATTGACCTAGCTCTGCCGATGTTATTATTGGTCAAGGTAGGTCTTCATTAGCTTTAGAGATTATGATTAAATATAATTTTCTCCAACTTGCTTGGGAATGGCTTGGCTTAATGGGAATTAATGTAGTATAACTCGACCGCGAAATCGTTCGTTATTTTTAGAAGGCGTTAATACAAATTAAAAAATTATTGGCCTTAGCCGGGAAATCAATATTATTTAAATAAGATGATTAAGTAAAAAACACACCTTCCGTTTATGACGTCTCATACAAATGAGGGTACTCTTAATTTGGCCGGTTACTGCATTTTTACTTTTAATTTTTTCAAAGACTGATAATTCACCATACAGCCAACTGTCCACTAAAGGGTATAGCCGTGTTTGTATGGGGCATCGGCCCCAGAAGCCAAATCGATTGCCGTTTTGCTAATATATTAGTCCAGATGTAAGATGCTATTTTACAAAAAAAGGACCCTGAAATACTTCAGATTTTTGAGAAAATAAAAAAAAACGAAAATTGGTTTTTATTTTCTTTTATCTAAACTACTCAATAGATTTTTTTGTTACTTATACACATTATGTAGGTAATAAAGATGTATTATTAAAAAAAAATGGATTTCCAAATATTCTTATAAGTAGTGAAATTTTCACTTTAAATTTTTCAATATTTTTTTTTTATCTTTTCGAGACAGGGACACCTACCAATTTTGGCTATATTATGTAGGTATAAACTAATATTCTATAATATATATTTTTTTCAAAAACATTCACTTGGATCAACATATCCAAAATGAAACAAACTTATCGTGACAATTTTTCAGACAGTTATTTTCAAAACCTCGTATCTAGTTTGTTGATTGATACTGAGATACGAGCTTTATTTTAAGTAGGTATTTGTTACTTAGTTGTGGTTGTCAACTGACGTTATGGTATACCATACATTTGTTGGACTTAATATGCCTAACTACTCGTACAAGAATCGAATAAAAATAACATAAGAGCATCAGCGAAATACAATGCTTATATGTAGTACAAACAGAAACGCATCTAACTGACCATCGGTAGACCTTATGAACATTAACATAAGGCCTACTGATGATGGCCAGTTACAGTCTGATTTATTTTTAATAATCCATTTGACACTTCTCTGTTGATGTTTGTAGTGATCTAACGATTGATCGAATCGATTTTATCGACGAACTTTTTTTTTCGAATCTGCATGTGTTTTGTGTAAATCAATATTTTTTGAGCTACGAGCCGTGGGACTCACTGGAGCTATCTATGTAAAATAAGCTTTCTATGTAAAGACATTTTATTTTGACGATGCACTTATATGTTATTTTTATTCGATTCTTGTACGAGTAGTTAGGCATATTAAGTCCAACAAATGTATGGTATACCATAACGTCAGTTGACAACCAAAACTAAGTAACAAATACCTACTTAAAATAAAGCTCGTATCTCAGTATCAATCAACAAACTAGATACGAAGTTTTGAAAATAACTGTCTGAAAAATTGTCACCAGGCGATAAGTTTGTTTCATTTTGGATATGTTGATCCAAGTGAATGTTTTTGAAAAAAAATATATATTATAGAATATTAGTTTATACATAATATAGCCAAAATTGGTGGGTGTGTCCCAATCTCGAAAATATATAAAAAAAAATATTGAAAAATTTAAAGTGAAAATTTCACTACTTATAAGGATATTCGGAAAACCATCTTTTTTTTAATAATACATCTTTATTACCTACATAATGTGTATAGGTTACAAAAAAATCTATTGAGTAGTTTAGATAAAAGAAAATAAAAACCAATTTTAGTTTTTTTTAATTTTCTCAAAAACCTGAAGTATTTCAGGGTTTTTTTTTTGTAAAATAGCATCTTACATTTGGGCTAATATATTAGCAAAACGGCAATCGATTTGGCTTCTGGAGCCGATGCCACATACAAACACGGCTATACCCTTTAAAAAATAAAAACTATTATAAACTTTTTAATTGTTCTCTGCGTTTAGTTCTTGCACTGAACATTTTTCTGCTCTGCTACTATCAATGTATTTTAAATGTCGACAAATTTCGAATAACGGACAAACAATTTAAATAATAATTTATATGCGGTTAATTTATTTTCATGATTCTTAGTTATTAGAGATTTCTCACGAAAGTTTTAATTTTAATAATATGATGGTATTTAATGAGTGAGTTGAAAATTAATAAGTGTACCAAACGTAAACAAATAAAAAATAAAACAGAATTGATCGTATCCAAATCAATAAGTATAAAAGTTATTTTGAACTTATGATCTTCTCCGAATGATAAATATGGTATGGTTTAAAAAAAAAACCAGTGTGTTTAGAAGTTGTTAATTTAACTAAAATTAATAATTACCTATGTGCATATTTTTTTTATTGTGTTTTCATATATATTTAATTCTTATTAACATATTTTGTTTTGAATCAAACATATGATTCGGACCCGAATTTTTATTCCTATTCCTAAAAAAAAAAGTACCAAATGAACTTCATGGTACTGATGTATTAAATTAAAATAATGTAGATTGGTGATTATTTCCAAGCATATTTGGAGAAAAGCACTATACAAGCCTCGGCGGGAATGTGAGTTCGCAGATTCGTATTATTGAAGGGCGTAGCCTCGTCCTTCAAAGTCATGGTTTACCCTTGAAATTTCGACAAACGTTTAATCGAATTTCAGTTCAAAGTCAACGGTACGCATTTTTTCATTTGATCGAATATTCATTACATCGAACAATTAAATGGTGTATTTTTATAACACCGATTTTTAATCTGTAGAAATATTAATTATTATATACTTTATTTCGCTGTTCTTTATTTCATATTTTATTATTTTGTTTTAAATTTTACATTGTAGAAAATCATTTCAGTATTTATCATTCTACAACTTCAATGAATTATGTGAGGAACTAAAAGCAATGCGCTCGGGGACGGATGTGTGTAGATATTATGTGTACCCTTTTGTTTACCTATGTCTGCGAGCCGTTTCGTTTTTCGGGTCATAAAAAAAATAACCCTAACCTAACCTAACCTACCTATGTCTGCGACCCGTTTCGTTTTTGGGGTCATAAAAAAAAATAACCCTAACCTAACCTAACCAACCTATGTCTGCGAGCCGTTTCGTTTTAGGGGTCATGGAAATGAATGAGTTGTATAATAATACGTCAATGAAATAATATAAATTATTTGAGGTTCTGTCTTTAAAATCATCTATTAAATGTAATTTTAAGTATTTAAAATTCCTTATAACATTGCTCTAATACTTGTTATAATATGTAATGAATAGTCGATGAAGCCATAATACTCAAAGAGATAATATTTATACTGAATATTCTATGAATCGTTTTCGATGAAATGAAATTCGATGAAAAGTTTGTCGAGATTTCAAGGGGCACCCCAAAATCATACTCATCCACGAACTGACTTTTCCCTGCCTCGGCAGTAATGTTACCCGATCGTTTACTTCTTTCCCCGGTTTAGATAATTCTTATTCTTGATCCTGAAAAACCTAATTAATGCTAATACATAGCATAATAAGACACCATGTGCCGGGTATATTTTTTAATTAAGTATTAACTTTGTTACAAGGAACCCGCCAGGCGGGTTCATAATTAGAGTGTGATTTCAATAAAAACAAATATATGGTGTTATTTTTTTAGTCACTTCGGATTAGAAGACGTAAGAAAATGTAGGCAACATGATCAGTCTTATTAATATCATCTAAATAGTCGCTCTGTCATGTTGTCCTTTTCATTAGAATTACGAAAGGCGAGACGCTATGAGGTGCCGCTAGCGCCCGGTCCGCGCAATACTAAGCATGCGTAGAGTGACGTAAGAGACAAAAGCTACATGCTTCGTCTGTTACCTAAGGGTGCGTCTACACGGACGATTTTTGTGGGCATACAAACTTAAAACACATATTGCCATCGTTCAGGATTAAATATATTATTATATATGAAAATATATGCACCGCTACCAAATAGCTTCTAATAGATGTCTCATGAGGTATTAAGACTGAATTAAAATATCCACTGTGGACCGCGGGTTTGGTTCCAATTATGTTAACAACACACTTTTATAACAAAACAGAATTTACTTAGAAAAACACATACAAATCGCTCCAAAGAAAATTATTGACAACCAACTTGACATATAATAATAACATAAATCTCAGCGGCCAGCTCACACGAAAGAGGCCGTCGTTTACATCCACAATATAAATAAATTTAGCATATTAAAAAATAAGTAATGCCAAATAAGGTATAACTATTTTTTTATGCTAACTTTTCATGAAAACGTTAGAATATTGTTAATGTTTATATTCCCAAAGACTACTCCGATATCTGATGGACATAAATCTCCAAAAATATCAATTGCATTAAATTTAATATGCTCATTGTCTTCCTAAAATGTTCGACGAAAATTAGAGAATTATAAATTTTACCATCAAGAATGAGAATTATAAATGTCAGTCATTTGCCAACTCACAGTAATCTCCTGTCCATCTTTTTCAAAACTCAATTAAGTAGATCAGTTTATCAATAAAAGCTTTGGTAAGTTTCGCAAGGATTATTGAAAATCTTAGATTCAAAATTGAAAGAAACAATTAGGAAACATAATGTGCGCTAACCTGAGTGACTAATATCGATTTACTTACCTTTACAGCTAAACCAGCTATGGTCGTCAGTCGTATCGTAGGTATAATCTCAATTCAATGTGTTATGCTGCACACGTCGATAATGGTACAGACCTTCGCTAATCCAACTCATAATTTAAGCCTTGTGGTCACGGGTACGGTGAACGGGATATTAACTTGGCGCCTACTAATATATTACTTACTTTAGCAACGAAGATAATAGTGGTTGAATAAAGTAGATACTAATATTGGAATAGTATAGCATTGAAATCAAGTTACTCTATCGCATCTCCCGCTAGGCACCGGGTTTATTTTTTGACATACGGATTTTTAACACTACTAGGGGATCACTAATTTTTATTAAAATTTAAAAATGATTGATAAAATTGCATTATGATTAATACTGTATGGTAGGCTTAATTAACTATTTATTTAATTGTCTGCTTGAGGGGGAGACGTCCGGGTGTTGGTGTTCCGAAGTATTTTTTTTATAACAGAATTGGAGCGGCGCTTCGTTTTTGTCCTTCCAGCGCAACTATGTTACGCTAGTTTTTCTCGAGTGACATATATTACCCATCTCTTTTTTTTAGTGCTGTGCGAGAGTGACGGGTGATGCTGTCACGCAAAAATCCCGAGGAGATAGATCCCTACGTAAGAATCTTAGCCCATCAGCAATTCCAGTTGAGTTGAGCGTTTTACCCACCTTTGAAAGATCATAGATATTTTTTTTTAATAATATACCTACACGTATATTTGTTTACTAGCATTAACCCGCGGCTTCGCCCGCGTTCCTATACAATAAACATTATCCTACGGGAACGATGCTCTTTTTTTCAGGATAAAAAGTGGGCTATTTGTTAAAGTTAGGGTATAATCTGCTTATCCCTCATGCATATCCGTCTAGCCGTTTTATTGTTGAAAAGTTTGAATGCATTTATTACGGCTGCAGGAGGTTTCCCGATGACTACTCCAGTCTCGCCGCGCCACCCGCACTGGCCTTGACGACAATCGAAATGGCACCAAATACAAATTTAAACATCTATTAGGATAACGGGACTCATTCCATACCTCAAAAGCAAAACTAAATCCCTTATAGGATCACTTGTAGCTGTCTGTGAGTCCGTCTGTTACAACCGATTTGCTGCAAAACTACTGCACAAATGCTTTCAAGAATTTTCATGTCCACAAATGTCCCAAAAAAACATGAAAATTACACCCATATTCATATCACCCACAATCATATCGTCATCGACCCGCCACAGGGGAATGGTATTTCACGTCCGCTACGTTGAGTTTTAAAATAATTATTGTACCCGTAATCAGCGACCTGATAAATAATAAAAATAATACCCATGTTGATTTTCAGACTTTGTCAACATATTTCCCCCTTTTAGGGCTTCAATTCTTGAAAGGCCTGAAAAGCGTGTTTACTCATATTCTTAGAAATACTCCTGTGAAGTTTCGAATAAAATAGTCTAATCTTGTTTCCCCATACAAACTTTGGATCTCTATTTCACCCCCTAGAAAAATCGTTTATTAGTGCGCCCCTATACCCTATAAGGAACCTACGTTCTAAATTAAGACTCTTTAGAATCAGCGGTTTGGGCTGTGCGTGCACCCTAACATGAGAGATGGTATTACACGTCCGCCGTGTTGAATTTTAAAATCGTTCTTTTTTTAGTAATCAGCGACCCGATAATTCATAGAAACTAACTCTTCCCACACCCGGGATACAGGGTACCAAGTTATCTAATTTTGTTTCCCCATACAAATTTTGAATCCCCATTTCACCCCCATAGGGGGTGAATTTAAAAAAAAACCTTTCTTAGTGCACCTCTACACCTTATAAGCAACCTACGTGCCAAATTTGGACTCTCTAGAACCAGCGGTTTAGTATTTAGACATTTCAACCCCATTTCACCCCAACGGGGGAGATGGTAATTCACGTCCGCCTCGTTGGATTTTAAAATCGTTGCGGTTTTGGTAATCAGCGACCCCATAAACCATAAAAACAATACCCATGTTGATTTTCAGACTTTGTCACCACATTTCTCCCTTTTAGGGGTTGAATTTTCAAAAAACCTGAAACACGTGTTTACTCATTTATCGTTAGAAATACTCCTGTGAAGTTTCATATAAAATAATAATAACCAATCTTATTTCCCCATACAAACTTTGGAACCCCATTTCACCCCTTTAGGGGGTGAGTTTTGAAAAATCCTTTCTTAGCGGATGTCTACGTCATAACATCTACCTGCATGCCAAATTTCAGCCCGATCCGTCCAGTGGTTTGGGCTGTGCGTTGATAGATCACTATATCAGTCAGTCAGTCAGTCACCTTTGAGTTTTATATATATAGATTTATAGATCACTATGTCAGTCAGTCAGTCAGTCAGTCAGTAACCTTTGAGTTTTATATATATAGATTTATAAACCTGGTTAATAGTTTAGTTTGAGGTTTTTTTTTAGAATAAAAAGATGGTCTTAGCTGGCTGGTGCTCTGACCATTTTTAGAAGTCACAAAAGTTGCACTTGAGGGCCGACGAAAAAAAGTAAGCCGATTTACTCGGAGTATAATGACCAGTGACACCTCCCTATCCTGAGCCTTACACTGCTCTTTACGCCACAAATGTGTCACTGGAGCATTCATAATTTGGCCATGGGAAGCTACCATAGTAACCATAGTCGTTTCGAAGCGACATTCTGATGCAATGCCTACGAAGAACATCTAGTTTTTTTTCCTGGTTCACGTCCGGTTGCTTTAAGCAATAGCCCTGAAGTTCACACTTCGCTCGTGCCTCTCAAAAATCCGGGACAGCGATGTCTAATAACAAAAGCATTACTATTTACACAATACGGTGTTTGACTATAGTGAATATACATTGTGGCATTGAAACCACTAGACACACATTAAAAAATACGCAGAACCAAATAAACTATCACTAACTTTATACTATTTTTAATTGTACAATAACTAAAAAAGAAGACGTGTTCATAAAGAGTAGCTGATTTGAGCTGTCGTCAAATACCGTATTACGAGTATTTTTTTACAATGGGTGTGAGTCAGACTGTGTGTGACACCGAGAGTTCCGTACGAACTATGAAAGCACTGCATGTGTCATATGACAAACTTTGCCGTTGGAAAACTGTTCTAAATACGTACTTTATGTAAAGAATGTATTTGTTTTATTTAATTACAAATGTAGGTATAGTTGTCAGATTTTTTCCTATGCTTGTAGCCTTGTAGTATATTAATAACTGTACGGTATTACTTGCCAAATTTCATAGATCTAGGCTATCGGAAAATTACCTTAAAAATTTTATTTCATTGAGAGTATCGAAATACACGTTTTTATGTATACAGCCATATTTTTTTGATGTTAACTTACTTGTTTTTAGGGTTCCGTACCCAAAGGGTAAAAACGGGACCCTATTACTGAGACTTCGCTGTCCGTCCGTCCGTCCGTCTGTCACCAGGCTGTATCTCAAGAACGGTGATAGCTAGACAGTTGAAATTTTCACAGATGATGTATTTCTATTGCTGCTATAACAACAAATACTAAAAATAAAATGAAATAAATATTTAAGGGGGGCTCCCATACAACAAACTTGTTACAGATTATATATATATATATATATAAAGGTACGGAACCCTTCATGCGCGAGTCGGACTCGCACTTGCCCAATTTTTATTTTCTTTATTTCATGACATATTGACCTTGATATGAGTTGATTAAAAAATATTATACCATTCCTTACCTTGCAGCTACTATATTAAAAAAAACTGAAAAATACTTCCGAAGCGAGTAGGTATGGGATTTCACAGGCGCGATACAACAACAAGTATAAAATTTAAGCCAAGTAACTTTACTTGCTCGTTTGGTTGTTTCCAGCTTATTGCATAAAAATATCATTTGAATTAGCTAACACTCAAAATGTTGTGTGAACTTAGCCTTACAGTCCAGCCCATCCTCGTTTCGCGGCGAACATAAAATTGATATTTCTGTCCTCTTCCCTCGTCTCTCAAAAAGAGCGATGGGTAAACATATCGGCAAGCTCTGAACCGTGTTAAGGTGAGGCCTAAATTGGTAGTATTTTTTATACGACCATCTGGATTAGCATGCTCTATACTGATCGTTTCATCTTTTGTAATTTTAGGCCTATAGTAAATTCAGTGAACCTACGTACCTGCTCTAGGTAAGGCTTGACAAGATGCCGATGCCGGTAAACCCTGGGATAGTGCTGTTACAAACTGGTTTCATATGGCAATAATGTACATATTTCATGTATAAATATAAATATTATACAAGATCAGTAGCGGTATGTCAACAACCAATTTCAAAACATTGTTTATCGGAATGCTAGTCAATCCTTCGCTCTTCTTCTGTAATAAATATTAAAATGGATTAAAAATATATTTAATTGCATAGCTATCGATATGTGTGGCTTTATTGTGAGAAAATTAATTAACATTCGATGGCTTTTATCGTCAGTTACCTACTAATGAGTACTGCTTGCCAGTAAAATAAATGAGTACCTACGATTAAAAATCTGCAAAATGGCATAGTTCGTCTTCCTATTTTATATATTTATCGAAATCAGCATGCAAAAAAATTATCCCATCACTACGGCCCCCAGCCCGTCATTTCGCTCGGACGCACCACGGCTGGCACGGCCAATCCAATGGCACCCTCCCCCTATTGGTGAATTTAAAAACGGAATTTCAATTTAATCCGCTCCCCTTTAAATAGCTGACAGGGTCCTGTTGCGTTTTCGTATCGTGTTTGTTTTTTAATCAGTTACAGTTCTAAATTTAGTTCCAAGCGATAGTGTGGAAGTGATAATGTTGGAGATCGATGTTAAGATAATTAACTATTTTTTGTATTTTTTAAGCGAGTTGTTGTTTATACTACGCAAAATCTACGCTTAAACTGACCAACTTAAAAACCGGCCAAGTGCGAGTCGGACTCGCGCACCGAGGGTTCCGTACAAACATTTTCCATCCCTAAGTGTTTAAGTTAAGTTTGCACCTGGTAAGTATAGCGCCCCATATAAATTAGGTGCAAACTTGCAAAGTTAGGTATTAAAAAAAAACTACTTACTAGATCTCGTTCAAAACAATTTTCGTTGGTAGTTTTTATAGTAATGTACATCATATGTTTTTTTTAGATTTTTCATTTTCTTATTTTAGAAGTTAGAGGGGGGGGGACCAACTTTTTTCCACTTTGGAAGCGTCTGTCACGCAAACTATTCGGTTTAGAAAAAAAATATTTTAGAAACCTCGATATCATTTTTGAAGACCTATCCATAGATACCCCACATGTATGTGTTTGATGAAAAAAAAAATTTTGAGTTTCAGTTCTAAGTATGGGGAGCCCCCAATATTTATTATTATTTTTTTATTTTTGCATCAAAATCTTAATGCGGTTCACAGAATACATCTATCTACCAAGTTTCAACAGTATAGCTCTTATAGTTTCGGAAAAAAATGGCTGTGACATACGGACGGACAGACGGACAGACGGACAGACAGACAGACATGACGAATCTATAAGGGTTCCGTTTTTTGCCATTTGGCTACGGAACCCTAAAAAGTCGAATATTAGGCCTAATGTTTGTAGATATTAGTCCCCTCACCAGTAACTTGTCTAAGATGAACTCGGAAACTGCGAATTTTGTTTATTAAACTAAAATAATATACCTACAAGCGGCATAATATATATGTTAATCATCAGAATTATTGTGTTATAATTTATCTAGGTATTGAAATAATTATATGTATAGATCTTAACCAGTACAATTTTGTTTTAATACATCGTGTTGGTTTGCTAATTGGTGTAACCATAATTGTGTTGCGGCGCTCTGTTTTGGTAATTATCATTAATTTCAAGATTTTGACGTTGTTCGGTTTTGTATAATTATGTAGGTACCTACTTACATATATATTTAAATATCCCCATTGTGTAACCGACAAAAAATTTATCAATAGCCGCATGAAAGTATATGCCTATAGGCGTTTTTTCACATAATAATATATCTTTTTATTCATAATCATATTATACACAAAAAAATGTTTCAAAATTTTGTACGGACAAATATATTTTTCAGTGTGACCGGTTCAAAGATTAAAACTTAAATTCAAATACAAAAATTGAAAGTCTGGAGTAGACAAAAGTGTTTATTTTTATATGCCCTGATATGTAGGTATACAATTACAACCAATAGTTTATAATCGCACTGGAATATTTTGCCTTACTCCTGACTCCCGGACTGCGCAGGCGTCAACGCAGGCGCACCGAAGGTGCCTTTTATGGCGGCCATTTTTATTGTTTTTTTTCGCCGACCTCTAACAAAATGTAGCCATTCATAGGAGTCAGGTATAAATTTCGAGCTAACAGATTTTTTATTTTTTGTGCAACGGTATTAAGCCAGTTGAAATGGGATTATGTTCGGAAAGTGTTTAGTAAGATTATGTTTAACTGAAAGGATTTGTAACGTGTTTTTTGTCCTGCTTCTGTTTCTCAACTTACCTAATTATATTTCTGCTTATGTTAATGATCTAAAACGATTATATTTATCGGTGCCTTTGATTTAAATATTTTTTTTACATATTTGATCATCACCCCTAAAGAAATTTTAGAAATTCTAACCTCTTTCCCGGTAATAATACGTAGGTAGTACGGGAGTAAACTAATTATTGCTCTATCGACCAGAGCATAAGCTCTTAAATTTAAGATTATGATTAATTAAACTGCATGATTACATTAAATATAAATACGTTTGAACAAGTCCCTTAGGGATGCTCACTCGATTTTTATAAAAAATCTGTTTAGTAGTTGTACATTAAAAAAGTAAGTCCTATTATTGACAGTGGCTAGGCTTGATAGTTTCAGATCAAATTTCAACATGCTAATGTTTTATGCCTGTATTATACTCCACGAACATGCTCAAGAGAGCCACACAATAAAACACTACAGGAGGTTCTATCTATTGATCTTCGGAAGAGCCGCCTAACATTGTATTTTAATGGTTGTTTGTGTAAAATGTGACGCATTTTGTTGTGAGGTGCGTTGATTCGGCCCAATAACGCTGGCGAATGACTACGAACGCTCACCTAAATATCCGAACTAAAGCGGAACGCGGAGGCGTGCATCATGGTGCGAACAGGCACGTCTGCTATTAGCGTGGTTCGCGGCGTTTAGTAAGCCCAAACATCCGAAAACTGGATATCCGGACATACGAAAGCAATTTCGACGCAGCATAATTGCAGACGCAGTATTAAATATATTGAAATGAAATAATTTATGAAATGAAACGAAATGAAAATGAAATAATTTATTCAGTAAGTAGGCCACAGGGGCACTTTTACAAGTCAGATTATGAAATTACCGGCATTTCGCAACAGGAGACCGCTGTTGAGAAGAAAGCCGAAAGAAACTCAACAGTAAGTCATTTTTTCGTAAATAATATTTAAAACAATTACATTATTACATGGGTACTCGTGAAGGAGAAGTATAGATACCTACTCCAAATCAACGTTAAGTAGGAACATCAAAATAAAATTTTAACGATCAATTTAAAATACTATTACCATAATCCATACTAATATTATAAATGCGAAATAATGAAATAATGAACTTTATTCTGCAAGTAGGCCACAAGGGCACTTTTACATGTCTGAGTCTACCGGCATTTCACAAGAGGAGACCACTGTTGAGAAGAAACGCCGAAAGAAACTCAACAGTCAGTCATTTTTTCATAAAGGATAAGTACTTAACTATTACAGTAATATGAACTTAACTATACGTAGTTCTCGAAGAAAACATATTAAAAGTGTATTCTAAGATATAAATAAGCAAACGTTTAAGAATGAAATATAGAAACTACAAGAAAGTATGACGGTTTATCACAATTTATGTACGTTTGATATGCTTTCTTATTAGAACTGTGTCCCTTAAACTAGTCAGGTACAATCTAAGAAGGAGTCAGTTACTCGGTTTCTGGTTCAGGCCATGCATTTTTGTCTGTCAGATAGTCCTCTACTGTATAATATGCTTTTGACATTAGAGATTTTTTTAAATAATTTTTGAGAGATGGAAAGGCTAATTTGGAAAGGAAAGTGTGTCTGTCTGTCTGTCTGTCTGTCTGTCTGTCTGTTACCTCTTCACGCTTAAACCGCTGAACCGACTTAGATGAAATTTGGTATGGAGATAGTTTGAGACCCGGGAAAGGACATAGGATACTTTTCATCCCGAATAAATTTAGTGTTCCCGTGGTATGAGCGGGTAACACCGCGGGGCACAGCTAGTATGGTATATTATTGACCAGCTTGTCTTGGCGGGGGCACTACCGTGCCCCCAGATTGACCGATAAATTAATATTGATACCTAAGTGGTCGATGAAATTGATTGACTGACCGAGCGAAGCGTTTACGTTTCGTCCGGATGTCCAGTTATTCGGATGTTCTCGTAAATAATTAAAATCTATCAAATTAGTTCCTCAGAAAGCTGTCTTTAACCTTTACTTCTGCATTGCTACCAATGTCCATAAAATAACTTCATCCTCAAAGCTTCGTTCGCAAATAGCCGGGAGATGGCGTTTTGTCGCGAATGTCTCGTATAATTATGACAACATCAGGAAAGCTCAGAAGGTTTTCAATTTTATATCAAACATAGACCCATGTAGGTAATTTATTTCGACGGGGTAAAAAAAAAACTTTATGGTAAGTAGTCGGGTAAGAAGTATCCTATTCCTAAGTACTAAGAAGTAGCAAAAGTGGTTGAAATCCGTGCAGCCCTTTTGGCGTGCATGTGCAGAGGACAAATATTTTTCTTTACCAACGCCATCCGGAGTTGCATGGCACCGCGCGCATATGCGAATTTTGGAGATTTAGTTATGTGTCTTATGCGCTAAAATTAGTTTTTTTATATACTTTTAATTTGAAAACTTAAAAAAATTAAATTATCATTGTTATAACTACTATTTAAAAAAATGCAAGAGCTTTGTACCTATCAGATTCTGCTGACTTAAATTCTCACTCTGATCAATTTTTAAATGATTATAGAATTGAATTTTATTATTACAGGCGAATCGAATGTCAAAGGAGAATTGTAATATTAAAAACAAACCGGCCAAGTGCGTGTCGGACTCACGCACAAAGGGTTCCGTCCCATTGATTTATGAAATTAAAGGCCTTTTGTTTTTTTTTATATTTGAGTTGATTTAATGAAACGGTTTACGATTTATATTATATTAAAAAAAAACTACTTACTAGATCTCGTTCAAAACAATTTTCGTTGGTAGTTTTTATAGTAATGTACATCATATGTTTTTTTAGATTTTTCATTTTCTTATTTTAGATGTTAGAGTGGGGGGGGACCAACTTTTTTCCACTTTGGAAACGTCTGTCACGCAAACTATTCGGTTTAGAAAAAAAATATTTTAGAAACCTCGATATCATTTTTGGAGACCTATCAATAGATACCCCACACGTATGTGTTTGATGAAAAAAAAATTTTTGAGTTTCAGTTCTAAGTATGGGGAGCCCCCAATATTTATTATTATTTTTTTATTTTTGCATCAATATCTTAATGCGGTTCACAGAATACATCTACCTACCAAGTTTCAACAGTATAGCTCTTATAGTTTCGGAAAAAAATGGCTGTGACATACGGACGGACAGACGGACAGACAGACATGACGAATATATAAGGGTTCCGTTTTTTTGCCATTTGGCTACGGAACCCTAAAAACCGAGATGTTACACTTTCGAATACGGCGCCAACGTCAGAATACGGACACCACTGCAGACTGTACTATAATACTACTGCAATAAATCACTATTCCGCAGCCAAAGCTTCCCTGCAATGCCACAAATCTACAGTAACCTCCTGATTCAAATATAAACTAAAACAATGGTTGACTACAAGTATAAACTCACCAGCTGAAGAGTTCTCGGTCTTTCACACGATTTATTCGGCAATTTTGTAGAAAGCTGTAGGCGAAATGCGCCTCCCGATGGCTACGAAAAAGCTCTACTGGCAAAAACGAACATCCCTGCTTTATCCTGTGAGTCAGGGGCTAGCGCCATCTAGTGGCGAATAGAAGTACTACATCGAAATTGCGTATGAAAGTAGTTCCTGGAACATTATGCGGTTTTGTAACGTCGATTCCTGATCATTCTTATTTCGTTATATAATGAGTAATACTTTTGCTCCTGTGTTAATAAAATACTAACATTATAATACTCTATCAGGAATGTATTAGATTTTTGTCTAGTTAGATTATTTTCTGTCAAGTCCTTATTAGATACTACTAGCGCCATCTGCAGGAAAATTTAAAAACAATTAAGGCTTTTGTTACCGTCTGAGTATGCAGTGATACTCCACTACGCAGTTCGGATTATGGACGCTAGATAGCGCTTGTGCCTTATATTATTTTGACACAGGGTTGATTATTTTCTTCAGTAGCCTGGTTACGTAAGTAGTTCCGCTGAAATACGATAGAGGGCATCGTTTTTTTTCATGCGTCAGTCACTGTCTGTTTATTTAGGTACGTTTAATAAGGTGCTTAAAACCCACTGCGACCATTAGTAATGTGACAAAAAATATACTCATTTTTCTTCCATTTTTGGAGCACCAGTTTTGGGAGGAATTTCTTCAACGGAATCGATGGAGCCATAACCAACAAAAATTTAATAGAAAAAGGGAAAATATGCACTGTGCTTGTTGATTACGATGTTAGTGCTTTTATTAATTAGACCATCTGTAATTTAATATAATGTTTTGTAGCTGGCACAAAATGATATAAGTATTTTATTTATTCGTATACCTATTTCTAAATAGTAGGTAAGTACACAATAGGCGTGCGGACAATTTTTTTTGAGGATTTCAATCGATTCTATTTTTTATTGGGATCAAATGTCAATATGGGACTACCTACACTTAGACTGCTCTAAAAGTCATAAATGGCCGTCAAAGCTCAACATTCCTACAGAGGGCTAAACACGCTCCATAAAAATGGCCTACCTATCTATGATACGTCATCTGTGGATTGGGTACTACCTCTACGAGAAATGGAGAAAATAAGTACCTACGTAATTTTCCATTTTCACCGTGAATAAGTGCGTTTAAGTTCATGGTTGTCATACAATTATTGTTTTGTTAAATTATGAGAATTCTAAAAACAATTTCATAAAATTTTCGTACCTTTTGAAGGCACATATTTCAAAAATATTTTATTGCTTTTATTTTGTTTCTTTATATCATGACATATTGAGATAATTTTATTCATATCATCATAATCATCATCATCAGCCTATTCTTGTCCACTGCTGGACATAGGGCACGCCATTGTAAGCGATCCTCGGCTACTCTCATCCAGCTTTTGCCAGCCACTCTGCACAGATCATCGCTCCACCTAGTCTGAGGGCGTCCCACACTACGCTTGCCGATCCGCGGTCTCCACTCAAGAACACGTTTACCCCACCGGTTATCGGTTCTTCGGCTAATATGGCCAGCCCACTGCCACTTCAAATTGCTAATACGGTGAGCTATGTCGGTAACTTTGGTTCTCTGACGGATCACTTCGTTCCGAATTCGATCCTTCAAAGAAACTCCGAGCATTGCCCTTTCCATAGCTCTCTGAGCGACTTTAAATTTGTGGACCAGCCCAACCGTGAGTGTCCACGTCTCGGCACCGTATGTCATTACGGGTAGGACGCACTGGTTGAAAACTTTCGTCTTCAGACATTGTGGAATTGGCGATGTGAAGACCCGACGAAGTTTGCCATATGCTGCCCAGCCCTGCTGTATTCTTCTATTAGCCTCTCTCTCGAAGTTGTTTTTACCCAACTGCAATATTTGCCCAAGGTAGACGTACTCTTTAACAACTTCGAGAAGGCTGCCCTGTACCGCAATTGGTTCCGGACTAGCATGTTCATTGAACATAACCTTGGTTTTGTCCAAGTTCATCCGGAGGCCAATGCGTTTTGAAGACTCAGCTAGGCCGTTCAGCATAAATTGCAAGTCTTGCAGCGTTTCCGCCAGGATGACAATGTCGTCTGCAAATCGCAAGTGTGAAAGGCACTCACCGTTTATTTTAATGCCTTGTCCTTTCCAGTCCAATGTCTTGAACATATCCTCCAATGCATTTGTGAACAATTTGGGGGATATAACATCCCCTTGTCTCACACCACGATGCATGGGGATATGTTCAGACTGCCGGTTCTGTATTTGGACGGCCATGCTAGCGGCATTGCAAAGACCTTTCAATACTTGGATGTATCGCCAATCGACTTGGCATCGCTGCAGAGATTCCAAAACCGACCAGGTTTCGATGGAGTCAAACTCAAAAGCCTCCTTTTTTTTCTTTATTCATATAACTAAACTGTATTGTATAATGCAACATCGGTCTCATCCCCTATTATAGCCGCTAACTGCACCTATGATAATGTTTCTTAGAACCCTTATTTATTTATGGGTTTTCGAGTGATAGTTGAATTATCGCTTATCGTGCGATAAATGATAAATCAACTGTCGTGCGGTCACGATAAAAGCGACCTTCATATGTCTGCAGGTCTCCAACATCCAACTCGTACATAATTTCAATTTATGATACGTTTATCAATATAATTTTATCCACTTAGTAACGCAATGCTCATTCAAATGTATTTTTTACGATGTTTAATTTGATTAATGATTCAGGAGTGCCAAATGTACAATGGCAACTAATATTTCAAATATAAATACCTACTTTAATTCAAAGTACAATAACTCTTAAACTAACTGGAGAATCTTATCGATATGTCAAAACAGTGTCCCATACAGGCTACGAATGGCCACAGAACATATTACACACAGCTGGTTGACTTTACAAAGTTGCCGCTCGAATGCCTATCATTTTTCTCATACGACGAATACAATGTGGCATTAAAAAGACTCACTTTGAATGCTTGGTTAAAATAAAAACTACTTAAAGCAGATACATCATAATCTGTGTTGTTATCAAAATAATCCAATTGTGCATTGCCTAGTAAACAAGTATTATTTTAATGCACTCTCGCTTGTCGCTGTCGCTCTTCGTTTTTAGGATCTGATATAATAAAAGTTGATAGTATTGGCAGCTATATCAATAATCGAATGGTATTTAAAATAATGTGGTTATAACTTTCGGTTATGTTCCACTGTTTTTTTAAGATTGTATGTGTAAGTTACAAAATTAAAGGCAATTTTCTTTGGAGCAGTATATTATTTGAAGTAGTAGACGTAGTAGCGTTACAGTTCTGGGCACCTTTCTCTAAGTATCCATACTTAAAAGTGTCTCTTATTTATATCTATTGGCACTTTAATTAGGCATTAGCGTTTTTCCATTTACCTAAAATAATTGATGGAACGAACCATCTTTCACATATTTGCTCTGTGCCGGCACCGTCCATTGAAAAATGATGGTCGCCACCGAACACTCCTTAATGCAAGTATCGCAATCGTCCAGGTTTCCACAATCGGACGGACAGGAGGACATTAATAATATTAGTCATACGACGACTCGCGCTCGCAAGCAAGTTGGATTCGCATTATTTTTGTCACAATGTTCGTATGGGAATTCTGTTATTTTGAGATAATTCTTTGGAGGTTTACTAGAGGAAAGGTTGTATACGGGAGTCCCAAGTAGGGCCAGTAGGCATATCTTGCTATTTAGAGGCTCATATTTATCAGAAGATTATGATGATAATATGCAAAGGGCGGACAGTGGATGCAATATACGTCAAAATCATGTCAAACGATTTACGTTATATTGATATGACTATACAAAAAAACCGGCCAAGTGCGAGCCGGACTCGCGCACCGAGGGTTCCGTACAAACACTTTCCATCCTTAAGTGGTTAAGTTAAGTTTGCACCTGGTATGTATAGCGCCCCATATAAATTAGGTGCAAAGTTAGGTATTAAAAAAAAAAATATGGTTTTCGTAATTATTTCTTTATCTATGCTATAAGACGTTGCTTCGTACCAAATTTCAAGATTCTGAGTTCACGGGAAGCACCCTGTAGGTTTTGATTCCCTTGCAAGTGTCGAAAATTTGCGGCATAAACGGCTGTATCTTTTGATTGCGTTGGCTTAGAAGTTTGATTTTTTCACAGCTTCAAGGGACAGTAGACCTGAGTAATTGATATAAATTTCAGCTTCATACCTCCACGCGTTCCTGAGAAAAAGGGTCTTGACAGACGGACGGACGGACGGACAGACGGACAACAAAGTGATCCTATAAGGGTTCCGTTTTTTCCTTTTGAGGTACGGAACCCTAAAAACTGCATACATAAATGTAACTAGTCTTATCTATGTTATGCTTTCGTCACCATATTGCATCCACTGTCCGCCCTTTGATAATATGATAAGTACTAATATGTCATTTACTATTCATATGTTGTACTATTCAAAATGTTTTATAGTAGCACCGGCTCACGGGATAATAGTGGTCCTGAATCTTTGGGGCCGAAGGTACGCGGACTCGAAGCCAAAGTTCAAAGGCCCGTTCGATAATTTAATGAAACGTAACGGGTACACCGAACGGATGCTGTTCCTGTTAGTGTCTACTGACAGACATACAGAGACAGTATCTGGCAATTCTGGCCGATGCAAGGACTATTGGGAAATAATGAATCAACATACTTGGGCTAGGATTGGGAAATATAAGGGACTAATCTACCGTGAATCATTCCTATGGCGCGGAGACATTCTCATTAGTGGGTTTGTGCGTTTAAACAAAGTCAGGCACACTGGTAGTGAAGCCTAAGAGGCATTGATACTGTACATCAGTCATGTCTTCAAAAAATTCGCCTAAAGGGAAAAACTGTCTCATGAATGTATGATGGCTCTGCTGGTAGATGTAGACGGTGATCTGCCTTCCATCCATTTAGCGGAAGGCAAGTAAAAAGCGGCACATATAGTGGCCAAGTATCACATCTTCGCGGCCTGCTCCTAATAAAACTAAACTTAAATTAAATCGAACTGACACCCTAGTATGAAAAAAAACAGTGTAACACCAGACGTCCGTTTCCGCCGCATCCAATGAATCTGTATCAAAACTGTATAAAAGCAAAATATTCTGACAGCATGATTTATAGGTCCAGCCTCCGATACTCGCCCGCGACCTACAAACTAAGGCAACCTTCATTTTTCGCACTCCTTTTGTTAGGCACGTGGTACTCCCCTCGCAGGTTCGGCCGTCATGTCATAGCTCCGGAGTCATTTATCATCCTTCAATACGCTCCGTACGGCGTCTCGCTGGCGCTGCACACATTTGAAAGAATAGTTCGAAACAGTTCCTTTTACCACCAATATTCTTTTTATATCTTCTAAAATTTTGTTCTTGGTACAGAAAAACTCATGTTTGTCTTCATAATTTATTTCATCTTCACCAATTTTTCAAATTTGATACATTTTTATTCATACAATACAATAATTTAAATGAATAAGTAGCATACTTCACTAGAGCTCTCATTTAAAATTGGAATGAACGATAAACATATTCGTATTTAGTTAAAAGGAAATAACACGATTAAAAATAATGATGGCGAAGCTTCGAAATGAAATAGAAACAATTTGTATGTAAACGAATTAGGCCACTTGCTATTGCACAGTACAATTATAAAGAAAGTCAACGTAAATTATACAATGATGTTACATTATGAATTTGAACATTTCTCAATTCAGTTACACTAAATGACGTATCTAATATTTACAAACAATAAATAAAGCAACAAATGAACTACTCAAAAGTAAATGAAAAAAGTATTTTCAGCCATACTTTCTGAATGAAACCAAATATAACCAACTCAAGTCGCACTGTTTTCACTTAAGAATAAAATTTAACAAAATATCACAGTTGACCACGACAATCCTAATAAACATGTGATTATGGACATTATGCGACGACAATAACAGTCAGTCCATTATAAAACGAATAAAAAATAAGTAAGTCAATTGAAAAAACAACCACGTTTTACTTGAGGGAAGAAAACATAGGTCCATTAATTACTAAGAATATTAAGTACATTTTACAAATACGACATGAAGTTTTTAAAGTAGGAAATAGAGTCATTTGAAATGTTAAAATTGGTATCGTTTGTGGAAACTTTAAAAAAACCCTATTCGTAATCTAAATAAAGTTAATTAGGTATCGTTATTAGTATTTATAGGACGATAAATACTTTTATTATTTACAACTAAATGACAGGAACATAAAACAGTTCTTCGGGAAGTTTACTGAAATATATTAAACTTTTCACCATACCTATTAAAACATTATGTATATACAATTAAGAAGGAATATCTACCTATTCACAGTTACTTTATTACTGAGCTTACAATTATCTCTAATTAAGTTCACAGCGCTTTTACAAGCCCTCTCTAATTTAAAATGTATTTATATCTGGTACTAGACGAAGTAATGTTTAGCAACCCTAAATAATTTTGATAGTACATACAATTATTTTGTATTACCTATGTTGTTTTATGCTATCCCTGTACAATTCCGAATTTGTTATCTCTGAGACGGCTGATCTATCTACACCTAAGCAGCTGGAACGCTAGTCGCTTTAATCCTAACAGAAGTGTAGGTACACCTAGGTAATAGATTAAGCCATCGTCACGTACACTATTCGGCTCTCAGTTGTCTTTAGGAATAACATGCAATTCGAATCATAGCTTATGACTAGGTAAATTTCTTTCTACATCAAATTTAACACTATTTCATCGTATCCCAATAGCATTTACGATAAAATATTACACTGTGACATTTAAAACAAAATGTACAGTAGATTTGAAACTTTACGTTCAGTACAGTATCAACATCTGGTCATTAGTTTAACGTAATAAATCATAACCCAGCAGGTATTTACGTCCACTGGGTACTTATGATATCCATCAAACGATTGAATTATTTAGGTAGTTTTACATTTAGAGTTCTTTGTATGCACATAATTTTATCACTGCAATCCTTCTTAACGTATCTCGAACCGCACACATCACTTTTCAGCGTCACTTATAATGTCACGATCAACAATTTAACAAAATTAGGCTATCAGGTGGAAATTTTTCGAGCAGCGAATAACTGATCCAGTCTGGTTGCTGCAGCATCGGCGTTGCCGGCGGCGGCGCGATGTTACAAGCAACCCCGCGGTACCGCGGACAACTGTTTACCTTAATAAATCAGTTATCCGCTGTTCGAAAAATTCCACTGATCCTATGCGGAGAGATGCGCAAACTGACTCGGGTGAAGGTCGAACTGGTAGGGGTGGCCGTAGGGATTCATATGGTACGGCACTATGTTCATTGACGCCATCTTGTGCTCCTTCTTCCACTTCATGCGTCGGTTCTGGAACCAGATCTTGATCTGCCGCTCCGTGAGGCAGAGCGCGTGCGCGATCTCGATCCGTCTCCTCCGCGTCAGGTACCGGTTGAAGTGGAACTCCTTCTCCAGCTCGAGCGTCTGATACCGCGTGTAGGACGTCCTCTGACGCTTCGTCTCGCCGTTGGCATTCACCGTACCTGAAATGAGTAATAATGACATCTTAAAGTGTGGCAACAGACAGATGATTGAGTGGTGCTCATTGCATAAGTGCGTTAAGTATTATTCTGGTCACAAAACGCGAGGCATGTTAATATTTAGATCTGAATGTCCGTTTGAGCGCCAATGAATAGTTGGCTCGATCGACTTCGTGCCTTGCCACGCTTGCTCGATTGTGATGTACTGTAGTACAGCTCGCGGCAGCTCGCTCGATTCAAAACAAGATTTCTATTGAGAAATCCGAACACTATTGTGCAATTAATTTAAATTTATTTCCTCGAGCTGTCATGTTCCTCTTAATTTATAACGTGCCTACTACTAAAAGTTTTCTAATATCAGATTTGGCACTTGTTTAGATGGCAAGTCACCATGTGGCTTAGTGGAAAGGATAAAGAAAATCCTATATCCAAGCACGTTATTTTAGTTTTATTTCTTATTCGCGCTTTTCTATGAGTATTTAATGACCGTGAGTCAGTAGTATCTATGTCAAATGATTAATACTCTATTGATGGTTTCGCTATATCTATTGGTTTCACCTTTAAACTCTCAGATCTAAAACGTTCCGTCCGTCAAACATCAAGTGCGCGACGATAACTCTCGCCGTCAGCGATGGTACCGACATTCCCGCGTCGATATCAAAGAGCTGCACTGACGGCGGTATGACAGAGTCATGGGTCGCATGCTGCACCTGTCACTGCGCATCGCCGGGCGGCCCACCACTTGGACCATCTTGGACCCTTGCCAGTGCCGTGATCGATACGCGGCCCGTCTCGGCTGTGTCTACCAAATTAAACTGTGTCATTTGTTATTTTTCACCAACTAGACCACAATGCTAATGAGTTGGATAGTGTTTTAAATTTAAAACAATAAACGCTTAAACATCTGTAAATGCATTGTGTGATCGGAGTGTTTAAGATATTTGGTTGATAAAGAAAAAGTAATAAATTCAGATGCGTCCGATCCTTATTCCGGTGGAGTTGTCAGGGCCGTGTCAATAAAGATGTTTAAAGAAAGTATAAATATGCGATGCGGCCGATGGCCGGTAAGGCAACAAGTGAGGCCGCGGCAAAAACCCTTCGCGATTGATATGTTAGTGACAGCCTGATGCACAAACAACTGAGTGACAGTTTATTTTACCATAATCCTTGTTCAGAAACGAAACGAATGGATGCAATACGAAGACATTGAATTTCAATTCGAATTCACAAATATGGTGATACAGTTTAAACGCTTACATCAAGCATCTTATTTGAATATCTATTCACTTTAGTTCAAGTGAGCACATCCGGAGTCTGGATGAAATAATGCCAATCGTTGACTGCAATTTTGCAAATTTATCATTGTTTTTACGAAATATCGTCTGGTTTAGGTACTACGAATTCATGCATACCAGATTAAACGTACCTACCTACTTGTGCCTTTAAACAATAATTATTGATTAAAAAAATATGCAAGAACTAGTTATAATACAATTATACATCTTGGTAGTTTCCAACATATTATATTTTATATACTGTTTTTTTTTTATAAATTCATTCTGATAAAGATTTGGTCCGTATTAGAGAGAGTCTTTAGCGATGTTCGACCATCTTCCAAGCACACAAAGTCTAAGAATGTTACTGAGCGATCTTTTATGTTTCGAGGAAGGTAATTCAATAGACCAAACAATAGAAACTCTGTAAACTAATTGTATATTATTTGTATTTATGTATATGTATTGATCTATATAAGTATGTTTATCGTCGTCTAGTGTCCATAACACAAGCCTACTAGAGCCTACTGTGGGACTAGATTGATTTGCGTGCGGTAGTCCGATATTTATTTATTTATGATTTATTTAGTTATACTTAACTCGTTATCCAATAATCCTTTTTGTACTAAATATAATTAATGCTTGATAATAACGATATGCGTGGCAATATGAATTCTCAGTAGAAAAGTACATAACATTTTGCTGAATATGCACCGGAAAATATTTTTCACGGAACTCTTTAGTAAATCACAGTTCGCACTTGCGCAGTTTTTAAGTCCTTCTAGGTCACATGCCAATTGATATTCCGTCTGGATCTAGACATATTGCATGGTCAAAATTAAAACGTATGACACGAGATTTACCTATGGATGAGTCTGAATTTACAATCTAAAATAGTTTCTGTCTGGAATCTGGATAAGGTTTTTTCAACTATTATAAAAACTTCTTGCAACCAAGTTGTCACTATGCAATTCCTTTTTATTTATTCTCAAAAATTTATCTTAAATGGTAGCGAAAAAAATACACGTAGGTACTTCCAAAAATAGAACAGCATAGACAAGAAAGATCTATGAACACTATTTGACGATTTAGATTTTTTTTTCTATCAAGCACTATATCCTTCCATCAACATCGCAACATTAATATCAGTGACTAGATACGCCAGCATAAAAATGTTTAACGATAAAACATCAAAGAACTCGTGACTAATGACATCTAGATGAAAACAGAATACATGTAATAAAAGTGACACATAATAGTTCTTATTCGCGGTATAGACCGTGTAAATGTTAACTATATCATTTTGTGAATAATAAACAAAATAAATCGCCGCCGAATAGTCGTAAAGATCGTAAAGCGGAGTTATGGCTAGTTTTAAAACTCGCTTATGATACTTGAGTATAATAATATGATCTTTCATCGATATTGTCGTCGAGTCTTGTCAAGTCGTAATTCCATTCTCTGGAATCATCTTTACATTCAATCATGCATTTAATGCGGCAAATATTTTAGATACATTTCGGTTCTTACAGTACAAGTTTCCTTTTAGTTTTGCTAATGCGAAGCATTTAAATAATTGTTTTAACAAAATCTAAATTGGAGTTTGTTAGACACTCGTTATGGAAAGAATAGTCAATGAGGTTGAAAAAAACTGACATGAAAATTGTACAATGATCAGTAATTAACACCTTAATTCGAAAATTTCGAGGAAACAAAACATCGGCATAGATAGTTAGAATAAATAGACATTAACAATGGCCTTTCTTATGCTTTTGTGTTGGGTATCATCTGTTCCTTTTTAAAAATGTTTGCCTCAAATGATGGATATAAATCGACTGCAATCAAATTTCAAAGACCCGAATAAGATTATTACTTTAAATTTCTTGCTACAGAACCCAAAAATAACAAGGAAAATGATATGTAATGGAATCGGACGTCAAGTGAATGTTGCTAGGCGGCATCTGCCGAATACAGGTCCCGCCGCGTCGCCACACAGCCAGTGCGACATCACCATACGACTAAATAACACATTAATCAATGGCAGCGGATGAATTTGAGAACCATTGACGCTATTGGCATTATGCATCCCGTAAGTATAAGTAGTTGGATAGTCTTGAAGCTAGCCCAGACATGCGATTCGGAATAGGTGCGAGATGAAACCTGAAGCAGATTCCAGAGAAAGTTTTTGGAACTAATCGGCTATTTTATCAGACCGAAGTCTTTAATCTCACTCTCTCACCTTCCTTTTATCAGCGGAGCAAAATCCACTTCTTGAGATTAACTTTAGTTTTAAGATATAGTATTCACAAAGTATAATGTCAGTTTTAGATAATTTGACACCTTCCGGCTAATATTGCTATTTAGTAAATAAAATACGTCCAATAAGTGGACACTCCTTAACTGTCCAATCCACCTGCGTGTAAAAAATATACGTCTTCCGCCGTATGTCTGTCTGTCACATCACTTGTCGCCTACTAGGCGACTTGCGACAGCAAGGTGGTCACTACGGGAATTCCAACAAGCCTCAAGGCTTCAAACTAGAATAACGTACAGATCACAGACCATTTATTCACTTTCAACTCTACTTCAATAGTCTTAATGATTATCATCGATGGTTTAAATGTAAATCAATTTGGTAATTTTGACAATTGTATCTATCATCTCTTTGATTTATCATTGGTGTGCTATCAATGAGAGATTGTTTTCACATTTCCGTCACACGAATTGACACCATTCTGCAGTTATCGATTATTCATGAATGCTTCCTTTGAGACTCAAACGTCTGGTTCTCGATAAATATTATTGTTGGTTTTGCGGCCACGTAACCAACCAACGCGATACCTTAAAATTCAACCTAAAAACTCGTAAACAAAAATGGTAATATATAAAAAAGAAATCACGTATGATTTTGCTCTGCAATACAGCACCTTTAAGTTACTCTCTTTATGTGTGTTCAGAGATAAGGTCCCAAGTCTCAAACTGGTTCGCTACTATGTACATAATTACTTTACGTGTCACCACAGTATCGCGGGCGGTATTTTTTAAGCTACCCGTTCCTGGTCGCGGTTATACGTAAGTTCTATATCTCATGCGGCTATCACTGCGATGTGTCAGAGCGGCCTCCTTTACGAGAGGTTTGGTATAAGTAGGTAGTTAGTGCGGTTTTATATACCAACATTCTTGGGTGATCTTAAATATTTACGAACAGAATTTGTTTTTTTTTTAATCTGTAACTTTTAGTATCATTCTGTTTTGTTCGTTTCGAAACGCTAGTATATACGTGTAGGAATATTTTGATTATTTAATTCAACAAATCGATGGAGACGATTGTCAAAGGTGACCAGTTCCAGAACTTTCCAATTCGTGAACTTAGGTCATTACGAGTTTTGTCCACACTATATTCCATCTTTTTCGATCCAGCTGCGCCCGACTACCTCGGATCCAAATTTTCTTTAGTAATTGCTCAACCAGGCGGTAATCTTTTCACCTCACGGAATCTCAAACTGACTGTCTCCCTTCACCGCACTAGTTTCATGACGCACTCTTTCACAGCTGAAGCAGTTCGGCTTTGGAATGATCTACCGCTTCCTATCAGGCAAGCGCAAAGCAAGCTAACCTTCAAGCACATGTTACGCAAGCATTTCTCCGATAAGCTCTGTGATAAACTGTCAGAATAATTATTCACACAAGGTACATTTATTATATAAGTAAGTATATTGTATGGCATATTTGTGTATGTTTATGTTATATTAACTACTTATGTGTTATTTAATTATTTCATGTAACAGATTACATAAGTAAAAGACCCTGCACCATACAAATGTTTCTGTTTAGTCCTATAGTTGACTGGTAGAGAATGCCTTATGACATTAAGTCCGCCATTTGTACTTTTACTTGTGTATTTTGTGCAATAAAGTTTAAATAAATCAATAAATAAATAACTTTGGAATCGTTGATTTGCCTACACGCGACATTATAATGTATTGACTTTTGATCTCCTTGCACCCTGTGTATAATATATCACGTAGGATAACTTTACATAGTGTACTGAAATATAAAGTTCCTTCATGTTAGTATAATAAAATATGGCGCTGGCGAAGATTGCACGCGCGGTTTAAATTATGTCGTCAGCCGACCTACTGGATCGTGTTGTGCTTCTCCAAATGTCAGTGCCTCGCCAGTCATCACTGGTTATTATTTGGCTCGTTGCCTTGCTCTTATTAACTTACCCACGAAGTATATTCAAATGTAATTGTTATATAAATTAGTTTAAAATGTAGAAGCTTGTTGCAGATGTCGGCACTGTTGAGTTTATTTAAATCTGCTATAGGTTACTCATGTAAAAAACACAACTTGAACAATATGAGAAGTTGATAAAACAAGCCAATAACGGTTACGTGGAGGCAAGTAGGAGCAGTAGAATCTTTGTTGACTGATATGAAGATGATGATGATAAACAAATATCGTGATACGGGTTTACACACGTCGTTTAAGTCGAATATTGATAGACATGTTTCGGTTCGCGATTCATCATCAGGAGCTTCGATCAGTCGCGGCAGCAGCCAATCGAACATGCATTCGATTGGCTGCAATTATGAATAAAATATGTTTGAGACTCACGGGAGTTTTTTACGTAAAACATAGCCAATGTTTGTTTGAAAGTAGACCACTTTCAGGAACACTTACGACAAATATATTTTTCAAAATTACCAGTTAACCAGGAAAATCTTGGACAAACATCTTGAATTTAATATAAGAAGAAAAATAATCCAATTTGCCGTGCGCTCGCGCTCGATCCATAAAAGAGCCGAAGATTGGCCGATTGGAAACCGAGCGCACGAAGCGCCGCGCGAGATTGGGTTTCTCACGTTCATAGTGAGCAGTGAGCGCTAATCACGACGTGGAAATATTAAGGACTCTAATGTCTTGTACACATTTACATAACACGCTATAAATCTCTTGTGCGGGCACGCAGACGGCGCCGTTGATAAATTCTTATTGGAGCTTTTTTGATGGTCTATTTCGATGCGACGGTGGCCGTGCCGTCTCAATCCTTGAGGCGATTGTTCTATTTTGTCCAACAATAATACGAAGATAACTTATTGTCTGACTGATTCTCTTTGCAGGTCCTGTTGAGAGTTATCACGCTAATAGAATTCTGGAGCGCGCAAATAGGATTATAATCTATCAGAATCTTATTAACTGGGTACTCTTGTTTGCATAGAAGATAATGTATAAGATTAATATTAAAACAATCTATAAGAGGCTAGGTAATCCGCGGTAATTGCGCACTTGGGAACCAGTTTTATCTGCTTGACGAATCGCTGCGCAGCCGCAGCGCTACCATGGATGGATGGTTGCAACCGAATGTAGTCAAGCGCACAATTACCTTAGGAATTTGTAGGTAACGTTTTAGTAAACATGAGTTAGTGACTGAATCCTTTTGTGATTCATCATTTCATCATCATTTCAGCCTATTGCAGTCCACTGCTGGACGTAAGCCTCCCCCAGGGTTCGCCACAAGGCCCGATCTCCCGTTTTCGCCATCCAGTCACCACCAGCCACTTTTTTCAGGTCGTCGGTCCATCTGGCCGGAGGGCGTCCTACACTACGCTTGCCGAGTCGTGGTCTCCACTCGAGAACCCGTCTACTCCACCGATCATCGGTTCTGCGACAGATGTGACCAGCCCACTGCCACTTCAGTCTGCTACACTTCTGAACTACGTCAGTGACTTTGGTTTTTTGTCGGATAACGTCGTTCCGGACTTTGTCCCTTAACGAGATTCCGAGCATACCCCTTTCCATAGCTCGCTGTGTGACGTGTAGTCGGTGGGCTAGTTTCACTGTCAGGTTCCACGTCTCGGCTCCGTATGTCATGACCGGCAGGACGCACTGATTGAATACCTTGGTCTTCAGGCGTTGTGGCAAGGGTGACTCGAAGATGTGACGCAGCTTTCCAAATGCTGCCCAGCCAAGCTGCACTCTTCTGGTGATTTCACTCTCAAAGTTGTCTCTACCCAGCTGTAACTTTTGTCCTAGGTAGACGTACTCCTGGACAACTTCAATGGCTACACCTTCGACGGAAACGGACACAGGGACGCTGTGCTCGTTGAACATGACCTTAGTCTTGTCCAAGTTCATCCCTAGCCCAACGCGTCTCGAGGCAGCATTAAGACCGGACAGCATTTCCTGCAGGTCTTGCAGCGATTCTGCCATTATAACTATGTCGTCAGCAAAGCGGAGGTGTGTGAGATATTCACCATTGACATTGATGCCCATTCCATTCCACCGCAGGGTCTTGAAGACATCCTCCAGAGCATTGGTGAAGAGTTTCGTGATTGACGATGGTGTAAACGTAAGGAATTATATTGAGTTGTGGCACGCACTAACATAAATTTGCGAACTAAAGACGTGGTGAGGTAAAGCCTGGTTCTTAATCTGCATGTATATAGTTACTTCGGACACATTGGTCACCGTTCAGTCCCAAGAGCCTTAAAGATACGAAATTCTAAATACATACGCAACATACGAAAAAAAATCGCAAGAGAAGTGTTAAACTTAGATGGCGTTTTAGGTTAAAGAATTCTTAAGACCGATTCGGATACTCTACTTGGCTGTTCCCAAGTACATTAAAATTAATCTTTTACTATACTATGATGTGGTCCATCCTTCGACAGAAGAAACGCCAAAAGAAAATGGCCGGACTTAAACTGGCTTTGCTACGAATATATTATTTGATTTTAAGCCTAGACTTGCCTGTTCATATAAACGAAGATTGAACTAGATCCAATGCAACGCGTCTCTGATAACCACAACAGTAATCCCTTAGTTCATTCCATCGCGGCAGGACCCGGTACTTACCGCGATTACCTACCGGTCGTTTAGTTGCTTGTCTATACTAACATACCGAATCGAAAGGACGTAATTGAATATGGACCTCATAGAGAGATACGTCTTTTAAAACTTAGGAGAGTTGTATTAGGAAGTGGCAACAAACGAGTGGAATGGGGAAACTGATGCAAAAGGTCAATTGTGATTTATTATCTAATTGTTGAACGAGAATGTGTATAGTTTAAAAACGTCAGTGTATTCTAAAGCGAGTATGGGGCCAATCTCGACCGGAACGTGTATTTTTTATATATATTTAATCCTTACAAGTAATGCTGAGTAAATTTTAAAAGAGTATCTTAAGAGGCCTTATTGTTTTTAACATTTATTTTTTTCATATTATGACAAATAGGCATATTGATAATTTCAACCAACTTTTTGAAATCAATAATACTTTTCCTCGATTTCTAGGTAGTAACATAGCTGTTTCATGCCTTCATTGCGTGCTGTCGTAAATAAGTAAAAAAAAAAAAACAAATTTTTCGTGTAAATTTTGACAATTTCGAGCAGTTTTTGAAACAAAAATTATCAATGAAAAATTCAAACTGTAGGTTTTAAATATATACCAATAAATCCCAATAGGTAGTAACAACAATAATATGTTAAGAAACATGTTTGATCATAGAGAAAATGTCTAAAACAATCAGCATTTTAAAAGGAATAAGGCCTCTTAAAATGTTGACTGTTCTTTTTTAGACAGTCTATGTAAAATATCGCGTCAAATAGGTGCAAGCGAAGCAATTATTAAACAATATTTTTTATCAAAACTACTCACCTAATTGCAGAAATTATTAAAAATAAAAACACGAGTTGTCGCGGAAGAATCCGCGTAACGGTGTGCTCAATGATCGACGCACAATTACGAAACGAACTCAGAGTAATAACTTTAAAAATATCGCCCAGTAAATGATGCCATAAATTAAATTTAATAATACACGCCCAGCTCGCTATACGGCGCATGTGCAGAAAGCTAATTGAATATTAATAATAATCTGGTCGAAAATTCATCATAAATCTGGTCAAACAACTTTGTATAGGTATATAGGTACTGGTCCCTTTAATTATAGGTGAGATCATTTTGATTGCGCATTAAGACTATTTATTGGTTCATGTGTTAAGTACAACATTCTGGAGATTTATTTCTTTATCGTGTTGTTTGAATTCAATAACACTTTGAATAAACGATCGTATGTAGACCCATTTTGTGATAGGCCGAATTGTCTTTCTGTATGAAGTCTTCAAAATGCATGGTATTAAGAACGTTTATAGTGATTACTAAACTACATTTTTATTGTTAGTACTTATTTGTTTACTAGAAAAGAAAACCATCGCAAAGTTCACGTTGGTATGGTTACGTTTATTGGTTAACGTCTATGAATTTATTTTTGTCACATGGATCCATAAACAATTAATGGATGATTGTTACTGGATTCGATTTTGTAATATGTAGCCTTTAATCGCATTAGTGCATGCCCTAATGTTTGGAGCCACACCTCTGTCGGCCCAAAACATCTTCCGTTTCTTGTAATTTATTACTTTTATCTCGAGCACCGTCGCGGTCACCGCTCACAAACAAACGACACACCGACAATAAGACAAATCACCCGATTACAAGACACTACCTGCCTGGTAGGTCCCGCCGGACCACGCAAATCCCGACTTTTTGCAAATCATTACTCACTTTCAAAGAGAGTAAAAGTATAATAATCTACTCTCAATACATACATTAGTAGATTAATTGCCGTGACATTTTAGAAGAAAGTGTCTTTTAAAACGACTTTCCTTGCAACAATGGCCGCAATTTTGCGACTCCGTGAAATATTGTCCTGGTTTGAATGCAAGTTGACCTTGTACCATGGTGCACGCAAGACATGGGTTTTGCAACATTTGGTACTTTTCGCACAGCTTTGATTTATACTGTCTGCGGATTTGCTTTTGTTAGACGTTTCAAGAAATACCACTTGCGGTGAATTTGTAACAGGGTTGAAAAGAAGGATACAATGCCCATGCTAAACACTTTTAGCTCTAATGAATAGTTTATGAACAAAGGGAACATTAATATATGGCATGGTAAAGACCTCGTGCGGAGTAAGTGTACTGCGGCCACTCTATAATACTTGTACAGCTGTGATCATACAGGAATAGCACATGATATCATAGTTGTAGATACGATAGGCAGTTTAAATTTAGATTGTCTTTTTTATAGTTGATTCTGACACTAGGATACCTTTTACGTCTCTAAAAAAATATATTATATTATATTATTATGTATTATATAGACACAGTCATTTTTGTAGTTTTTGTTTAAACTTAAGTGCATATACTAACCGTTGCACACTGGTTCGGTTTAGTAATCTCGCGATACATAAATATAGTTATAAAAATAATGTTAATTGTCATCATTATCATAAAATTTAACAAGGAGATGAGCTGAAAGACTATATTTCATCTTTTTTAAAAGCTAATAATATAATGACACCTATAATAAATATGCCAAATTTTAGAAAGAATAATGATGTAAGAATCGTGTTAACACATTAACCTCACTGCATTGGGCACAGGACGGACATTCTACACGCATTTTTCAATACCATTCCCAATTCAAAGTGTAGGAAGCGAACTCAACGAATTAAAACAATGTCTGCAATCTGACGTATACCAATTAAATTCATTAATCTAAGCCTAGATACCAGCAGCGATCGTCGAAAGAAATCTCCATACAAAACATTAGAGCACCGTGTTGAACGATTTATGCGGCAACCGTGGCCGGCTCCTTATGTATATTATTGTAGTGACACCGACTAATTTGTTGGTCGACTGATGACCCGACTGCGGGGAAAGATGGTTAATGTTTGGAGATTGTTCTATTAAATTAACTCGAACTAGTCGAGTTATTGTGCGGAGTGCAGACGTTCTTTAAATACTTATGATGGATCAGAGTCCGCATTGATTCTGATGTCGGTCCTTTCTTCCTGAATTATTATTAATTGCTTTAGGACACATTATTGCAAGATGATAGAATAAACTAATCTAGACGCTCTATGTGATAGCTCTGACTAATATATGTAATGTAAAGATAATTACGCCACGCTATAAGAACAAATAGTTTTATGTACTAAGTATGTTTAACTTTAGTTTCCTATTTACTGATTACATATTGTCGCATAAGGCTAATATGAGTAAATTAGCAAAATATAGTTTTAAGTACGTGCTTAATACACGGATTAATCACGGTTATGTAATATTAGTGGCACACATGGTTTCTGTTTTCTGTCGAGGCTCATGACGATAAATAATTACAACATTGTAACCATCAAATATTTAATTACTTCACAAGCTATCAATAAATAACGCTCTAAAGTCGTTTAATAGACCTGTAACAAATTGAGAGTAGTTTGTAGTAGCTTTTCATCTTAGCAGGGATTCGTCTTGATCAGAGATTGGGGCTGATCACGCGTTATACTGTGCCTGTTTTGAATGGGAGTATGTATATTACAATTTAGGTAGACTTATGTCATTTAGGTCTTGATGCGCAAGAGTTGACGACGGCGACAGCCGCAGGCGCGCGCGTCGTCAGTGTCAAGTCATTCAGGCGAAATGGTATTCTTAGTAAATGTACCTTGGTGAGAGCTGAAGGGTTGAACATTTCTATCAACTGTCTGTTTTTAAATAAATTCATTACCGTAACCGTTCCATCATTATAAACTTAAGTATATTTTAGCTTTCAAATTTTATAATGATGACAATTATTAAGCAATAAGAGTCCTATTTTATGGCGCCAGTTACATATAAAACTGTATGAACTTGATTTTTTTTGGTGTCAATACAAATATTAAATGCATTACCAGCAGAATGTTTTTTTTTATAAAGATTGAGTCGTATCTTGATTGCCTATTATACATTTATGTATGCTATTCAACAACTTTAGTGACAATCAATATGCAGCTGAATCTTAAATCGTAATGTCACCTACTCATTGCTTAAAACAACAGTACATGCGTTTTACGACAGCAAAACCCCCAATAATAATTCTCGGCCTCTTAAATTCCTGCGTATTACCCACCAATTAAAACATCATTCTAAATATACATCATCACAAAACGCGGGAAACGGCTGTCCGGCGCGGGCGCACACTGAAAGCTGACATTTCAAAACAAACCTTCCCGTCAGCGTGTTTGAATGTTTTGACTGGCCAAATCGCGCGTAAACCACCGGGCACTAAATAATCTGCTTAAAGTCTGATGAGCTCTTTATAATTTCGATATGATAGGTAATGAGTGATTCGTGATTGGTTTAGTTTTAATTTTTGCAATTAAAATGCGAGCTGTTAATTCGAATTATTTAGCATATAATGCTACGTATAATAATTCCGTGTATTTAAACAAACATGTTTATCTGTAGATTTCAGTACACAAGTATGAAATGTTGATACAAATAGCTGAAGTCGTAAGAAATTGATAAAGGTATACGGAGATATTTCAAGGCATTCGTAGCTAATAGCATTGTACCTAACCCGTGTAAATAAGTACGATAAGTTCTTGAACAAACATGCAGGCAGGTGACTTCTACCCATACATAATTATTTATTTTGTTATTGCACAAGTATTGGAAATGTAATTTAATAAATAACTGTCTTTATTCTTCACAAACTTAATTTTTAACGCGTAAAAATACGCTGTCAAAGAAAATAAATGTGCGGCCAATATTGCGTGCAAAATGCGACCTTCTTTTCTTTCTAACATGCCATAGACATACAAAGTATTAAAGCATGTATAGACTTTAACACATCTAGAAAAAAAGGCACTAGTGACAATTTCTATTGTTGTTTTTTTTTTGTTCTTTCTCTACGTCTGTCTCAACCAGCTACAATTGTAGCTATTGCTTATAAAACAATAGTTTCACACCTTTTTGCTGAACACACACATATCTGCGTAATAGTAGGGTGTTTCCATGAGTATTCATAATATTTTTTTATGATAAAAAATTGAATTATGGACGAATAATTATGAATTAAGCATTAACAGCGGCACCTAACTCCCCTGAGTCGTGAGTAAGGAACATTAATCATTCAGTAATGACCTGTTTTGAACTATTACTTAGTTGAAAGTCACAAATATGCGACAGGTGATGATTACTTAATCATGGTTTAAATGTTTATGTTTAAAGACGTAATGATCACTTACTTTTTATTGTATCTCTCATCACACATTACTTTCTTTTGCAAATAAAAAGTTATGACGACTCCTTTATCACATAATTACTCATGTTTGTCGTCTCCTAAAATTATTATTTTAAATGCAATAATGTACCTACATTGAATGGAAATGAAAATTGAAAAATTGATTCTTAACATCATTACAAGTCTGTTTGCAACATTTATGCAATACTATTAACAGTGTGGCTACTGTGCCAAAATATAATGTTTATTTCACATATTAACCAACCACTGGTTTTTTATTAAGCCTTATGGTTTACTGGTAGAGAATGCCTTGAAAGGCATTAAGTCCACGATTTATACTATTTACTATTTTTAAGTAAAAAAAATATGAAAGGTACGTAGTGAAACAGAAAAGCAAGTATGAGGGCGATATTTTAGATAATTTTATACCTGCTGCTATATTTTAGTTAAAGCATTACTGTAAAACCATGAATTTATTAAAAAACTTTCGTGAGAAATATTTCATTATTGGATTTGGCGATCAGTAATTTGCTGACCGCGAAGCCGAACGGTTAGCTGTCCTTGATGAAGAACTCTATACGAGTTCAAAACATGTCGGGCCGTTACTGACAATTTCAAGTGAGTATAAACCGCTAAATTAATTACATTTACAGTAAAACCAATTAACTTTGCCTTTATATAAAATTGGCACTTAAACAGTTCGGTTCCTACAGAGTACCTAACTCGTTAATCTACTTAATACTTTATCTACCGTACTCTATAATCGCATTACGGTTGCATAATACAAAATACTGTAGATCACTGTCCGATTCATTACTTTAATTTCAACCTTACAGAGTATTGAATTAGGTCTCAAATAAATAAACAATGTTGTAGCAAAAACAGTATGAAATGAAAGTATGTCCTATTTCACGCTGCCTTATTTAGCCACGCCTATTCTTGTTGATAATAATTAACCAATTACATTTGACAATCACGAGGTAGCCACTTTAATTGCCATTCGAGTTGCATTTAAACAGGTTATCAACTGATAACAGTCATCGGGCAATATTTTTAGTTTTAATAGTGTTACATTTTTAATTTAGTCCTCATAACATGCGCAGAAAAACTTGTATAAACTTATGTATTTTCTATTTAATTAGTAGGCATCGGTCAATACTAAAAAACTTCTATTATTTGACATGTTCGTATAATATTGTTTTGTGCCTCGGATATTTATTAGTGAAATTATTTGATCGAAGATAGCATATTGGAATAATGATTTGGTTATTGCATTTTGTTAGTTGCTAGAGGCTAATGCATATTTGTTACAATACCTGAATTTATATCCTTTTTTTTTATTTATTATTCAGTAGTTTTCGTAAATCTAGTAATAAGGTTCCAAAAACAAAAACGCTATTAATAAAACGATCAATCTGCGATTGGCGCTTTAATTGCACGCAGTTTGCGCTTAAAAGTTGGGGCCACGGAAACGCAACAATATTTTTTCCATAATATGTAATCATTAATAACTGTCGGTTTATTTCCTGACGCGCTCGCGCGGCCCCACTGTGCGGTGCTGCAGTAAAATGTCGTATCTTATGAAAGATTTCATACTAAGCTACGACTTTTTACCAAAACACGGCCCACTGTGCGCCCTGTGTGCCACTTCGATTGCGAATTTACCAATTAATTTAAAAATAGTGGTCACAATACAATTTAGAATTTCGTTGGGAATTTAATGGTTTATGGAAAAATAATAGTAGTAAAATAATAGCTAAAGAAAATTTTAAACAATAATTATAGAAACTACTGTTTTGTTAATATAACTCTGACTGGCAGAAAACACATTAGGAAGCAAATATTCTTCTGTTTCTTATAAGTAGATCGAATCCTAGTTATGTAATTGCTGAACTGACACGGTGATGATTAAGAATGTGTGACGCCCAACCGGGTGGTGGTAAAAGGTGTCATGAAAGTTCTATACTTATAGAAAACACGCCAATTTACAAATATGTGTACCTCAGTGAAGTTTCAACTTTATAATGATTAGAAATGATAATGTTTCATTTGCTCGCATCATATGTAGATATTTAAATTGTTGTACAATTCATAGGTACGCATCTTTTTTGTTTGTCTGCCTCACTTATTTCCTCATTAATACTTATTTTCAGTAAACAACTTCCCTCAGTATCTCCCTAACCTCACCCTTTCCCGAAAGCAATATGGCATTGATCACGTGTTTCAAGAATTAATGAAGTAGCGTCGACCCCCGTCAGCAGTGACGTCGAACTGTAAACATGTCAGACCCTGTCAGGCACCGACACGTCGTCGGAGGAATTTCCCAGTTCCACGGGAAAAACGTGACGTTTTGTCACAACATAACTGGAAATAAATTTCTGGAAATCAGCTTGTTCCAAAATAGCTATAAGACTGCGATCAGTTTCTATGACGTTTTAACTTTTTGTAGGTCAAATAGTCGCATTAGTGATAATTTCTGAGCTATGTAGTAAATTATCAAAACTATCTAAAATGCAGCCACTTCTCTCACTTAAAAGTCGTGTATTCTAGTAATACCTAGCGGGTTGACCGGTTGACGTATTTGGATCAATCCTTTTTTTTATTCTGTTGCTTATTGCCATATGCTGATGTCTCCTGGGTCACTCCCTAAAACTACGGTTTTCTGCGGTTATAATTAATAAGCACATTATTATGTAGAGTATCTCCTGACAATGTCTGTAATATAGGTTACCGACATGTAATGTTTTTTAAATTTAAACTTGTCCCTTGGATCACGGGACAGAATAACAACAAGAAAAAAAGATCCACTGATTTCAACAGTTTTCGAGTTACGAGTTCGATCGTACTTTTATTTATATCTTGCTTTCGAAAATGTGCGTATGGTTATGCAAGACAAGCAAACAGTCCTGCTGGTTGTGGTTTCTGATGTTACTTTCGCTTGCTACGTAAGTTGTATGTGAAACTTTGACCTATGTCGGAATAAATTGTATTTGCATCAGAGGCCTACTTTGTTAATCTACAAATGTAAATGATAGGAGGCAACTTAATACTGTATAAAATTATCAAGTTCAAAATAAACACTTTGTTTCGCTGTAACTCTAACGTATTTAACTCTATTTTAATAATAAAACGGTTAAAACTAAAATCTAGTAAAAACTTGGCTGTAATTATTCAAATAAAGCAAAACAAAAGTAGTGCTAGGTACACTCGGCGCCAAGTGTCCGCGTTCGTAGCATGAAGTGGCGTGTACAGTCTACTTGCAATTTTCATACTAATTCGAACGCCTTCTGCTCCACTGCGACACGCGAAGTTTATAGTTATACTACACGATTAGTTCTAGAAAGATCGATGTTTCATTGAAACTTAAAGAATTTACTCCCTTTTTCTATAAAATCCCACAAGTCCCACAACTATAAGATCCAATTATGTTAACTAAACACAAGATAAAGCCCACTTTGTGTACTAAAAGAGAAAGTCCAAAATTAAACCACCCTTTTTCGATGCTGTTAATTCGTGCTACTTTACAAACTCATACCTTCACTCTAGTAGATTGCAAACTTTTAAAGACTGTCTTACACTTTTGTATCAAATTGTCTCAACAAAGTGTTTTGGCATGCCTCGAAGAATTTCAAGAAATAAGTTGCAATGGGGCGCATTGCTCTTAAAACCGAGGCCTACGTCCCAAGCAAACAAAAGTAGAAAACGTATTTTTATGACAGATGATAATTTTTTTAAAGATGTAGGTATGAGTAGCGCTTTCGTTATTCCAACATTCTCAACTCAAATATAGTACCCTACAAATAAAAATAACGACTAAATACTATTCTATAAAGCATTTTAAGCAATTATGTACTTAAATGTTTTATCTGAGTTGTTGGTGAATGAAACTTGTTAACTCAACTGATTCCTAATTGATTAAAGTTTATATTAGGTCCATACATAGACTTATAATAACTTGAATGGAGGGATACATAGCCCTATCATAGGTAGTACAGATTGTGTTCTTTGGAAACAGTCATAAATGATAAACTCACGATCACGGATAAAATAACTGGCCGCAAAAATAATTGGTGAAATCAATAATCAGCAACTAAATTGCAACAAGTCTTTCCAAGTTTTAGTACTAAAGACCAGACCACCAGTATTTTTCAAAGTAGTAGGAGAAAGGAGAAACAAGTTCATATGTTAAAAATAAGATACATTTTAATTGAAGAAAATAGATTACAGAAGGATTAGAAAACAAATATTACAGACCATCAGCCAACTTTTAATGATTTTTCACAAGCTTCAACAGAAAACCCTTGCAGTCGAATCAGAAAATTGGACCTTAAATGTACTAGCACAAACTTGCAATTGCAACATTGAATGACCAGAGGGTTCCTCGGGATTCCTGGGGGTCGGGTTTCTGTGACTAAAGACTTGAACTATTTAGATTCCTTTACGATTCGTTGCTCAGCTGGTTTATACGGCACCGTTAATTTTGTTGGAAATTGTCTATTGATCCCGAATAGGTAGTAACATGGGATTCATGTAGATATAGATAGTGCTTTTGAACGATCCAGCGAAACATCAGCAATATTTACCGTTGAATTAAAGTTATCTTACAATAGTAATAAGGCCAAAGGAAGCATCCTATCCATAAGTTTTTTTTTTATATCTCGGAATAGGTACTGGTGAAAGGGTACCTATTTTACATTATAGGAACAAGATAAAACATTTTGTTACAGTGTATTTTTAACCGTTTTTGAAAGCATCTTGTTGTTGTGATATTTGATTAGAAAGCAGCAGCAGGTTAACTCCAAGTCTTTTGTTAAACTCTAAATTCGATTAAAGCACAATAGATTGAGAACGATACGCAATTTACGTCAACAGACAGATGTTTTGACAGCAACAATATTAATTGTGACATTACCTTGTCGTTAGGGTATCACCCAGAAAGCTCTTCCGTTTCCACATCATTAATAAAATGAGCAATAGTCGAAATATTTATCAATGGCATAATCGATACAGAAACAATTATAAGCACATCCATCAAAATTCTAAAGTACTTTGAGGTGTTCGAATTCTTCTACCCTTTAGCGTACAATAGACTTAAACAGACTGCTGTACAGTTCAAAATCAAACTTTAATAACGCTTTCCGTGTTCCTTTCTGAAACAGACCTTTATGATAAACATGTAGATCACATTTTCCTTCGAATTCGTATCATAATTGAAGTACAGTGCTATCGAATAACATTTAAATTCTTATCTCTGTTCTGTCACACGGCGAGAACGTCAAAGTTTGAAGCAAAGAACGCATGATAATTAATAGTTGATGATACGCGAGGATCGTAAACAAAGGCGGTGATAAATGGATTAGAGCTTGATACTAGATAATAGAAACTGTGGGTTGTAAATCGTAGTTTTGTAATCGACGGTCAGTTTTAGTTTGGTATCAGAACAACCTTCTGACACATCAATGCGTAAGGTGAACTTATTAAAAGGTCTTTATAGATTGGATAGGTTGTCGACTGGAGGAAATCGTTTGATAGAAAGCAACCACAACTAACCACAAATTATACGGTTTTAAGTAAGAGCTTTTATTCAGTTTAAACTTCCCTATAGCGAAGAACTAACCATCATACTCAACTGCTTGTTCTATGTAGATAGACTGAGCTGTCTTCATTGTTTCACTTTTTGCAGCCTTATCCATTCTGATCAAGAAGATTTGATTAATAGACACAATCGAAATCTTATTTCTCATCTTCAGCAACACTAGCATTGTATAACATTGAAACCAACCTTTTGAACTTTCTCATCATGATGATCATGATGTCGATCGTTGGTCAGTTTGTTTAGATTACGTGATGGTGTAATAGACGGCCTCTTAGCATTAATCTCACATTCTTTATAGTGTTTAGAATTTAATGACATATCGACTGTCAGATACTTTGATACATTTCGAGGCGTGACCTGTTTTGTAATAATGTGTCATTAGGGGGATTCGCCTTGTTATTGATTGCGTTTGACAATAATTTGTGATTGTACGCATAATACCACTGTTATGAAATGTAGGTTACCGTAGTTTTATAGTCAGCTCGTGGCAATAGGCAATAAAATATTTAATCGATCTAGTACAAAAATTTGGATTCTATGAGGTTTAGTCACTTTTAATTTACAAGTACGGTTATTCGACTACGTTTATAAAATTATGTGTCACCCGATTCCTAATCTCAATATTTATGTCTTCAGTCAAAAAAGCCATATTTTCATATTAAACTGACTATACCTCAACGAAATGCTACATTAAAATGACGTAGAAGGTGTTTAGTATACCTACGGTCGTAACTCGCAACGAAACAGCCTCAACACGTGTGGTTCCGAAATCAAATTAAAATCATGTTTGATAAGATCGAGTGGCGGTTATGGAAATTTATGACTATATTACCTGCGCAGGCGACTCGCGGCCGACAAAAACCAGGGCCGGACTCCGCAATTATTTATGAGGTCCGCAAATGATTATAGTTTACGACCGTTCGACTGGATACGCCCCTGGCAGCTGCCCCGGCGCAGCTAATGTGCTGTGAAAATGGTGTCATTTCGGAAAAAAAAAAATCAAAATAACGTCCGCAAATGCATTTAATTCGATACCAGTTTGAGTTCGAAGAGGTATTTGGGTCGCAAATTTCTCTTGATTACTGTTCTTCGGTTGAAGGTTGGGTAATGACTGGAAATTAAACGAATTTGCGTGTTTGTGGGAATAATGATTCCCAAAGACTGCGCACTTAAAGCTACCGTAAGATTGAGGACAATGGCAAATTGTTGAAGTAAATATTTAAACCGCAATAACTCAAAACAATGCCGAAGTTTATACGACACGTATTAAAGCTACCGGACTATCATTTAATTTCTTATCGCCCCGTTTAAAATAAAATAATTTAAATGAAAACAAGTTTTATTCCGAGGAACTTACAAAAATGTGTTCGCCGCAGATACAGAAATAAATCAGTCGGATGACAATTTAAAGTGGTTAACCCACTAACTGTGACCATTTTAGATACTTTGATCAGATCTTGTCGAATTCTAAGTCAACGGCGGTTTTGATATTCATATGTTAACCTTATGGTACTTAAAAATACAGTTTAATTCTATATGTGTGTCTTTGAAGGTGTGGGAGTCTGTGCCAGTCTGTGGAGTCGCCTGCAGAGATTTATGTTTTTATTTAAGCATTAATGATTTAGTGTGAGCGATTAAACTATGCTAATTTGTTGTTTAATTGATATTAACTGGTTTGGTAACTATTTGGAAGTAGCTTGAAACAAGCACATTGTTACACACAAATATTTATTTAATTTTGTATTTTGATGTTAATTTTTGATACTTTACCTAGCAATGCTGTTGAATTGATTGTCAATATTGAATCAGTCGCTAGGATTTGATTCAACTGTTATTCTCTATTTTTCCCCCCTCCAATATCGCAAAAACCAGGCGCCTCGCATACCCTCTATACTTTACGATCTGTTAAAAGACCCAAATTCGCTGTCCAAATTAACACGAAATAAAAAAGGCATCGATGTTTAAAAAAAAACAAGCCAAGGCAGAAGATAAAAGCTTAAAAAAGGCCCACGTCAAAACATTTGATTGTATTAATATTTATAGGCTGCCTCAGGAAAGGGCCGCGGGAGAAAAAAAAATGTTTATCAGCCAGTTTAGCTTTTAAGGAAACCGCGAATCTTTTGTTAAAAGTTATTTATGGTCGCGAAAACAATTGCAGTGTTACCATTATTCTACATTTGACAGCAATAAGTGTATTATATTGTTTTTTGCGTCGTCCGATGAAGACGTTCTGGCGACTTTATTTAGCTCAACAATGGACCACAGTCCATATTATTGTGCGTGAAGTGACTTAATTCACCGATATTATAACTGTAATAGTGGAAAAAACGTACATTGTGCTCTTAACGGATTTTATATTCGCGTAAAAAAGCAAATTTCGAGCCTAAACGAAAGGGGACGAAAGGCAAGGAAGGAAGTAACGTCTTTATGGTAAAGGAGCTGTCCATATTATCGTTTTAAGTTGGTTATTGTTTTACAAAAAAAAAACATATTAAAGCATTAAATTGCCCTTATAGTTCCTTAAAAAAATACTTATGTTAACTTGAGCCTCGGTAAGAGTCGTTCGGTTATTTACCTAAAGTTCAAAAATCTTCAGTTTGACCCACTTAAAAACTACATTTCAATATAATTTTCATATTTAAACGCAAATTCTTCCCATGCAAACCCAGTTTACCCTTGCAAATACCCAGAACAGCTGAGTAACGACTTGTGACGCCTATGCTAATTCAAAATGTGCAATCTGCAGCCGCATAATCTTCTTATATGTATGCATATCTTTATATATCGGTCATTTATATTGAAAACATAGTATGTGTTCGTTTTGTGTTCCAAAACTGAACTTTGTCTGGGTGGCCGATGGTTGTTTTCGCGACTATACGAGTAAGAATGAGGTTTCGAAATGCATATGCGCTGAATGCAGTTTGTGAGGAGTCTTTATGAGCGTAGTAAGTCTGCCTCTGAGGCGACACGGCTTATTGCAATGGAATTAAAACTTGTAATAGTGTCGGTCGGTGGTATTAATTTCAACATTATAAAGAAATTCTTTTAGAATCTACGCGTTATACAGCGTACCTACATGTACCTAATTCGAGTTGTCTTGACGTGTTCTGAATTTAAACGCTTAGAATAAATGATTTCGGTAGGTATTAGTTGAATTAATTAATGGTATTCAAATGAAAAGGGGTTAAGTAAAATATATTCACACTTGCGAGCTATTTAGGTTTTAATCAAGCATTTATTTATATTATACCTTGTGCAATATTCAAAAAGTGTCAGCTAACAATACATACCTTGTTAATACAATGTTAAACCACTAGTTGCACAAAGTTCACCTAAATAATAATACAAAATTACTACTGACATAATTATTCAAAGCTAAAAATAAAGGCGCTAAAATGGCCATTAATTCATCGCCTACAGTCATAATATCGGTGAGCTAACCTCAAGTCTAACTAGTTCCAGTAATAGCCATAATTACTAAGTGTAGGTATCTGTAAGTTTTTATGCCTAGGCATTAATATGCCACACGCAACGTCTAATGTCACAGTTCTACGAGAACCAGTAGGGAAACTTGATACTATTATACTGAAAATGTAAACGTATGTGGAGTTGTGTGCTTGCTGGCCACTACATTCTATGCAAACCGGTAGTGTAACTTGATATTACGCCGAAAAGTCACAAAGTTGCATGTTGACATTCTTGAAAATGTTGCTTACCTATTCACGTTGTGCTGGTACGTTGCTCAATTGTCCTTTCCAACAGGTTTTAAAAGCTTAAGAATATGTTAATCCTATCATCAACTACAGATAAAATGTAGGTAGGTATTGCATTTACAGGCTAGGCTTCCAAAATATTAAAGAATAAGCCAGGACGGAATCGGCTTATCATTTGTCAGAGAGCACTTGAAATAAATTCTCAAATGATATGAACGACCAAACTGGGTAGAAATAAGGTTATTTGAAAAATTACAAAATAAAAATTACAAAAATATTTCTTTTGTTTTCACTAATAATATACCTACGTACTAAACTAGGATGTGATTGAAATTTGGTACAATTACGAACTATCCAGTCTAACTACGTCAACCCGTACTTACATTGTTATGTACGGGTTGAGCTTATGTTTTAGGGATACTTTTTTCACTGGTCGTGAGAACTGCAAAAAATTATATAAATCGCACAAACCAACTTCAAAAACTAGTTATAAAGTAATTAAATTATCCATTAACACTTCGATGTTAAGTTATCTCCTTATTAATCTACAAGTCCTGTGTTAGCAGTACCTCAACCGTGCTTCCTGTACAGTCTATGAGCGGTCAACGTTCAGTGTACTCGTACTTATTGAAATGTAAGTAATAGCATATTTTTAACTAAATTCTATACAGTTACGACTTTAAAGCTATGTTAGACGCTATGGCGTATGTCCATGCGGCATTGAAACTTCAATACTGCGTTTCCTTTTACAGTGGGCATGATTAGGAAGTCAGCGCACATGCGCACTTTGGAAGAAAAAGGGCGAATCTTAGCTATGTTCAATTAATGCATTCGTCCTTTTGGTTCTGAAGGTCAAAAATATGTATTATATGTAACAGGTCGAATAGACAAGGAACTTAACGAACCTTTTGCTTTTAAGAACCGGCAGCAGAACCATGGTCGTTTAAGGTCGTATAGACACTAGTATTAATGAGCTTTATGCCTTTTTAGACACACGGCAGCTTAAACACATATTATGTTTGAGTAGGCTCGTTATTTATTCAAGGACTGTGCATTTCACGAAAAAGATAGTAATGTTTCAAACTGTGTGTTGCTTGTTTCAGTTATCATTAATGTTTTAAGTGAGTCGGATTATCAAAATAACACCAATGTAGAAATATGCACTTCAAAGACCATAAAATTGGAATCGAATTTAAAATATAACTAGTACTTTGACCGACTTTTTATACAAGCTCAGATTAGCATGATTGTATAATGCTATCAGCAAGTCTTTGTGGCTACTGAAGAAACTCTTGAAAATTATGGAAGTCACATTGATATTCTGTACTGTACACAAAAGATAGGACTTTACGGTTAATATAAATTAATGGCTTTAATTTTAGTAGATTTCTAATTAATACCAGTCGAGGTGACGAGCTATAATTGATCTGTATAAAGGGCAAAAACGCGGCTAAGACACAAAAACTGTAAATAGCTCGATTATAGACCATGTAATGTGCAATTACATTTTAATGGTACTTAATCGTAGTAACTATAATTATAAATGAAAGTAAGTTTAACTGCTAAGAGTAAGTTAAAAATTAAAGTACATATCTACTTAGTAATCTCTTAAAAAAGTACCGACTGAACCACGGAGTAATACCTACTTAGATTCTATTTTTGCTTCCACTTAGATTTATTTAACTCACGATCATGTGACCTGAAACCTTACATTTCGTGCCATTTATTTAGGGTTCCGTACCCAAAGGGTAAAGACGGGACCCTATTACTGAGACTTCGCTGTCCGTCCGTCCGTCCGTCCGTCTGTCACCAGGCTGTGTCTCAAGAACGGTGATAGCTAGACAGTTGAAATTTTCACAGGTGATGTATTTCTATTGCCGCTATAACAACAAATACTAAAAATAAAATAAAATAAATATTTAAGGCGGGCTCCCATACAACAAACTTGTTATAGATTATGGTACGGAACCCTTCATGCGCGAGTCGGACTCACACTTGCCCAATTTTCTATATTAATGTGGATAGGTAATTTAGTATGCTTGTCTAAATCTGTACGAGTATAGAATGTATATAGGCAGTAATTAAAGAGTTTAACAATAATGTCCTCTTTAAATTTAGCAATATTATCCATGTTATATTCTAGCTACAAGCTATAAATATTTATACCGCAGTAAGTACTATGCAATTAATAAACATATCAACGAACCGTCCAAAAAGCGCACCTGCATCGGTTTCACGTTGAAAAACGCCTAATCGAGCTGGTTGCGTGTGAAAAACCATGTTTGTACGTACTATCGGCTGAAAAACGCCTATAAATAACGTACGTGCGTGAAAAATAAAAGCAACATGCACTAGTTATTTAAAGCTTAACCTGGTGAAAAATAGTTTGCATCGTCCCATAGACAAATGAAAGATATGGACTCATAATTCGGAACAAGGCCTGCCGTGGTATTTGTAATGTACAAAAGGTAAAAGAAGTTGTTATCATTATTTTAAGCAGTAGCTAATAATAATAATTGGTTTATGTTAGAGAAAATGTTCTTTTGTTAGACGGCGATAGGTACAACAAAATATGAGATTTTATTCTAATTTATTAAATAATATGATAGGCATCCTTGCTTTGTTCACCTTATATTGTTAATGCAAAAACAGTTCTGATCGCATCTTGTCCGGTTTTCACACGGTAATACGAAAACGAACCATCGTGAATATACATTATTTTCAATAAAATAAATACGCGGTTTCCAAAGTAAAAGCAAAATGCATTTATCACACGAAGGAAGCAACATGATAATTTTGTTAAAAATAAAACACCTAGTTCATACGTTTGATATCGTTGGCCAAACCAGATGAAAAATAGTTGGCATCGTCCCCTATATTTTATTGGCTAAAAGTTGCCATCAATAATTGAAGTAGCGTCCTTCGGGACCGGGGTTTAGGGCTGTCTCGGTAGTTTTCCAACTTGCCTGTAATTGTATTTATGAACCGAATAGTATGTCATTTTAATTTTTACTTTAAGATTCGAAGTATATTGGATGTTTTATAGGGTGACTTAGTAAAACTATCCTACTACTACACGTACGTTAAATGGGAACATGTCACAAAAAATACATTGTATATATCAAATTAGATTTTCAAAGGAAACATATTTATATCCCACAACATTGCCCCACAAACATATTTATCTACGCACATATCATTAGTGCTCTAAAATGCGTTCAGAAATCGTAGGAAATGACCAGCATTATTACAACCAATTTTACTATGAGATTTTTTTTGCCTGTGGTAGTAGGTAAAATCTGTAAGTACTGTAATGTAAATGTTATTACAGTACCGATTTTTGTAAGGTTAGGAGTTTAAATCAGGAACAGCTGTCAAAACACAAGTTGGTCTCTATTCTAGCATCCTTAGATATTAATATTGTTATCGATACGAAACGTCAATTCAGTATGTTTTTTTATAAAAAAAAAGTGTGTGTGTCAGCTCCGACGCACGACTGGAGTTTACTCTTCAGGCCAGGCGCGCACCACGATTTTTTTTAGTCGCGCGATAATTTTGTCGCAGAAATAAGCGTACTTCTGGGTTTATGAAAATCGTGGTGCGCGCACTCTCATATAAACCCATATCTTGCATTTATGCGACGAAATTATCGCGCGACTAAAATCGTGGTGCGCGCCTGGCCTTAAGAACGATTATAAAATATATACTCAATACTCAATACGTTTATTGCACATAATGATTAGTAAATAGTTTAAGTATCACATTATGTACCCTGTTGGGTGCTGCAAACAAGAACGAGAAGGTAGGCACATACATAATATTAATATACGAGTATAATATACAGCAAAATTACAATATTTAACAAGGAAAATTTACTTCCGATTCATTTTTAACAAATTGGAGAGATCATGAGTAGTAACTAAATAAGGAAGCGTGATGTAAAGCGCCCTTGAGCGGCTAGTTTAGTTACTACAGTCTGCAGTGCTACGGAAAAAAAACCGTATCTTACTATGAAATCCATACAAATATACGACCTTTCTACCCTAGTATCGCAATACTTTTTTTTTTTTTAATCTATTAATTAAGGAGCTTTGATCATTTTTATGACCATGCCAGCTCCAGCAGGCCTAATACACAACATCATTCATCTAAAAGACATAGATAAATAAAAACATAAACCGTATAAACTTAAAAATAACATGTACACGAAAACAACTAAATTTGTATACACTATTTACATAAAAGACACTGTATACAAATTTAGCCGATTCCGATAAGGGTTCCGCCAATATTGAATTGAACATTACATTCAAGAAACAACATACAAAATCACCTTCCTTAAAAAAATCCTTAAATAAATCCAAAATCTCCTTAACAACAACTCCAAACAGCGTTTTGAACTTCTCCTCCCAACTTTCGGTAGAAAACAAAATATCCTTCGTCTTCTCAACCAGCCTTTCAAAAGTAATACGTCTCTTCTTCTTGTCCTTATTTTGTCTTTGATCTTCCATATCAGCCCGCTCAATAGTAGGCTGATTGACCAATAGACACTCGGACCTCTTCACATCTGTTACTCTTTTTGACTTCCGCGGCTTACGAACCTCTTGTTGTGGCTCGCTCTCTAATCTGTACTGACTTACTGATCGCTGGCCCTCAGCCTGACAGACAGAATCTTCAGACTCTTTAGATTGTAACGGCTTCGACAAAACAGCATCTCAGACAAAATGTCTTCAGACCCTTCAATATTCTTTAAAAATTCGTCTTCCTCAACCTCCAACTCAACCTGCCTTATAATTCCATAACCACTAGATTGCTTTTGGTAACTACGGCTACCTGTCAGCGCTCTTGTTTTATGATATAAATAGAGTCTAACTCAAAATTCGAAGCAATTGAGTGGATAAGTGCAGCATGCCATATTAGACCAATAAGAACGTCTCGTCTCATTGTTAAACTCCTGAGAAGCCAGAAGCTTCTCCGCATCATCCTTAGAGTTAAACTGTATGCGAACTTTACGTGGACCCATAAACTTGACGGATAAAATTCCTTTTATACCCTTAAATTGCAGCAACTTTGCCAAACCAATCTGTTTCGGTAAATCTTCTTTTGACACTATATAAACTTCAAATAGCTTGTCAGGCACACCGTCCGGCTCCAGCTGCGTTTTGGCTGTTGCTAAAACCCGCAAGCGTTTAGGTTTCCTGCCTATTGTGATAAAACTATCACTACAACCACAGCTTTCGTCGCTCAGACCACAAGCACGCTTCACCGCTATATGCCGCACATCCGACATGGACTCAGCGTCCGATACAATATCCGATTGACTCGGCCCTGCCTTATTATCAAACTCCACTTCAGATAGCCACGACGGAGCTGCCCGCTGCCCACATTCTAAAAGTGACGACTCCTACGACTTGTCTCACTCATCGCAAAAACAGCGAAAAGGACTCTAAAACTGAATTAACTTATAAACAAAAAAAAAATTTGATAAAATTTTCAACCGTCACCTTTGACAACCAAACGTCAATCCTCGCAATACTAATATTTTTGGAACGTATCTGCCGTGCTAATTTAAAAAGTCGTATCTCAGTATACGATCGGGGTAAAAATACGACTTCTTAATTTAGCAGGTTATGCGTTAAGCGTTATAGACTAAGCTCCCGATATAAAATGACCTTCACAGAGATGTTTATTTGATGAAATGTATTTTATATTAAGTTTAAAATGTCAATTAATATATTGCATATGGGTTGCCTAACAAATTTTAGTCCAGGGTATGTTTAGTTAAAAATAAAAATAAAAAAAATTTTACATTTCACCGATTTGATTATTAGATAAATTCATAATTAAATAATCTTTAATTTTATTTAATTTCAATTCAACAATCAGACCTTTGCAAATTGCTAGTAGGTATAGATGTACCTGCTTATACCTGGCTACCCAATAGTTGTGACGGGAAAAGAATAGGCAACCTAACGTTTGCATATTCTATGGGCTTCATACTTTCGATTGGTATAGAATTTATCTAATATTAATCAAACTGGTGAAATGATTAAAACATTTTTTTTTATTATTAATTAAACATACCCTGGACTAAAATTTGTTAGGCAACCCATATGCAATATAATTATTGACATATTAAATTAAATATAAAATACATTTCATCAGATAAACATCTCGGTGAAGGTTATTTTATACCGGGATCTTAGTCTATAACGCTTAACGCATAACCTGCTAAATTACGAAGTCGTATTTTTACCCCGATCGTATACTGAGATACGACTTTTTAAATTAGCACGGCAGATACGTTCGATTTTACACCCCATATTTTTCATACCCCGGGCTTATATATGAAAATCGATTCTTAAGGAGTAAACTCCAAAAACCGCACGACATTTGATCTCGAGTGACATGAGAATATGGATACATTCATATGATTTAGAAAAAGAAACATTCGTCTTGACGGAGGTTCGAATTGCCGCCATTATTGTTATCATTTGTTTGTTGGTTCATTGTTGTTACGAAAGTAGAATTGTGAAAAGTTGATTGTAATTCACATTTTAGTTGAAAATATTGTTTCAATGTAAATGTAAATTACAACTATTACAATAAATAATCTGTTTATGTATTTGTCCAGATTTATTTCTTACTGCATTAGTATATGTCGTTTTTAGATATTTTACAGGTTGCACTAGTGGTGCCGGTCATTTCCTTATGGCTACTGAAGCCATCTTAGAGTACTTATGATATGTGTGTAGATAAAGTAGTGTATACAACTGTACATAATTAGGCCTTAAAACACTCGTGTGATCCTATTATGAAACTCGCTGACGCTCGTTTCATAAAACCACACTCGTGTTTTAAGGCCTCTCATTATGTATCAGTTGCATAAACTACTATTATGTGCCCCAATGTGTTTACACTATAACTTTAGAAATGGGAGTCAAAGTAAGACGTGTCCACTAAATGTTAAAAATGTTATATAGATCAAGTCGCGCAGGTTCGGTGATAGCTGTGCGTCACAAATGCGCACATGAACCGAACTGATTGTAAAACATGCATTGTGCAACGTAGTAAAAAGCTGCGTTTAAGTATATAGTTGACATGATGCATATCATATATGCAGATGGTTTGCTTTTTAGTCTGTATTTATTTATATCTGTATATATTATAAAGATATATATTATTATATTAAAATCTATTTAACTTTGTTGCACCGACCTCCGCTCATCTGATTTGCCCAATGGTTGACTGGTAGAAAATGCACTGTGGCTCAGCCCAGCAATGCATCCCGGGTCGAACGATTTGGTACTTCACAATTAACAATTTTTCAGAAAATTATAAAAAATGAACATGTTTTTAAAGTAGACTTTAAAATGTAATGTGAAGACTTTTTGAGTTAATTTAGTGTTTATGAAATAAAATATTAAGTTAATAAGGATTTCCAACTTCATGCATGTTCCCTAATTATTATCTTCAATGAATAAAATGAGCAGACATATGAGACTCTCAAATTAAGTAGGTCACAAAGTCATCGTCTGGCCGTCACTGATTTGTCAAAAACAACATGGTGCGCACTGTTGACGTTATTTTGGGTGTATATTTGTATGTTTAGGTACCTACTCTACTTCTTCGTCTTTGGGTGTATATTTGTATGTTTACCCTACGTGGATGTCATTTCAATCGATTTTTCTCGTTTTTTTCGAACCCTGAGATTGTTGACGGAAAATTTCTTGAGCATAGTAACCTTGACTGCGCAGTAGCCGATCTACATACAAATGTATATGCGCAGATCCGCCATTTTTGTTCAAAAAGTTTGCAGGCAACTATAATATTCATAAGTATAATAAAGTAATTTAAAATATATCCACTTCTTACCGTTACAATTTAATTCAGCACGTAAGCAAAAACCTATAATTTACCGACATACTTGTGTTAACCGTACACTATCCCAATAAAATTAACAATAAACTCGTTAGACGTGTCTACCCATACTTTAATTAACATAATTACTCCTACTTATTACACTTAAGCGCTATTGAATAATCAACTTAATTTAAAATGGGGCGTGTCCCGACGGTGCAAGCTAATTAAATAAAAAACGCAAAACGCATGTACTGTTGGTACCAATACGCTATACAAAGCAAGCTTTAGATAAATAAGGTCGTACGTGAGGGGATTACGTCACAACTTAGGACTTTTTGCCGCTAAGATGTTATTTAGCAAGAACTTGCAAGATCATCGTAACCATCATGGCCGCTCGGTTAGTGGTTCGGCCGCTAATCCCTTTTATTTATTTTCGTTAGCCTGTTAAGTTTTTTTTTAGCCCTGCATATTAACGTGGCGAGGCGGGGTCTGCGGTCTAGATTCCTGCCGTATCTTTGATCGAGGCCCTTGCGCTCACGAAGTGGTAGGTAATACCTAAGTTACTGGTTCGAATCTAAGTTTAGCTATTTTACGTAGATACGGAGGATTGTTTCAATTTAATATTGTTTCCTCTGGTCATGAATGTTCTAGTATACTAGACTAGTATAATATAATACCTATGTATTTTTCTAAGTCTAATATTTAACTACACGTCACTTTAAAAATAAATAATCCAGGTAGGTATGTACATATTTTGATAATTATTATGGTACGTTAAGAAAACTACCCTACCGTTGCTTGTTACTTACTGCTACACTACAATATTCACTTTTGACGTTGAACTTGCCTTGAGAACATCACTGAAACTTTGGTCTTCATATAGTTAGAGACTAGACCAGAGAGTTATATATATAAACTTAATAATATTGCCAACTGATAAAGGAATACAATTTAAAATTTAATTGCCAATAACATAAAAAAAAACTCAACAACACGGCCACAATGCGTTGCATGTCTGTAGCATAATATTATTTGAGTCATATTTTACTCTGAGTCGGTCCTGATTTATTTATGGACTCAGACGGCCACTAATCTTGCTTGGAATTTAATTTGTTATTTATTTACTAATCGGTAGTACAGGTATGAAGTATGTGATTCTGTTCACTGGAAAAAAAGCGTAAATGTGCTCGAGGCCTAACTATACAGGGTGAGTTCTAAGTCTAAGTCGTGAATCGAAGCATTCTTTTAGGTTCTTACCGACTTAACAGTCGTATAGAATGATAATTAGGGCACCACACACTTGATTAGTTTTATGTCAATTAAAAAACTATTTTCTTCGTATTTGAAGCTAAATTACGGTTTCCCTACACAGTTTTTTATCGTAGGTACCAAAAACTTCACATACTTAGTGTTTAAATTCTCGTTTTACAAGATCTTGACACAATATGTATACAAGTTTAGGTTGACAAAAATTAAATGATAGCGCTACTCGAAGCGCTTTTCGTAATTATAGTTAGCATGATATATTATTATTTAATATATTATTTCGGCCTTCGGGAAGTAACTATATTTTTGAAAGATATTTCGATTCACGAATGACACGAATTGACATCATTCTGTATAATAAATATAATCCTGTTATCTTTAACACCTAAAATACCGAATGAAGTTATGTCATTTTTATACGAAAATTGTGCGTAATTGTTTTTCAGTTTCTTGAACGATGCACGTGTAATATCAATTTGTGTGATTAAGTGTTTATGTAACTTTATGAAACATATTTGAAATAAATATTGTGTTAAGCTAAGAGTAGATATAATATAGATAGCTAGTAAATTGTAAATGTTTGTCAGAGATGCAGATTTAGCGCTAGTCTGCCTGTCAAACGCCATTACATTTTTCAATGTCTTTGTATACCTAGTCTGAATAATAAAATTAAAGTACTTTGAAATAAGAGTAGATTTTTTTTATGTGCATGATAAAATTAAAACTTCTTATTCATTAATCCGACAGGCGATAGGTGTTGAATTTAGATTTATAATATGTGTGGTAAAATATTTTTTTTACAACTTTTATAGTCTTATTTTTTAATGTATAATAACTCAACAAAATTGCGCTGCTAACAGACGTTAGGTTTTAATGAGTTCCTGGCTTGACCGTTCTGAGTAGGTACGTACTGTAAAATAAGTGTTTATTTACCATCTTCACTAATGAAATATATATGCAATACATATTATATATAATATTAAAATAAAGTAGTCATTATCTCATAGTTTACAGTGTAGTTTAACTTAAACCACGCTTCATTTTTTGTCCGATTGTTTTTTGCACACACATAATACATAAAATATGCTTCGCGCATATAAAAGAGACACCGCCGCGGTTGGCAGAAAATGGCATAAGTAATTGTACTGAGTTTGCATTTATAAATAATTCATTAAATAATTACTCAACGTGTGGATCAGAGGTATTCAAAGACATTTTAAACTTGATAATCGAGAGAGAATTAAAGCCTGGTTGAAACCGTTCGTATTTTAGATTCAATGCGATTGACTTAAGTTTTAATTTGGTATATGTTTGTGTTTATACTTAATCCTCTTTTGTTTTGAAGACATACTTTATCCCTTCACTTACTTCATAAATTAGTGTTAAACAATGCTAATCGTCATTTATCATATGGGTTTCAACGGGTTCTACAGTCGACATTACGAGCTTGCTTAAGACCTTGTCGTTTTTAAATGCAGTATAGGATGTGAAGATGATGAAGCGAGGAAACACTTCATTACAATACGGCAAGGTTTTAAATTTTAAACAAATAAAGTCTGCGATTTACATATCTGAACAAAAATATGCGTTGGGTGATTTATTATAGTATATACAAGCGTAGGTAGTATGACTAAAAGGTCTCTCTTGCTTAATATTTTAGGCTGTTTTTTTTTCTTATATCTATTCAAGAGAAAGATGTCTCTCGCAAACTTTATTAGACGCGAAGACTTTAAAAGTATTAGCTACTTACTTCAAGTCTTCTTAAAACTGCAGTATATTTAATCTCCCATTCCCCACAGTGTAACTTATGATTTATTCCTTTACGCAAACAGATATGTTTGCTTACTAAGAATGAGGCGTATAACACTGCAGCTCGGAAACAAAACGTATCCCCGTTTCCGCGAAACGTTGAAATAGACACGTCACTACTAAATATCGTTTGCATGTAATTTCACAAGTGCTAAATATATAGAGAAATCTCTTCAGTCTGCACGCATGCGGCGTCGCTTTTGACTTATTGCTTGGAAACACGTAAGGGTTGCGACCTCCGTCTTTTCTATTTGCATACTCGCCGCGGTCAGAAACAGCCAATTCAGTAGGTACCTAGGCTTACAAGAATATGTAAATGCTTGTAGTTTTCAACAAGACTTATAGAGAATTGGGTTTTCATGAGGTTTCGCCTGCATCGATAGTTTGCTGGATCTACGCATTTTCTGAAGTATAAATTAACCAAATTAGTATGCGGGGCTAGTAAACTAGGAGCGAGCGGTTCGATTGTCGCGCAATACAACACAATGGTAGATAGTCCTAGATGTATTAAGATCTAGATTCAATTGTGTCTCTATGCAGAACTCGGGTCAATCTGTTTGTCCATCGATGCATTAATAGTTCACCATCATCATCATTGGCTACTACATTAACCTGGGATGTTTGATACGGGTTTGATATAGCTTGGTTTCACTCTATATAAGCGAATATCAGCTCCCCTAGAACAATTGAGCGTCGCGTTTCATGGTCGCGCGAGAATTATTATCAATATATTTCTACCCACTACCAGTACCAGAGAGATGGGTGATGATATGTCGCGCGACGCGCGACATACGATGTGGCGACTATAGTCAGTGCGATATTTCTTGCCACACAGTCGCGTTAAAAGTAGGTATATGTATTACAAACTAACAGAGAACCGAATAACTTTTGCATTGATGTAAGACCGAATTTGTATAAGGATAGTAATAAATAATATTAGTGCCTTAGTATTTTCATTTGCATACTCGTTCACAGAAAAAAAGAGAGTTCAGTAGTAAAGTAGATAAAACATGTTAGTTGAATCGCAAAAAATATGCACGTTTAACGACAGCGTTTTTACTTAGTACAATTGTAATACAATTATTCATCGGCAATTCCATGAATACCACGTATTGATCTAACTGAAAGTCCGCTAAATTAAGTTCGCTGCCACAAGCATTCTAAGCATAACGTCAACATTGACAAAGATAATTAAAACTGGAAACCTACTAGGTAAATTAGGGGGCGATACAAAAAAATACACTTGCAAATGCACTTAAAACCATTCTCTACTAGTTGGTTAACTTGTTTTTTTTATTTAGCCTCACGGCTAAATTTTAGTGGACTATGTACGTAATTCCTTTGCACCTTTATAAATTTTATTGCTATTCTAAGTCGCTGGGCTCTTATTTCTAGTAGTTATTGGCCAAACAAGGCGCACCTAGCAGCAGATGTCAACGGCACCGCCCCCACTATGCTAATATTTGCTCCTATTGGCAGCACGAACCGTTCGTAGAGGTCAAACTTCATTCCTTACTATGGCATCATAATTCGGAACACTACTGAAAATTGTGATTGACATTTTGTTTCAGCATAAGTTTTATGAATTCAATATCACTGAAGTGACATCATAGAGGTAATTTTTTGGCGATAACTAATGTTTCTTCATAAATTAAGACGTTTTTTTCACACAATTTTATCCAAGTTTATATAAGGATCAAATTTATTAAGAATGCCTTGGAAAAGAAAAATTATAAACATAGTATATTTCAAAATATTAGCATAGTCATTATTAGCATCGGCTCCGATTTATGATATTTATTTATGTTTGATCGTAACAAGTATTTTTTTGTGAGTGCAAATATTTTCAAATATGTACACTTAAACAAGTTGACTGTAGGTAGTTAAAATTATTACAAGAACCCACGTCAATGCCATTCAAATTATAGGCTTAAACTCCATATTAACATAATTGGAACAAAATTAATATAATGCTCCAAATGCTGACCAGAAATTGAATACGTCGATCTATTTATGATATAAAATCTAATTTAATTTCACTAGTTAGGATATGCCAATTTAAGTCAACCTAAATTCCACAGTGCTTCAATATGAAAAATCCTCCTTTTACAGGCAAATGATGGCCAATGTGAAATATTTGAATGAAAATTATATCGGCTTTTTAAAATATATAGTCGATTAGGATTAGGTGTACTTTATCCGCAACATTTAAAGATTATAACGTGAAAGATTGTGCAAGTGTGAACCTTGAGAAGGTCACGGAATTTGTGAAACAATACGAGTCTAATTTCTTGGAAACAGACGGCAACATCTGCGCTTTATCTGCGGACATCTACAAGTGACAGCGGTTGCGTCTACGCATCTTGCTCTGCGCTTGTAATAATATCTTTTGTTTTTTGTTTGAAACTCACTAGTGTGACGTTTCTAGCTCAGGATAATGAAGATAAAACACTTTTTAAAAGTAACAAATGATCCTAAAATCAAATTAAAAACGTATTAACCCTTAACCCGGTTAACACCAGAAGGTTATCATTTGCCACGTCACCGTGACGATGCACTTTCATCATTAGTTCAGAAAAAAGGCTTAGGATGTTCAGTTGCGTCCGACAAACCATTACGCCTTATTATGAACGCCATTCATCAACCATATCGATCGTAAGTACATTAATGTACGCTAATGTTTAATAAATAGATGTATAATTTGCTTTGTCTCCGCCTTAAAGAAGTATTGACTGATACGTTTGTTTCTATTACATCAAACTGTTGGTATTTGGTCGAAGGCGTGGCGGCCCCCGGCTTATTAAACTAACGAGGAAGTCGATTCATTTGATTTAACGGCGGTACAATTGTGTGAAACAGGTTTTTTTGAACAAAATATTGTTGTTACGGGATCGTAACATTTAGTTTTGAGTAATGCCGCACGATACAGATATAGGTAATACTACTACTGATACTTAAAATCAGACGTTTTAAAATATCTCGTTTGTGAGTTGTGTTTAATATTCATGGTAAAAAAAATCTACTTACTTTGTCCTAGGTGCACCCGCTTCATCCAAGGATAAATCTGCGGAGGATTCGCTGACGCGTTGGCAGATTTAGAATTCTTCGTATTATTAGAACTAGAGTTGTTAGCCTCATTGCTATCGTTGCTGGACGTACTGGAAGCCGGACTCGAGATGTTCTGATTCACATTTGCTTTGTGTTCCACAGGCGAAGCGATGGGGGTTGTCAGCCCTAGTTTAGAGCCTGTAGACCCGCCACCTTGCCCGACGCCAAAGCCGGGAGATGTTCTTCCCGGGCCTGATGATGTAGAAAGATCTTGAGGCGATGCGACGCCGGTAGTGGATGTGGAATCAGCAAATTTACAGCTAGCTCCGGCCGCTTGGCTGGGCGGATTCGAAATCAAATTCGGTGATAACGCCCCCGGGCTCGGATTCGAATGCTGATGCATATGACTGGCTGTATTTCCAAGTCTTTGCGGGTGTAGTTGTGTGTAGTCTATCATGGTCTGTGGTTGCATGTGAGCACCCGCAGCGGGTGTCGCGTACGGGTGCTGGGGGTAGTGGTGGCCGACTTGAGGGGGAGAGTAGCAGGCATTCGGGTAAGCTGCAGCCGCTGCGGTTGGATTGTAGTAGTCCGCTCCAGGCGTCGGCAGGCCTGGATGCCCCGGCTGGTCGACCGGTGTCCCGCGGCCCGGCGCCTGGTTCCCGTAGCACGAGGCTAGGGAGTTGACGAACTGGTAGGAACTCATCCCGGCGTTGTAGTTTAAGTCGTTCATTGGTAACAGCGTTGTGTCCTTCTTTTCAAATTCACTCTACTCTTGTCATCCTTTGGATGTCTGAATGGTCTAGTCGGACATGTTAAGTGCTGTTCGCAGTTTGCTTCAATTGTCCGGGCTTGATTGATGGTCCTGCGATAAAATGAGACACATTAGTTGGTCAAGTGTGTGCTCTCGTTAGGAGTACGTTTGATAGAATAATGTATCAAGCGACTACGATGTGTATGGACGCATGCGTTGTTGTTCGTTTAAAAGGCGTTTTAGTGATAGATTGTGCGAGGATGAAGTTACTGTCTAAGGAGGTGCTTTTAATGTAGACGTAGTGTTATGATGTGACAGATATTTGTTTTGGTAAATAGATAACTACTTAATTTATAACGTAAAGATTATTCGCAATAATAGGTAACATGTTGTATGTTAACCAACACAATGCGTGCAACATATGTAGGTAGTATGTAGATTACAAGAGAAGAACTCTTATTGGGTACCTGTGTTATATGGACTATTAATTATTTATTTAATTATTTAGAATCATTATAGGTATGTTCAATTTTCTTAGATTTGGTTTACAATTGTAAGTTGTATATTCTTCTTATTTTAGGTACAACCTACCCCTGAATAAATAAGAATCATCAAATTAAAGTTCGTAAATATACATTTTATAAGGTCATGCAGCATTTTATTTAAAAATATTGTGTTGTTACTATTAAAAAGTGTAGATACTATATTATGTTTAAAAAAAAGGGAAAAGCAGATGCCATAAATAGTATTAGTAAGTAATATGATTATAATGAATCTTTAAAACTCTTAACAATATTTAATTTAGTTAATATATCATATTTATAAATACCAAATTACTGAAACACGTTGCGCTACCTTAGAAATACTTAGAGATCTGCTGTATATTTAAATGCCATATCCGTAGTTCATTAATTAAATAGATTTTAGACATATTGCGCGATTTTTATAATATTTTATTATTATTTATAATACGGGTGCTGGTAGGGCAAGACGGCTCCTGTATGTTTCCTAAAATGTTTGCTGCTCAAAGTTTCCTGTGATGCATTTGTTCTAGAATGTTCGCTTCGACAATATAAGAAGAAGAGTAGTACCTATAAAATGAAATAGATAAATAAATATTAAGGGACAATTATACACAAATCGACCTAGTCCCAAACGCCTTTACTATGGATAGACGAAGAACAGAACAGAAGAATAGATATAAGAGGCAGACATTTTATGAAATTGACATCATGAAGTTTCTCGCTGAGATAATAGAGGCTAGACAAAAATATATTTAAGACTTCAATGTTTATAGAGTTGAGCCTTTAATTTGAAGAATATGGATTTTAACTAGTTGTCGGAATTAATGAGTGAAGATCTTGTCCAAGCTTATGACTCAACCGCGATATGAGTATTGAACGATAATCAAGTGTTTATTCAGACTCGAACGATTTGATTTTAAGTGTGCATTATTTCTAATATACTGAAACTTCTACTAAATAAAAACGGATATATATATATATATTACGTAAGCTAATATTTTGGATACTTAACTAAACGGAAACGCATGATGGAAGAATCCGTTCCGAAAACAAACAGATAGCATTTTAAACTGCGGGCTTTATGGTGATTACTTTTATAACGCGATAGATATATGACAAAGTATCACATACATAGGTTGCATATTGTGGCATGAGTGCGAGAGTGACGAATGCTTTATTATTTATTATCAAAAATAGGGACGGCAATTCTGTGTAATTTAGTCGCCTAAAGTCGTGAACGCCCAAATATAGCACTCCACCCATCAACAGTATTCTGTAAAATAACAACAATTTTAAAAGAAGCCTCGCAGTTTTGTTGTGCTGCTATTAAATGATGCTGGATTCATTAGACCGGAATGCAAACCCGAATCAAGTAACAAATAATAAACCTTTAGTCCTCTTACTCTGTAACTTACAGACTGTAGGTAAGTCACCCGCAAAACATAAATTTATATTGATTTGTAAAAGCGCAAATCGCTCACAGTAGCCGCGCAAGGGGGGTCTATTCTAAAACAATAAATTAATATATTCCTATAAAGTGCTACACATGTCACGTCAAGTGCGGAAAAAAGACGCCACGTGTTGGGCCATAAAAGTGTCCGCAGAGGTTTATGGGTGTAAGCGGTAGGCCGGGCGATTTACGACATTGCCGGTGCATATGTCTTTATGAGCAAATTAGCAGTCATTGTGTATATACTGGATTTGCGACGGGTGATGAATGTGTGAATTTGATGATTCGGGCCAATTTTATACCAAAAGGGAGATATTTGCGTCTTTAGATGAGATTTAGGTTTCAGAACTAAGCAAAGCTATATTTGTCCCATTGTTAGTTGTAATTGTTGAACTTATTATTTAATTATTAAACTTAATAGTCTGTTCAATTGTTAAAGTTAAAGAACAAATATATTCCTAAAATCGATCTAGTAATAAACTGGGTAATTTTAAAGGGATGAACGCTAGCATGATTGTGTATCGTTTTATTAATTTAATTTATATGTGCTATTTTAATAAGCCTAAGTTTTGATAAGACAAATAAGGACAACATAATCGTGATGTTTACATAAGGATTAGGATAAACTAAAAATAGTATGTAGATATAATAACACTATATATAGGTATGAAAACATTTAAATTAAGTAGAACTGCCTATAAAATGTATGAATTGCTGAAGTTTAAGTACAAGAAGTTCTAAATTAAGTAGAAGTGCTTATAAAATGTATGAATTGCCGATGTTTCAGTACAAGAAGTTCTTTTGTATTTAATATCCCATATTTTTATTATTGTAAGTACATTTTATTATATTTACAAGAGGCAGTACCTATAATGGCAAGGTTCATTTGTAACCAAAACTAAACCAACCGTGCATTATATTCAATTATCTTACTTAACAATTGACCAAGGCGCTCATATACATATTTAGAAGTCAAGATAAATCTGATAATAATTATTATAAATACTATGTTCCTACTTTTTATAGATACTTATTATGTCTAGTTTTCAAGATTATGTACGTTATTGGTTATAACAGGATATCACGTTTGCGTATCTTTAAGCCTAGGTAATATTACAACTTTAACTTAATACGTGTAAAAATATTAATTAATCAACATAAAGTACCATGAGAACCTAAATATAATAATTTAGACGATTTTATTATGTTTATTTTATCAAATTGTCCTGTATACACTAAAAAAATTACTTTTTAAAGAAAATCTCAAAGTACTTGGAAAATACGGACTTCGGATAAATTTTACATTGATTTAATGACTAAATACAATATTTCATTGTTTTTAAGCCGAATTCTGTATTCGTTAATAAACTACTTTACCTATAGGTAGGTACTACAGGATAAAGTTTTGTGCACTATCTTAAAAAAATAATCTAATAATCCGTATAGATACGGAATAATTCGATGTATAGATACCATTCATCATAACACCTGTTCCATCATACATATAAGTACGTGTTAGAATTATATTCTTACAGTTAGTCATATACTATTAAGTATAGGCAATAGTAAGTCTGCTCCAAACAAATAAAAATACCCAAAAAGTCCAAAAACAAAAGAATCATCTATTAAAGTGCAGTATCAAAATAATCCTTATTGAAATAAAGTTCTCTTGACGTGCCCACACATGTGTTCGATGTATTTCAGTCGGATTTTTGTCACTCCGTCCGGTACGCGTTAAATGGGCCGGACGATTTCGATGCTTTTTCTTTTAATTTCATTTATTTTTCTAAAGTTTCTCAGGGCTGTGAAGAGGAAACACGTCTGACTGTTTTAATTTTAATTCGGGCCTTGATATGTTGTTGCGTGTGTCTTGTTTGGTTTGGTTTTCGAGTTGCTTTATTAGAAGATGATAGATATGTCAATGTTATTTTTATTTTATCTAAATTGTCAATAGTGTGATATAAAAGTATTTTCGAACGTACTTGATTAAAGACCATTCGATTCTTATTATGATTGATAAAATAAAAAAAGTGCAATAAATTAATTCAATTTGATTCTTATTGTACTGAAAAGTTAAAACATAATACTGTAAGTAATAAGAAAAAATCTGCTTACAAAATACCTACCTGAAAATTGATCAAACAGTAATCCAATAATATTAAACCGGTCAATATCAAACTACCGGAAACTTATATCAACTCACTTTGTAGTCAAATACAGTAAGCTTTCAAAGATTTAATATGCTTTTAATGTCCCGTGTCAAGTGGACAGTTGAAATCCACCGCCGAGAGATTTACTGCGCTACGCTTTGATTTTATGACTTTACAAACACTATCAATTGATAATAATTTTCAAAGAAACCAAATTCAACTTTAATGATTTTCTGATAAATTATTTTATAAATAAAAAAAACTTGTAAAATAACTTTTAGACTCCGCGTGAAAGAAAATTGTATCATACACATTTAACTTCAGTTCAGACTTTCCTTTAATCAATCAACTAAATAAAACTATACTCACACCGAAAGCCAAAACAAAAACAATCACAACCGATCCACAAACATCACTCACTTCACAGTTTCAAAAATCGAACTCTTTATTTTTAAAAGTCCGGTAAGTTTAAAAATCGAATGCGTCCGAAAAGTTCGGCGCGGCGCGGAGGAAAACGGCTCGTGGTTTCCCGGCGTCCGAGCGACGAATGCGCCTAGAGCGAGCGATCGCGGCGAGGTGGGCCGGGCGGGGAGGGGCCCACCTGAGCCAGCGCCACGTGCCGCGGCCGCGACCGCGCCCGCACCCGCTGTCGCTACCGCTCATGCTGAAGCGATTCACTTTTCATGGAGATGTGTCGATGTTTGGGTTTGATAGTGTTGCGTCTTTGGTTGCAATAAAAGGCAGCTTGATTTTATTTATGGTGTATGATGATCATTATGATACTCACCTTTTTTGTGATGGTTATGGCAGTGTTTATTTGCGTAGAAAATTAAAAGATATGTAGTGAATTATAATTAGTAGTGCCCTAGAAAAGTGGGGCGTAATATATGAAAATGTGCAATTTGCAGTCGGAGGTAGTGATAGCACATTAGAAATCCTAAATCGATAAATGAAAAAAATAATAATAATCGATCATGCTGTTGAAAGATTATTTCAGATGATACTTATCTCATGTGATAGATGGTTTCACATACGAGTATATACTCGTATATCGGTTATCGGTACATATTCAAACATGACGGCCGCAATTTCTATAACTGACTCTACAAAATGGGAAGAGTTCTAGACTCTTGTGAGTTTTTCGCTGCTTCTTATTCGTGTTGATATAGCTATAATGAAAATAAGTAAGTGCTATGTGTAGCTACATGTTCTTCTGTGAAAATAACTTTCATAATATATTATCTACATAAAATTATAAAATTGTTTTCGAAATTAAAATTTATTATAGGGAGGCGTTAATATTTCAGAAAAAATGTTTATAGCGCGATGCAGGATTTGTATAGGCGCGCGGCGTCACCTGCTGGCAAAAAAATATTTTTCCACTCATCACACCAAATCGGTTGGACTGATTTTAATAACCTAATTATATGATACTTTTTTACCCGACTGCAACAAAGAAAAAAGTTTTAAACGAATTTAATTCATAAGGCACCTTCTAGAGGTGTAGAAAATGCCCTAATTTATTTGAGAGAGTTTTTGGGGAGATTTTTGAATAAACCTATGTTTAAGATATGGTATCTCCGGATTGATAACGCCGAACCTTCAAAATTGGTTGCTTTTGAATATGTAGGTACTACGAACGGATGTAGTATCTACGGCGAAGTAGGGTTAAGGCGGCTGGTGATTTTACGATTTCAGCAAATGAAGGCTAGCTTCCAGTGCATCATAATAACTATGAATGCGAGGAATCCCAAAAATAAATTTGAAATATATGATACTTAACCTCCTTCTAAAACTAATCTTACGAAATAAAAATTGTTCCGCCTTGTCTGTTTTGTTTGAAACATTTAGTTTTATGCTTGGTAAATAAAAGTTTTCACGAATAGGTGGGCCTATTTCAGAAACGTGCACATAAACGTTTCTTTTTTTGGACTAATTTCTTTTTTAGAAAATTCATTTTTAGACTAATTTTACACAGAATCGTTGGTACATTCAAACCTCATATAAGAAAAAGTGTCCAGATAACAATGATACCTAAGAAATAAGCATAGGTGTTGCTACAGTCATCATCAACGTTTCACCCCGAAGATATCAGGCACAAACAGTCACTCAATTTCTATATATTGGCTTCTGATGACCTTACCTGTTCATCAACCCACTTTGTGGAGGGTCTCTCTACGTTTCGATTCGTGGTTGTCCAAGTTATTTTTCTCAAACCTGTATATAATTTGACTTGCTTACACCTCTTTTTTCAGGGTGCAGACCCTGAAAGAAATACGTTTTCATAATTATCTCATGTGACTGAATAAATAACAAATACTTAGGTACACATATTTACTTAAATATGATATGAGTAACACAAGTTTCTAAAAAAACATGCGTAAGAAAAACGGTTAAAGTGTCAAACTCTTGTCGGTAGCTTTCATTTTAACCATATCCATAGCCACGTCCAAGATTTTCCTTTGTCTTCTATTACTAGTGAATTTTACATATGAAAGCAGTTTAACAAAGCACAACATACACTGTATGTTGTTAAACTGCTTTCATCTAATGGCCAATGGACGGAGCGTCATCCTAATATAGACATGACATACCACAATACGCATTTTATCACCAATTACTTTTAGCACTGTCCTCTGTCGTACAAAGGCCTCCATGACGTGTGGTATTGCTATTCACAATACCAACTTGTAGGCTTCCCGCGTCACAAGATCATCAAGATTTGCTCTTACTGTGTCATTGGACAATAAGATTTTTTTTTATTGGGAGCATATAATGTCCCATTGTTAGGCCAAAGCCATTTCATCCACTCCTCCCAATTCTGTTTCATAGTACCTGGCCATTCCTTTAAGGGAGCGTCATCACGAATATAACAAAAACTGATATGAATATGACATGACTTTACAGGCGATATATGCTCGTAGTTAGGACGCTCCTTAAGGAATCCAACTCATCCCTATCCATTGCCGGTATGGTTTAACTGGTCTTCGTTTGTAGCTGTCATAGCACTTAATTTATTAACAATATAAAATTGACCTAGATCAAAATTATGCATGTAAAGTATTTCCACAGTCAACCGTCAGCCGTCACATCCGTCATAGCGCCGCTAGGCCCCGGCCGCGCGGACGCCGGCCATGCATCAGCAATGACGTATGACGTACGATGAGGAATAAAAATTACCGCCGCACTAAAATGAATTATTTAAAACGCATCTATTTTAAAAAACAGATGCTTTGTAACGGTTAGTTTTGTTGTGGAATAGGTGCATCAGTATAGAAAATATTGCAATTGAATTTAATGAAATATGTATTGAAATAATGTAGTTCCATTTTTATGAAAATGATCATGTCCATTTGAAAATATGACGAACTAAATTTACCACTGCGCAATAAACCCTTAACTTTATTTCTAATGTTATTCCACAATTTTCTTGGAATTAAAATTTGCTCTTGATTTTAGTGTATCGCGGGCTTCTTTGCTGTCCTTATCTCCCTCTTTCTTTCCTATTACCCTCTGCTGGGGTGTAGGGCTCGAATCAAAATCCTCCATTTGCAGCGGTCTTGGGCAGTCTGTTCTACCTCCTCCCACGTCATGCCCAAGACGCCCAGTTCCTGCTCTACTGAGCGACGCCAAGTTGTTCTGGGACGGCCTCTCTTCCTTTTGCCAGACAGTTTTGCTGTCCTTGTAGGTATAATAAATTTTACGTCACCTTAGGCCCTAAGTGGAATTTTTTGGGGAGAAAGTCTCGTTGTGATAATGATAATGGTGATGGGAGGGATCTATTGAATATAGTCAGTATCGATCTGAAACTCACAACTCACAATACAGAGGAAACGAGAAACTTGGAATTTACTGGTCTAAGTCCACTGACCTGATAACCCTATCATATGGCCATAGGCCACAAGGGAGGGCTCCCATTTTTCCAAGTAACACCTAGTGACAAACTTGTCAGAAATCTCATTTTATGATCATGAAATTAAGAGACGACACTGAAATGATTGTTTCGAGTTAAAGTGGTTGATTCGTAATAAATAAAAAAAAAACTGTGGATCTGACTAAGTCAACTGACTTAAAAAATCTAAGTTGACTGACCTAAAGAACAACAATTCCATCATATGGCCAAAGGCCACTTAGTCATTGGGGCCAAGCTGCTCGATGCTTGGACTAATCGAGCCATTGTTTTAATGAGTATTACCTATATGGCATAATTAAATAAAATAAATAAATAAATATTAACGGACAATCTTACACAAATCGACCTAGTCCCAAACTAAGCAAAGACCCATTCCCATTCAGACCCTAACATTTTGTGGAGATTGGTTAAGTTTTGGCGGAGAAAACAGACGAGAACGAAACCTCCATTTGAATAGCCCGGTTTCGTTAATTTTGGATCTCATTTGTATGCGACGCTATAGTGTACAGGTGCAAATTTGACGTAAACTGATAGTATGGAAAAGGGAGCAGTGATATATCATCTTAAGACTGAATACGAAATAACTACAAAATACAAATACAAATACACATACAATGCGGAAAATGTGGTCATATCAGTCATAGGCGACTCATTCACAAGGGGCAACCTGCTCGGTGCTTGGACCAAGTGGGCCATTGGTTTATTTAGCATTAGGTTAGGTATATGACCAGACCTAGGAATATAAAGGGCAAGATTTAATGACAGCTACTAGCAGCTAGGGATCGCCTACCACTCAATATGTCTTTATCAAATTATCACTATCGAATAAGTAAAAAAAAATTGATAATCATAAAATCTATGGGTCTAAGTTGACTGACCTAAAGAACAACAATCTTTTCATATGGACAGAGATAGGTCACTCATTCACTAGGGCTACGCCGGTCGGTGTTTGGTGACTACCCAATCTGTCTTTAATATTAAACAACTTGATCATCATAAAATCATTTAACATAATAAGAGACGAAAATATCTATGGGTCTAACTCTAAGTTGACTGACCTAAAGAACAACAATCTCGTCATATGGTCATAGATAGGCCACTCATTCACTAGGGCTACGCCGGTCGGTGTTTGGTGACTACCCAATCTGTCTTTAATATTAAACAACTTGATAATCATAAAATCATTTAACATAATAAGAGACGAAAATATCTATGGGTCTAACTCTAAGTTGACTGACCTAAAGAACAACAATCTCGTCATATGGTCATAGATAGGCCACTCATTCACGAGGGCCACGCCGCTTGGTGTTTGGTGACTACTCAATATGTTTTTATTAAATTATCAGCATCGAATAAGTAACAAGAACTTGATAATCATAAAACAATTTAACATAATAGGGGACAAAAAAGTGTATGGGTCTAAGTTGACTGACCTAAAGAACAACAATCTCGTCATGTGGTCATAGGCCACGCATTTACGAGGGCCACGCTGCTTGGACTAATTGGGCCATTGGTTTAATTAGCTACTAATTATATACAGCTCGGAACGAGTGAGAGACAAATGTCTGCCCATTAGAGCATTAACCGTCGTGCGACTGTTTAGATTTATTCTTATGGACAAGCTTTTAATAGGTTTGTACTGTAAAACAATAAGTAGACTACGTACTTGTATTTCGAATATTTGTCAATCAATAATACATTGTACATACTTATGTCATGTAAATATGTATATGAAAATGAACAACACTGATTGAGACGGACACATGAACAGAAATTATCTTCTCAAAATTCGTGGGATCTCCGTAAAGTTATTTTAGTAGGTACAAAATTGGAGGGAAGAGGCGTAAAGCAGAGAAGAATGACGATCTCTTAAGTCAGATCTAGAATGGGTCTAGTGACCCAAAGAGCATACTGGCTACTAAGCCAGAGTAGTAAGTAGGTACTAAATACTAAGTACAGTCAGTAAAAAAATGGTCTACCACTTTTCGACTCTATGGTAGACCAATTTTTTTCAAATGATTTCTTACTTAGTTTAGTCAATTTTTGGCTGACTAAACTAAGTAAGAAATTATTTGACACACTTACCTCTTAGAAACATTAAGAACTGTGCAATGTGATCTAAATTTCCATCAAATGCAAGCCCTCCGGGTTCACACTAGAGATGCCACGAATATTCGGCAACTATTCGGTATTCGGTCTATTCGGCCACTTTTTTGCTATTCGGTATTCGGCCGAATAGTGCGTACTATTCGGCCGAATACCGAATAGCAAATCATGTAAAAAAAGACACGTTATTTTACGCAGAATTATGTATTTATTTCCAAATTACAACATTTTAGTACTTAAAATTAATCAGTGGTAAGTTGTGATGGATAAAAACGAGCTTTTCAGCATTTTTTGGTAGCAAACGATTGCGCTTTTCATCGTAAACGTTACCAGCCTCAGAAAATAACCTCTCACTATAAACGCTACTTCCAGGCGAAGAAAGATAAACTTTTGCAAATTTCGAAAGGTTCGGGAATTGTTTTTCGTTTGCTGACCACCACTTGTAAGGATCGGCATTCCGATCTAGGCGAACTGTTTTCAAATAAAAATCCAACTCGTTTGGCCGAATATTCGGCGGCCGAATATTCGGCGCTTCGGCCGACAGCGTTGCCGAATATTCGGTATTCGGTATTCGGCCAATTCACTATTCGTGGCATCTCTAGTTCACACACCTACCTACTGCCTTTGTGGCCTAAGATTCGGGAGCCACAAATCTACAGGGACCCCATAAGCCGAACTGAAACCCCATGGGCCATTAAATTTATTACAACATAATAATCAACAGGTCACGCGACAACACATGTTGGCAACATAACTCACCTGACTTGTAATTTACGACCTAGGGTGACTTCAGCCCTCCTTCACACACCCAACCAAAAAGAGTAAGACAAAATGTGGATATTTATAAATCGTTTATGGCCTTTTAATTATGTACGTTTGGAGGAAAGGGTTTTTTTCTAGTTTTTTGGTATTGAAGGAATGCTTATAAATCATGGTAGATGGTGCGGTCTGATAGGATTTGGTTTCTAGTTGGTTTTTTACCGAAGATGCTCCTGAAATAGGATTAGTCAAGTAAAAACAATTTTGACTCATCTGATGACTATAGACCTAAATCATGGTCAAAGATTTGCACAATGTCGGTTATTAACATAACTGACATTTATTAGGTCAACCGTAGATGTCTGCACTTAAAAATAGATAATTATCACTCTTATGTTGATATTTGAAGGACTAAGGGAAGATGAGGCTTAGTCACATTTGCAAAATATTACAATACGGAAGATTCAAGTTGTCAAATGTTTTGATGGCTTAAGTAAAAATAATGGGGACTCAGCGAATTTTAACCCTGTTTTATATAGCCATATATTATGAACTGAGAATTTAGTGGCCATAGACTAAAAATCTGAAAAACATCAATATCTAAAAAAGATACGTATGCACTTTCTCCCCTTATCCCTTCAATTGGGTTGTATTTTTGGATGGCTTGAGACATACCTATATTTTGGATGGCTTGGAATGTTGTTTGATTTTATAACATAGTAATGGTTCACGGTATTACCTTAGGGTTAACATTTGAAATGGACCGCGACCATAACATCTCAATTTCTATTCCACTCCCTGAATTATAAGATATTACAATTTGATCACAAAAATATAAGATGTCTTATTTTTTTATCAGCTCCAGAGGCTTAAATTCACCCAAATTATGTAACTACATTTTCAAAAATATTAGTTAACTAAATACCTAAATAATAAATATCTAACTAAGAAGAATTATATACCTATCCCACCCAATAACTTTCTTGAAGTTAGGTGTAGGTACCTACTTGGCATTTTTTTGTTTCTAAAGCCACCTCATACGTAGAGAAGAGAATCCTCTCTTGAATTTTAGAAGGTGGGATCTAGGCAGATGACAAATAAAATAAGTACTTATAAATTATCAGTCATCAAGTAGACACCGTAAAATTACCCAAATATAGTCCAGTCCACAGTATAGTAGATGGTCTTAATTAACTCGAAAATTACTCGTTAATATAGGTTAATATTACCGATGAGATCTAAGATATATATATAAGTTGTATTATATAACTTAATTAAACTTTAAATGGCTCTTAACAAAAATGAGTGTTTTGTTTTGGACCATAGTTGGGGGATTGGACTATTGGACTACATACCTACTTGGCTAGTTTTATGGTACCCATACTTCGGTAATTTATGTTCCTGTAAGCAATGCGTCTGAAAGTGCTTTACTATTTACACATTAGTGATAACAAGTAACTCCTATAACATAGGTACAACTAACTAAAATATTCCTTCCACAATATTCCCTCTGAGCATTTATATTAATTTTCTTTACATAAAAAACCTTGAACTTAATTTCATACTCACGCCTTGCATTTTATCTATAAAGGTGCCCATGTCAAAGAAATTCGTGATTCCATATAATAATATATAATTACTTAATCCATTGTAATGCAACACTTAATTTGCAAATGAATAAAAATTTGCATGTAATAGTAAAGAACGTTCTGTCTTTATCGCACTATTGGATATTTCATACATAAGAGTGAGATAGAAAGTGAGCTCACGTTGCGTTGCATTGGGAGCATGCCTATTGCAACGCCGGGGGGAGGGGCTTGGTGCGTGCGATCCGGCGCTCTGATTGGTGGACACAAGTTGTGAAAGTGGGGTGTCAATGTGCTTCGGAAACTTGGCAGAAGTTTTTAGTTGGAAACTTAAGGAATTATACAAATTTTCTTTTTTGATCCATGTTGAAGACGAGATTAGAATATATGAATCTTCATAAAGTATGTTTTGGTCTAGTAAATATCTCGAAAAAATGTTTTTCAGCATGCTTAATATTTATGTCATAATAAGCTAAATATTAATGATACGTAATCAATCGTTGTAGATAAATGGACCAGGAATAGGCTTACCCAGAAATAACAAAAAAAAGTAATCCTTAACGGTTACCCCGGGCAGTCTGATAGTGATGAGAGAATCATAGTGTAACCATATCAGACAGACGGTCTCGGAATGTGACTGGTAAACATGATTAAATGACGGTAAACTGACAGTCCAGAATGTTGCACTGAACTGACGCCAGAATTAGCGTGTAGGTAATCGATGTCTTAGATTGGACGCCATCACCAGATGGCCCTAGGCTGTTTAACCATTCTACCAAAATATATGTGGTCACATAATGGTAACAGAACGTTTTTCAAAAAAAAAACAAATCCCTGTTTCTTCCAGAACTGGACGTTTTTGGGTTCACCCTACTCAGAATCGATAGAATTTTTAAAGAAAGTGCCCCAATGTATTGGACTTTTAGTTTCCAAAGCGCAACGCTCGTGCAAAAAAAAAACACATTCAAAGGTGGCGCAACGGAACGGACTTAGGATACTTTTTTATTATTTACATTGAAAATGGTATCGATTCTGAGTAAGATGAGCCCAAACACATTAAGTTCTGGAAGAAAGAGGGATCTGGGGTTTGTTTTGTCAACCTACCATTACTCCACACTTTTAACAGGCAGGCTGTGATGACTTACCTGCTGCATCACAGTGTTATGATGATAACATAGCTCAAAAAAAAAAACCTTCTTGTCGATCCTGAGCTGCCACCTCGAGTTCCTTCCGTTGAGGCCATGGATGCCACCTCTTTATTAAAAGTTTAGATAAATATTTATTTATTGACAAACCTAATATCCATATGAGTGAATATCTCGATTGTTTCCAATTGAACAGAGGCTCAATTCAGCAACACCTTGCGACATACCAAATTGAGCGATATCTACATCATGGTAAAACCGATATATGGCTAAATTGAAGATACTGATGTAGCGTAAAACTCCGTCACCAATTGAACACGATAAAATGTACATCCTTTCTCTTGCTTCGATATCTCCAAGTTCTTATTCCAAATAGGTATCATTACTTCTCTTTCATTCACTCAAACGAATATTTTTCTAATTTAAGTCAAATAAGCATTTTTTTTCTTTATCCTGCCATTTCCCGTTTTAGTTGGGGTCGGCGCTCCTAACCGCTTTTTGCCAGGTAATTCAAGTAAGCATTCTGATACGAATACCTCCATTCTGGCTAGGGGTCAAATTTGATTGACATTGACATATTTGAGCAATGTATTGGTCATAACATGGCTTCACAAATGCCCACAGGCTTTGATTGTTGTCCTTCAAAATGTACGAAGTGGTAAATTTAAAAAAACCCCTGCTAAAATTAAATAATCTCTTGAAAGAATGTCCTAACTCCCTACCAAAATTTTGTCGTTGCCAGTAGGTATATTAAATTAGTACCTACCACTAAAACTTAGCAATTGGCGTGGGTTAAAAAACACCCTCTAAACGTTCTACAGGCGAGGACATAAATCGTCATAATGTCACAAAATAAAAGGAGTTTCCTTAAAGTGCAACGTATCTTATATCGTATGTAAGAACTTGTCTAATAAGAAAACCAAGACCAATAAGATCATACAACAAAACTACGACCAAAACCTTTTTTAATAAGAACACTGCTATTTCGAAACATATCATACCATAGTGTTTCATTATTGTATGAAGCAGTTTACACTCACGTGAAATTTTCAGGAATGACCCGACATGTTTCGAAAAATTATAGCTTCGTTATAGAAACATTTAGGTAGGTGTTTCGATTGCTGACTTCAAATAACCTCCTTTTCCTTTTTATTTTTTAAATATCTCTATAGTGTAGACCAGATTTTGAGTCGGTGTCATTACCAATTCTGTGCATCTAATTTAACACCTTATGTGAAGTGCAATGTCCGCCCGGCTTGCAAGTTGCAACTCATTTTATCCTCTGACCTGCTTATTCGGTATGAATCTCTTTGGGGTAGAAATATAAGATAAGGATATAATAAGTAGGTACCTTAAGGGTGAAATATTCAATTAGAACCTACTCATTTCTTCAACGGAGTTGGCAATATCCATGAGTCTGTTAATTACCGTTCAGATGACATTACTCGCTTGCCTACTTTATTTATAAAAATGGAGGATACAGTCGGTTTCACGACTTTCAAGCGATGGATGGATTGTGTGAGAGAGGACATGAGTAAGAAAAGAAACGAGTAAGCGCTGAATTGACAAATAATAGAGATGAATGGAAGAAGAAAACATGTTGTGCCGACCCTTACATGAGTGGGATAAGGGCAGGGAGATGATAATGAGTCGGTTTCACAACTTATTATACTTACCTAAATTATTTTGTACACTGGAAAGATTTTTTATCAATAGCCCAAATGTGTTAGCTGCTAGTAGTGACATAAATCGGAGGAATGACAAACTGAGGGCTACTACGTTACCACGAGGAGTCTTTAAGGTAGTATGCTCCAAGGAACACAGTGGTTCTTTCGAGAAGCCGAACTCAAACGTAGTAACTAAAATAAGTTTTGGCTATTTCTCAAGTATGCTATGCTAGGTGACCCCCAGCGTCTCGATGCACAAGAAGATGCAGGCCATCTTTCGTTCATCCCTCAGTTTGTTATTCAATCCTTTCATAAATCGGAGGAGGGCTACTTAGTAACCAAAATAAGGGTTCACTATTATGTTGCATAAAATTGATACTCATATTTTCATTTTGCATAACAACCTTTGACAGAATCATCATTTCTCCGAATTTTATTTTGCATAATTTTTTTCTCATAATATGATCTCACATAATTTTTTTTATCCGAATAGTTATTTCGAAGAAATTCATATCTCATAATATTTAGATTGCATAAAAATTGTTCGAAGCAGAAATAGCACATTAGGTACATCAGAGGCCGGGAAAATGAGAATTTCCGGCCAAGTAGGTATATATACGGCCGAGCGAGCGTGCGAGCGTGGACCAATTTGAAATTTTCTCCAAACAAATCGTATTTTTCGATATTTTCCGAATTTGACCGAATTTTCGGACAAGATTTCAGATTCATATTCAGAGTTTTAGCCGCCTAGCACCAATTTGCAATTTTGAATCGTTTTTTTTCGATATTTTCCGAATTTGACCGAATTTTCGGACAAGATTTCAGATTCATATTTTTGAGCCCCGAGAGCCCCTCGATACCGAGTTTTAGCCGCCTAGCACCAATTTGAAATTTTGAATCGTTTTTTTTCGTTATTTTCCGAATTTGTCCGAATTTTCGGACAAGATTTCAGGTTCATATTTTTGAGCCCCGAGAGCCCCCCGATACCGAGTTTTAGCCGCCTAGCACCAATTTGAAATTTTGAATCGTTTTTTTTCTATATTTTCCGAATTTGACCGAATTTTCGGACAAGATTTCAGATTCATATTTTTGAGCCCCGAGAGCCCCCCGATACCGAGTTTTAGCCGCCTAGCACCAATTAGAAATTTTGAATCGTTTTTTTTCGACATTTTCCGAATTTGACCGAATTTTCGGACAAGATTTCAGATTCATATTTTTGAGCCCCGAGAGCCCCCGAATCCGATTTGACCGAATTTTAAAAATCCGATTTCAGATTCAGACTCAGGAGCCCCAAAAACCCCCGGATACCGAATTTCAGCCTCCTAGGACCAATTTGAAATTTTCTCCATACAAAGCACCAATTTGAAATTTTGCAAAAAAAAAAACATTTAACCTAACCCATTAAGTTCGGTTTTAACCTAACCTACTTTACTGGCAGCAGTTCGGCTCTGTTGTGGTCGCAGTTCTAACCTAACCTAACCCATTAAGTTCGGTTTTAACCTAACCTACTTTACTGGCAGCAGTTCGGCTCTGTTGTGGTCGCAGTTCTACCCTAACCTAACCCATTTTACTGGTATCAGTTTAGTAAATAAATTCGGCGATATATTAATGTTCTGCCATATAAAATTATGAGAAATGAATAGTATGCCAACTGACAATTATGATATTCAAAAAAAAAATCGGTGATAGCTGTTATGAGAAATGAAATTCGGAGAATCGATATTATGCAAGATAAAGCGAACCCAAGGGATAGAAGGAAAATAAGCTGTGTAAAATTAGGATAATTTTGGTTATTACTAAGCACATGCAATTTGGCTATTTCTCAAGTAGTTAAACCAGTTTAGCAATTTTTTTTCAGTACAGACATTTCTAGTTCTCATTCGAAGTTTGATGTTGACATCTATCCGAGATCTCGCCACTATATTTCTAACTTAACCGTTACCGTAATAACTTTTCTCATTCAGATGAACATAAATATTGAATTTTGATAGGAGAAAAATTTAAAATGGCTAGTCATATTATTAAAAGGCATGTATTTAAATCGATATCTGATCTGTGTAGGTATATTCCCTTTTTTCGATCAAAATATTATGAAAGTTTCACCAAAATACTGACTTGCACACTAATTATGCACACGAAATTATTGCGAATTCAATATAAAAGGTATTTGCAAAACTATTTTACTGGATATGAAAAAAAAACTAACCTAACCTAACCCGGCCGAGTCGGATCTTAGTGTGCAGTGCGACGATAATTAGTGCGCAAGTCAGTATTTTTGGTGAAACTTTCAAATAAATGAATTCGGTTAAAAAGGTCATGTCGTTTTGTATGATGTTTAAGTTTTTTGTGTAGGACATGTTCAGTTAATCAATTGTTTTTTTTGCACAGCATAAGTTTTTCTGGTATGCATTCAGTTAATTAGTGGAGTTACCTAGTGTACTGAAAAATTATACAGATGTGCATTTAAATATATCCATTATTAAAATACCCAAGGAACAATTGACAGTAAATCTCACTCATTGCAGTTTAGCGACATATATTTCCGATTTATAATACCGTTATATAGCAAAATTTTATGATTTCACAATCACATAGTATCTCTGTCCAATTTCGGCTCAGTCAAATTTTCTAATTAAATTTCTGCTAAGAAAGTAAAGTGCCCCAGTGCTTGAAACTGTCGCAGTAGTTGGCTAAATCAGCTCCAATTCATAGCTATAGCTGTGGCTGTCAATTATTGTAATCACCATGATAAACATTTAGCATATATGTACTTCGTCTATTAAACATGGTTTACCCACCCATTAACAAGCAGTTTCTAACTAGTATAATTCCCTTAACCGGGATGCGAGCACTCAACTTAGTCAGTAAACTTATTTATTTCTTATTTAGGTATTATCATCCATTGATACAAAGATCAAAGCAAATAAAAATTATAATACGTAACCTGGCGGAACCCGGTGCCTCTGGATTACCGGTCTAGCGTGTCAACCTCTCTTCCACCCTAACGCCAGATAACATTTCGAGTTTTTCCTTTCGTGGTGGAGAGGTTAACACGCTGGACCGGTAATCCAGAGCTACCGGGTTCGATTCCCGATCTCACCCGCCATTGAATTTATTTTGTGCTTTGATCATTTATCAATGGTTTAATATAAAAATTGTGGTGTGTAACCATAACCACATTAAAGTAATGAGACATTACATGTCTCATACATTTTTTTGTGAATACACCTTATGTAATGGTAGCTATTTACTCAACTTAAGCGTCTCTCTCTTTCTCACTCTCTCTGGAATCGGCCTTTCATATCTGAAGATCCTGGTCAGCTTCAGGGTTGCATCTGGTGCGGATGATCTGCCTCCACCGGTTTCTGTCCAGCGCGTCTTTTACAACTGAGTGAAATTTAGAGGACGATGTGTCTTTTACCTAAGCGTAACACATATGAAACATTTATTTTACCAAATTACACATCAGAGTGCATTTAAGTTAAGAAGCAAAGTTAAGTCCTATGGATGAACAATTACCTACTTGAATTTAATGTAGGTACATAGCAATAACATACTTATATCATGCGGTAATATTTCTACCAGTTGCCTAAAACACGATTTTCGGGTATACCATATCTTTTGCACTTTAATGATATACTTATTGTACCTACTTCAATATAGATTTCAATCCTTTTGCGATTGTTCACAAAGTACAATCTTAGTCGTAGGTACAAATACTGTACCTAATCTCTAAAAACTTCGGGCGAGCCGGGACGTTTTTCTGTTAGTTTTTTAATTAAATATAATTTATTGGCCTGCAGTAATGGGTTACTTACATGCATTTTAACAGATTTACCTGTGACCTTCACACTAGGCTAGGCATGTCTCGTGGGGTCAAGAATCACGTTACCATATTGAGATAATAAATAATACGCTGTTTAAATTACTTTAGCTTACGAGTACTTATTCCTAAAAACAATAGGCAACTTTTATAAAATAGGCAAGCTAGTGGGAATCAGGTTCTATGGCCGCCATTGCTACTTAGCACACCCATATTATAACTATCGCAACAGTGGCGCAACGCCGGCAGCCCTTGAACTAAAAAGTTTTCATAATCGCAGCAAAAGAGGGCGCTAATATCAACTTCTAAGGTACTCTCTACAGTTGATTGTAACTATTTAGCTTGTTTACTTTGTATTTTATATATGTAGTTTTTAGTTTTCTTGTGCTTTGTAGCTGTATATGAGCTACATATAAGATTTTTTCAGGGGCTTAAAATATAATTATAGAATGCAATATAAACATGAAAATATGATCTGGTTAAAATGACACGTGAAACTTGAATAGAAATAAAATACGTGTCAATTGCTTTTGCTTCGACTTAGGTACATATTGCTTTGTGTAGTTTATATTTATGAATTTATCTCTTACGTAGAATAGCAAAACTCTATCATTTATTTTCACAAATTTATATTTAACTATGACGCAAATTCTGACACCAATTTATTCGAAATTTTATTAAACGTGTACTCACCACTTACCATTCAGCCGTTCGCATTACAACAACGTTTTGGGGTCCACAAATACGATGCACCTGAGTCACGTAGGTTACCTACAAGTCGTTGATATGTCGCAATACCTGTCAAGAAACGTAGAATTTGTTCGCTGCTAAATGCAAACAAAACACGACTAGAGCCACAATTGAGTGAACTCGATGTATATGGTAACTTTTGACTTCGGAACATTTTATAGTTGTATTTATGTGTACATGAGCTGTTTAAAAAAATATAGTGATTTTGTTTTCATTAAGCCTTTAAGTTTTTTGTTAAACGACCCATGGGTCTTTCTTGTCAAAATAATGCGTACCTAAACGGGCTGATAAAAACGGGTAGGTAGGTAAATATAGGTGTCATCGAGCCCAGCTTTTTTTGAAAAAAAAAGGGATAATTCTGATTTGCGGCATAAAAATGTTTTCGATTTTGAAATTTAGTTAATTTTTAACAATGCGTGGCGCTGGTGTGGCGCTCTGTTTCCCAATTTTACAACGACTCTAAATCCACTGCAATAATTCGTTCCTATGCCGGCTGTACACACTCATTATTACAAAGACAGCCATATCTTAAGTCTTACGAATACGAGTACAGCATGATGCTGATATACTGTCTGGCCCGACTTCAATATGGTAAGAAGATTTCAATAATGCACAATTTCCTTATTTTAGTTGTATGAATTAGAGCGAACACTCTGTGAATTTGTATTTCATAGTAAACTTATAACTAATAACAATACAAAAGCATATAACTCAGCATGGGTCGGTATCAAAACGACTGAAATGATTCATCTGAGAATGTCTTAGTCTCAAAACGACTATTAAGTTCTCAAAATGGCTTTCTCGTGGAACATCTACCTACATCTATAAATAACTTATCATTAAATTAGTAACCCTAGTACTTTAGGCCACCTTATACAACATGAGGGGAAGCGAGGAAGAGGAAGGCGAAGAATAAGTTACATTAAACAGATTTAAGAGAAGATAGACGTCATGTCCAATTCCTCTGCTTTGCCCGAAGGTTGACTGGTAGAGAATGCCTCATGACATTAAGTCCGCCTTTTGTACGATAAGTTTTCTTTTGTGCAATAATGATAAAAAAAAAATGTCCATTGATAGGATTAGGTATTAATTAATTATAGTGCCATTTCGGGTGAATGACCTTAAACATTGTGAATAATATGGATAAGACCCGGGATTCCGGGACTCGTACTTTCTCGAGAAAATTTTCTTGATATGTCATTAAATAAAAGGAAACACAAAAAACGTACCGAAGATCATAAGTAATCTCAAAACAGTCATGTGCGAAATGTGCTAGCTTAGAATTATTATCTTTTAACCAAAAAGAGATAGCATTAACAAAATAACCCTGCTTGTTTTGCACCCCACCCCGGCCTGGTCATAAAGGTAAACAATAGAGAGTTATAAAAGGCGAGTCAGGTAAAGATAATTTAAGTATGTCCGATGAAAACTAACATGTGAATACCAAAAGATAAGACGTAGGTACGGTTTATCTATCTTCATATTCCCTTCTCGTGAATGCCATATTCTATGCTAGCAAATTAATTGTACAATACACATTTATAACATTTCTGAACCAAACACAAACTTACAATTGTTCATATGTAATCCCGGGATTAAGAGCTATGTCCATACTAAGCTCACGCACCGAAGTCCCTCGAAATGGCACTACCTAATCCTATCACTGGATGTCTTACAGGAAAGTCAAGGAAGTAGCTATGAATAGAGTTAGATGGAGAAAACTACATACCTACTTCATCAGCTACACCGGGAAGAGATTGATTCTTACATTTACGATGATGATGAGTACTTTCTGTACCTGTGGCCGTTTCGTAATTATGATAATTTAGTAATTTTGATGCAGACCAACCGACCCCACGGACACAATACCCCTGTATATCTCGTCTCGACGAATGTGTACAGCGGGCACTAAGGAAAGGCGTTAACTCCATTAGTCACGCTGTCACCCCGTGTCAAACGTGAACTCATACTGACATCGTGTGAACTTATTAACTTTCAGTTATTTCATTTAACTTTTTCTGCTTGACATTCGGTACGTATTGATGTCTGCCGAAGTTAGCAATGCGGGACGTGAGACCAAACATGTACGTACAGAACTGAGACAGAAACTGGGCTGACAGAATAGTGTCATCTGAGTGATCTACAATCGACCTATTATAATTGTAAAGCTAGATTTAAAAGTAAAAAAAGTCAGCCAAATAAAATATTTTAATATCAGTGATAACCCTACTAATTATTTGAATTAGTAGGGTTGTCGCTTATTTTAATTTTTAATTGACACTTGTCTTTAACAGCTTTAACTTAACGATGTTCAAAAGATGCTAGGGTTGACATGTGCAGATTTTTACACTAATGTTTAACAAATTGTATCTCAAAAATGGACAGAAATATTGACATGGTTCATTGGTGAAAAATTAAGTAGGTACTCAGTCTGAACAATTCCCAGTTTGCTTAAAAGTCCCTCGATCTGTTCCACCCTGTAGAAATCATCTTATTAAAACTTTCGTGAGACATATTTAATTGTTATTAATTGTCGGGCCGTTCCTGACAATTTCACGCGAGTGTAAACCTCTTAATACAATAATTATGTAAATAAATACTTATAATCACAAAAAACGGAAAATAGTTTTTTGCAAAATAAAACAAAATGCACAAATGTCAGACTTAATGCCATTCTCTACTACTTTTACTATTTGGGCTAATCAGATATCTACATCATAATAACATGCCGTGCATGTAACCGAAGATAAAAGTATAAAAATAAAATATGTACATTAGCTTAAATAAGGCAATACGGGTACTACAAATATATTACTTCGCGTATCTAGTGCAAAACATCAGCAATTCAACATACATATGTAGGTAAATTGTACAGGGCATCATTTGATAAGTCAACCGAAAGATCAAACAAGTATTTACTAAGTAAATGTCTACATATATGGCAAAGTAACATTTGCTAAAAATGCATTGTTTTGAATACAAATTTTATTAAATATACCGACTTAATGAAAAGAATATCGAAAATAGCACAAAAAAAACTAGACAACGTAAACGTAGGAAAATAAAGTAATTAACAAACAATAATTAAGTAATTTGTTTTCCTTTTTTCTTGTGTCAAGTATTATTATACAAAACAAATTTCTACATTAAAACGACGCAATTTACAATTACATAATACATACTCTACAGATATAATTATAGTAAATGTCTTTATTTATTACTGAGTATAAAAAATACATTTTCACTTTTTCTGTCTGGTTTATAAAAATGAGGGGGATTATTCCTACCTATATTAAACAATAGTAGATTGTACAACAAGTGCATAAAACGCACCATTTTATACGAGACGTTTATCCATCCGAGCAAAATAACGCATTTACACAAAATACCACATAAATCAGTTTCCATCCTTTAATTTTTTAACTGCGTGTAGCTGTAGGCACCTATACAAGCTATATACACGGGTTGTAGTTATATATACAACATCCATTAGTTGAGAGCACGCCTGCTTGGGGCAGCACTAGTAGCGACGTGAAACTAGCAAGAGTTTCGTATCTATTTCCGATTATTACATTCTTATCTATGCGAGGATGAATATAAAGTCGAGTGTAAAATGCGTTTTATGGACGAGTTGCACACTCTACTTTTCACTTCGATTGCGAGAACATTAAACTACATCATGTAAATAATATACTTCAAAACAAATTTAATTAAAATTTAAAAACATTTATATCTACGATAAATTATTGTTGTAGTATTGATTTACTAAAATAAAAATAACTTAAAAAAGTAATAAACGATAGTAAGTAAAAATTACAAGTTTATTTCAAGAATTTTTCTGTGTACTTTGGCTTGGTCTTCGAATACTAACGAAACGAAAAAAAAAAATAAGAGTTTATTCTATAAAGTTTTATTTTTTCGTGTGGCTGTTGGACCGATCGCCTTGGTCTTCGACGAAGATTTTACTTTATGCTCTAGAGCATAAAAAGCGACTTTATGTCGCCTACGCACAGCATAAAGTCGAACTTTTAGAGCATGAGAAGTGAAAAAATTCAAACTTTATGTTTTATTTCATCCATTCCCCATTCCCGATTGCCTTATACGTGTACACACAGTATTTTCAACGGGTTGATCAAAATGAAAATTTTGAAAAAAATATGTTAAACATATTAGGTTATGTATTAAATAACCGAAATCGGTAGGTGTCCCTATCTCGTAAAGCTATTAAAAATATATATATTTACAAAAATATTTGCGGCTTAATTTTTTTTTTGGGAATACATACGAGTATATGTAAGTTAAAGAATCGGTTCAGCAATTCAGTTAATAGAATATAAACGCCAATTACTTTATTCTTTTTTCTCGAAAACCTTTTTTAGGCTTAAGTTATTTGTTGAAAAAGCATCTTTTTATATCTTCGCAAATAAAAAAAAAAATAGTAAACTTGCGTTACACTTTCGTCGAATTCCCCAATCTATATTTTTAATTTCTTACATTTGGAAGACAAAATATTTATAATATTTATCGTATGATATCAAAATTTATAATATTTAAATCAAATATCGCATAATATCTCCACATATTTTCACTGCGAGTTACTTATAAATTCATAAAAATTATAACATTGAAAAAATACATTAACTGTATCGGAGCAAGCATTGTTCGTGACACTGAACAACTGATGAACTCTGAACTCGTAAGCGTGTGTTATCGTCTTCGTGTAGGGTCCAGTATCTGCAACAATACGAAACACAATTAGAATTTAGCATTTAACTACAAATTTTATATACCAGGTGTTGCCTTTAATAGGAGCAATAAATTTACAATATATACATTTGTTCAGCAACTTTAAAAAAAAGTCAGTTTTTTGAATTGTATTATTTTAAACAAATTTAATAGTATTTTCAATGTACGTCGTCCAACATTGACATTCCCTGGGCATTGACATTGCTCTCACTCTACTAATATCGGACATTTCGCAATACATTGCTTCTTTGTCTAAACATTATTCTACAAAATATAATTTAATACACGTTATTTTCAAAAGTTGCTTAACAAATGTTGTCCAGTTTCAAGGGAAGAATCTATGTTTTTCATTTATTGCTCCTATTACAGGAAACACCCGGTATACGACACAGATATTCAGTTTTTTTTCATTAATTTCTGCCCTGTAGTTCTCGTTGCAACAGTGGTCACACAGAAATTGACTCGGTCTGATTGAATGTCATAAATAGTGTTATGTACGAGTAAAGTTAAATGATTTTTAAGATTTTTATTTAGCTAAAAGTTATAATTTTTTTTTAGGGTTCCTTAGCCAAATGGCAAAAAACGGAACCCTTATAGATTCGTCATGTCTGTCTGTCCGTCTGTCCGTCTGTCTGTCCGTCGGGCCGTCCGTATGTCACAGCCATTTTTTTCCGAAACTATAAGAGCTATACTGTTGAAACTTGGTATTAGGTAGATGTATTCTGTGAACCGCATTAATATTTTGATGCAAAAATAAAAAAATAATAATAAATATTGGGGGCTCCCCATACTTAGAACTGAAACTCAAAATTTTTTTTTTCATCAAACACAGGTGTGGGGTATTTATGGATAGGTCTTCAAAAATGATATCGAGGTTTCTAAAATATTTTTTTTCTAAACCGAATAGTTTGCGTGACAGGCGCTTCCAAAGTGCAAAAAAGATGCCCCCCCCCCCTCTAACTTCTAAAATAAGAAAATGAAAAATCTAAAAAAAACGTATGATGTACATTACTATAAAAACTACCAACAAAAATTGTTTTGAACGAGATCTAGTAAGTAGTTTTTTTTAATACCTAACTTTGCACCTAATTTATATGGGGCGCTATACATACCAGGTGCAAACTTAACTTAACCACTTAGGGATGGAAAGTGTTTGTACGGAACCCTCGGTGCGCGAGTCCGACTCGCACTTGGCCGGTTTTTTTTGTGGAGCGTTACATGTTCCACAAAAAAAATCTGCTGACCATAAAGTCAACTCAATATTAGCAATTGTTTTACCAGTAAAATACCGTATAAACACAAGTTGTTATAATTAAACAAATTAGTGCGCCAATTCTTTTTTTGAGGTTTTTATAATCAACAAAATCAGCCCGTTTATTTATTATTTTTAAATAGCATTCGATTGGATTTAGTATGATTGGTATTCAATTATCTACCTAGTAGTTGAAACCTAAACAAAGAGACGTAGAAAGAAACTATGCAGCTATTCTAAAGTAATTCAACAGCAAAAAGTTAAACAAGGGTACTCTAATGAGATTTCTCAGTGTCGGGTAAAAAAGCAGGGAAACTTTAAGAGAATTTCCATTGAAAGTTTTGTTTTGTTTGGCCTGTCAATCCTCGCTAGGGCGGGTTTACACCGGACAAGCCGCTTTTCATTTATTATGTCGGAGTTTTTGAAGGGTGCTCCTATGCTAGTGAATGAAGTAGAAAATACATCCGTCAGTCACATACTCTGTATAGTTAAACTTACATAAGTTTTCACGGTATTAGTGTACCTATCGATGACGAGAATTGGACAACTACATATTGAGCTTCCCCATGTTTAAAAAAATATATGTGCTGAGTAGTCTCTTGTTATAGATAGAAGAAATTGTATATCAAATTTACTCCAGCCTTACTACCGAATTTTTTGATGCCGTGCTTCTGATACTTAGCAAAAATATTGAAGTAATACAAAAGATAAGCACTACCTACCTAAATGATGGTTAAATTCAATTATAAAACGTGTAAGTGTGATGGGTACCTTTGCGCCGGGAATGATGCGGGCGGGTTGTTTGACTAGGACCTAATTAAGGTAGCTTGCTCGTAGATTCATAACTAGGTTTTCTACTGACATTGTTTTCTTGAATTATAATAAGTTTAAATGCGTTTACATAAAAATGAAAGGCATGTTTATTCGGCTTATATCATAAATAAAAATGGTAGGTATACATTATAAAAACAAAGATACTATAAACAGCGTACCTATTCAAATTTAAGCTATGTTACTAAAGAAACGCATTTTGAGGACCTAATTATTGATATATCGTAAAGAACATAGCAGTTGATTCCATATATTATTTGCTTAAACCAACACTCTAGCTAGAGGGTTATTTTGTAGAGGGAAATAATTATAGAAAGGGCAACCAAGCCTGTGCGTCTCTCAAACAATGCTAACTTACATTTAGCTGTCAGTCAGAAACAATTTGGAATTTCGTGAGCGCGGAGGGTCGACAGTACGTTGGGAAAATGGGAAATATATAGAGTGGCTACCGCTAAGGATTTTATTTTCAACCAACACGAAACAACAGGGTAAGTGAAATAAACACACTATTTTGTAATCGTAAAAATAGTTATAACCGTATATAATAATTCTTTTGGTTGAGCGAATCCACTTAGCTTTGTACCCGATGAACAATACACATTATCTGTATTGTTAGCTGTGGCCACAACTGCCACTTCAAAATGTAAGGCGTTATAAGTGCAAACTACTTTTACACTAAATTAGTCTTTAAGTCAAACGAAATAAGGTTTACTCTTAAACAAAGAGAACAGAGATGTTGGTCACTTCATTGTCTTTATAAGCATCGAAACGAGCTTCACTGCTCTTTCACTTACGAAGTGACCAACATCTGTGTTCTCTTTGTTTAAGAGTTAACCTTATTTTGTTTGATTTAAAGACTAATTTAGTGCAAAAGTAATTTGCACTTATAACGCCTTACATTTTGAAGTGGCAGTTGTGGCCACAGCTAACAATACAGATAATGTGTATTGTTCATCGGGTACAAAGCTAATGGGATTCGCTTAAAAAATGGGAGTAGGACTATACCACTGTCGCTCGTATAATAAACCTAACCATTATTAATAATATTATTATTTATATTAAAAGTTATTTTTCTCCGGGTTCACCCGGATGTAGACCAACATTGATAAAAAGCACAAAACAGTAAAACGCAGATAAATTGTAAAGCGCATTTCATATGCATTAGTGTTATCTAATATATATTTACCATCAGCCCACAATCGCCCAATGCTGGACATAAGCCTTCCCTAGTTCGCGCCACCATACCTGGCCTTGCATTTTGCTTGCGGCTTTCTGCATCCATCCCTTTCCCGCGACTCTTTCAGGTCGTCGGTCCACATGGCGGAAGACCGTCCCACAGGGCAAGTCGTTCGTGGTCTTATTATAGAACTCGTCTGCTACATCGGCTATCAGCTCTTCGACAAACAAATATGTATATTGATAAAAGCATATTTTTCTTGCACACCAAGCTGTCTTGTAACTTTTTGTCACTTAAATAATCCTATCTTATTATTTGTATTTCCACCTTCAACGCGTTAAATTATTTCAATTTGAACGAAGCTAATAAATGCTGCATGTGTTGTGGTAATAATAACATACAGAAACAGTCAACCAAGAATAAAAAAGGGTATTATCCTCTCTATGCACCGCCCCGTAGACAATTTTCGCAACGGGCCGCTTCCAGCGCCATCTATCATTTCCTGCAACCACTCGCCGGGTTAAACACATAAGTGACATTGACGCCGGCCACCGCCACCGCAACTCGAACTCCCGCAATACCCAATCTATACTTAAATTCATCTAAACCCTAAATAGAATAGGGATCAAGTTATGTTGGTTGGCATCCGTTCTGGGCCGAGTCGTATTAAATTATGTTTTAGTCAGGTACGGTTTGATTTGAAATGTGACTGACGATAAATGAAATTGACAAGACTTTTTAAAGATAAGGTCAGTTGTATATCACTTTTACATGCGAAAGACGTGTTATTTATAGCATATACCCACTTTGCACTATATTAGCACTTTTAACGAATTTGCAATATGTTTACTGGACGCTTTAAAATTACTAATAGTGCGCATGTCACTGAGCCACTGAGCTTTAGGTAAAGTTGAATCTGGCTAAAATGTCAAATGTATCAAGGACCATAGACTAAATTGGCCACTCACCAATGACAAACAAACTTACAGTATGGTAAACGTAGCAGAAGCAAATCGAAAAGGAGATTCTTGTGATGACTTAGATACTCGTACATTCCTACTGTGTCGTTATGGTAATATGCGTGTTTTGTATTTTTTAAGAGTTTTGTCGCTTCAGTCATTGTCGATTGAGTTCTAACTTAAGTTACTTATTTATAAATAATACGTAAATCCCCATCAATTTTACACTTAAAAAATGTTAAACAGGTATATAATGTACTCAAACTCATTAGACATTATTTTCTGTAAAAAAAACTAGCCTCACCAATATTTTAATGCAGCACAATATTAAATGCACAATTATGTGCGCCGCAATTTCAGAAGCCCCGGCGGAATTATGTTAAAAGATACATTAAACTTTACAAAATTGAGTCATTATGAATTTCGTGAGGGCGTTAAATTGCAATATTATAATAACAGCCATTAAACGGTGGCGGAGAAGCGATCAGATCGGCAATCGATGGGCATGAATGTGGTCAGTGAACATAATGAGACCGGTTGTGTGCCTGTGTTTGTTTTTGGTGATGACTATTGCTCAGTATCATAACATAAGCCAAGACGATAATAATAGCCGTGTCGAATTTTACATACATATAAGAGTTTCCATAATAAACTTGTACCCAAATTGGTTTAGGGATAATTTTCAACAATCCATTTGCGTGCGAAAGAATCAATAACGTCTAACTAACATTTAGTTAGTTAGACATTATTAATTCTTAAGCGTCGACGGTTAAGAATTAATACCGTCTAACTAACTATATGTTAGTTAGACGGTATTGATTCTTAAGCGTTTATTCAATGGAGCTAAATATTTGTTTTTTATGGCATGGTTTGGGAAGAGCTGAGCGCTTTCTACTAGAGAGTCGGACTTCATCTGAGAGTACAACCCCACTAACGGGAATATCTTTGCAATACAGGGAGAAATAGCGACAGGGGGCCTACTATGGGACCTCTGTGCGTCGTGTCGTTGTTTGCGTTAGGAACAGCACTAAGTGACCTACCAAAAGCTTCGAGTTCAGCTAACATTCGGGAATGCAACCCTATTTTTCTGGATTTTATCCGTAAACTATTTCCATACTTAAATTACTGGTTTGCATTTCCTGCCAACATATCTACAGTTGAAATAACAAAATTCATAACGACTTTTGAAGGCTTAGTTTTGAAGTCACTTCCAAAAAAGTTGGATGTCGCTGCAATGCGCTCTCAGTGAATTGGTACATACCACGTATATACATAATAATATGCCACCATAAAACCATGTATTTAAGCTACATGTAACTGGGTAATGTCTGTCAATGACGAAGTGTTATAAACAAGGTCAGTTCATAAATCATTTATGCAAAAATAAGTCATAGATAATTAAATAAGTGTGTAAATTAATTCAACACTAAATTTATTCCAATAAATAATTTATCATGTATAGAAATAGACGCAACTCTTACATGCGATAGACAGAGTCTGCTATGAACTAATTAATGTTAATTTTAGATTTTCGCTATGCTAGACTGAGATTAATGTTTGATTTATTTTAGCAAATTAGCGCCGTATATACAAAAGTAAATTCATGTTAGAAAACATACGTAAATTGGGAAAATGTTGCATCACGTAGGTACATAAAGACAAACAGATTGAAATTCCTATTATTAGTGATGGTCAATTAGCATTATGAAACAAATATTTAGTTGCTTCATAAAAACACGACAAACAGAAAAAATCTTTCGTACCGATTGTTTAGCTTCCTATTGTTTCTTTTTTTTTCTATCTCTTTCCGTGCTCTTTACTCAGGTTTTTTCATCTCGTGAAGAAGATTCTACTATAATTTAGTAAATACCTAAGTATTATTATAGGTAAAAGTCTTCCTCTAAAAGACCCAACTCTGTCGCTGGTCAACAAAAACCTTAAGCTCACCAAAAATTTTAATCGTTTCGACCCTCGGGCCTACATAGCTACATTGATCAGCGGATCTGCTTTCGAACGTCGCCAGTGGAGCGTTCTTGATAAATGATGCTGGGACAATGTGAGTGCAGAATCTTTTGTCAATCGTTTTTGTATGGACTGATGTTTCTGTGACGTGCCACTGACGTTAGCGATTGTGCGCTGATGTGCCTATGTGGGCAGGTGCGATCTATGCAATAGGCTATACTTGGAATAAACATTTTTTCTTCTTCTTCTACTACTTTATATATAGTTATATGTAAATTACAATGTCCATGTGGAGGGAAATACAGAGAAATCCTTGCTTTGCCGTATAGAAAAGTATTAATACATATATATATTTATTTATAGGCAATCCTAATGCTGAAATGCACTTGATATCATACTGAAAATCCTGAAATAATTTATTCTTATTCATAACCTTCTTATGTGTAGACATACGTAATAAGAAATTCAAACTGTCTACACGTTTTTGAATATAAGGTTAGATTTTTCTCACTCTTATTTGCTCAATAAGGATAATGTCGTTTGCAAGCTCGTTGCCATTACTATATCAGTATATGTATTGAATTTGAACAGTTTATGTTAAATCTTAGGTAATGATGACGATAATCGTAAATCCAGTGACAACAACTAGAAAAATAAATATAAGAATAATATTTAGATATGAGTTCAATTCAGCCATACACAAATCAAAATTACTTTTGGAATCCCAATTTTAGGTTGGCAAAAGAAAAATTTCAATGGTAAATACATACTCGTAAATCAAAACAAATTACTGAACCCATACAATTATAGACATCAAAGTGATCCTATGATTATCGGGTTTGAAAAGTACTTAAAGTAAAATTAATTATTTATTATACTTAATTACCCGTAATTTACGAGTTCTGATAAGGTATTCAAAGCGAGCCGAAAAGAGCACGTGGTGACCTTGCCCACTTTAGATAACGACAAGTGTGTTTTTTCAGATCCTCATAAGTAACACTTGAAATAGAATAAATTACATGCGCTGTTGAAATGTGTTACAAAATAAATGATTAAAATTAGCAAAGTGGATATTAATTATTGCAATAATTTATTTGCAATGGCCTTCGATTTTAAAAGGATTGATTACATGACAATAATTTGTATTTTAAGTCTATCAGGTGTTGAATTATATATAATGCTGTCAATTTGTAATATTACAAATCAAATAGACATTAAAGATATTTGAGATAGTTACGGGATACGTTTAGGGCGTATCAGAAAAGTTGACAAAATATGTTTCAAAAGTTATTTGTTAGTTAATAGTTATACAACAAATTTAATTTAATTTTAAGCATATATCTATACGACTGTCAATCAATAAATATAATAAATAAAAGTCGATATTTGAATTTGACAACACTATACGTACTGACTATATATATAAATTGTATTTTAGGTTACCGCCGGTTATCATAAAATATATCTTATAAGTATATCAATGTCAACCAACCTTTGTATACCTACCTACGACTTTTTTGAAACGAGCTGACGAATTGTAATGTGGTACGCGCGTCCTATATTCGTCTAAAAAATGTGCGTAAAGGCCCTTATAGACTGTTCCGAGTATTAGAACAGGGGATGGTGTTAATTTTTCATTTAATTTCACTTCACTTACCCAAGTTACAGAACGTTGAATATCCCTGAGCGCAGCAGATTCAGTAAGTAGGCCTGTCGTGTGATAGCTTGTTTTGTAGCCGATTCTGGGAAGACTAATCATAATTATCTTAATGAGTAAACCTCGAAATGTTCTAATGAAAAGAGTAAGCAAGCAGTAGTTGTATGAACAAGATAACATGAATAAGACGACATTTCGAACGGCTAATTTTAGGTACATAATAAACTATAGTCTAGTCACTTAATTATACTAACAGTGTACAGTCGAGTTCATTTACATCTACACACTTACGAGAACAAAAATATCTGAACACGACTTTATGCTCCTGACAATAGGGTCGGGTTCAGATATTTTTGTCTCGTAAGTGTGTAGATGTAAATAAACTCGACTGTACATAAGTTTAAGTTAAGATACGCATCGTTTTTCTTTACAATATTACAAAACGGAATTGTTGAATCGATAATCACCATAGGTATATAAATGAACTATGGTTTATTTATATGCTTAGTATCGAGACTTTCAGTCTACGTGTAAGTAGCCAGAGAGAAAAGATTGAGAATAAATTGAAATCTAACAAACCTTACCAGATCAGGCCACGGCCACTCAGGGGTAAAAAACATTAAATTATGATGACGATCACACATGCAGTTCGTGGCGGGTATAAGAAACATTCATTTTTGTATATCAAAATGATTGAGTTCATATAAATAACCCAGAAGGTACATAACTTGTTCCCATTCCTAAGCCCTGACGCATTCAAAGCTGATTCCGGGCCAAAGAAACACTATAGTGGTATTCAAATATCCATTAGAAGGTTTCTTTTGATCGGGCCTCAATGAAGGCAGCCTCGTTCGACTAGGATTAATTAGAGTCTACATTGAAGCGAACTGCTCAATGTGTGTAAGTACCAACGTCTATTATACGACAGAAAACAAGAGCGACTCCACCGAACGCTATTATTGCCTTAAATTAGAGAGCAGAGTTGATTGCTTCTCAATTTTGAGGAGGAATTGGTAACATGGTAAAATGTATTGAGGTGTTGTTACTGTATTGATGGTACGCTCAAAGAAAAGTAACAAAAAAGAAACAATTATGGTAAAACTTTCGATCCGGTAAACGAAAATGATTCATTTATACGTACAACGTTTAATGTGAATCATATTTTTTATGGGGACATGAAGCAACAGTAAAGCAATAGTTTCAAAGTAAAAACATAGATGGCGGTAAATTAAGTCAAAGTTTCTTTCAATAATAAAATTCTTACAATAGTGGTAAAGTTGAGGCTAAATCTGGTGTTTTTTCGGAATTGCATTGTTGTTGCATTTGTTATCTTTGTACTACCACTGTCTATCAACAATATTTTTTGGACTCGAAACAAAACAAACAGAAATTAAATCACTCACCATAATATTTTCCTTCTCATCTCTTGATTTATTTACGTTTGACTTATGCACGTGTTATATGTTATAATTTATAACAAATATTTTTACTGATTTTCATTAAGCCTTTGGCACCAATTAAACAAAAAAATTGAAGAAAAATAACAAAATAGGCACTGTGTTCACGCAGCCATTTTGGAAGAATGTCCACGCAAGCGTACTAAGGGTCTACCCCTAAACAAAGGGACGATCTAGCACTCTCTCTGTCTAACAAATGTAGGGTGTAATAACAGCATCTCATTCCCACTATTGTATTGTGATTCTCTATTGAAAACGCGGCACGCTGGAGGGTTGACTTTCTAAAGCAAGCAAGGGTCCGATCACTATGAAGTTAGATGCGGATTTTGCAAACTGTTGCGCGAACGGCCTTCATTTACATTTTCACTAAAGTGGGGTTATTTTAATAAAACTATCTGGCAGTTTCAGAATTTTTGTAATCATGTTAAGCAACGTTAGATATGGATTATCTATTTATAATTAAGATTAAAAATACGTGTAGGTATTTGACAGTAGGTAACTATATTTCAAATTACGATTACTTAGTTCAACTTTTTAGTATAAGTATAAATCTCAAAGTTTTAGTTTGCCTGGCTAGTTCACGGGCTTTATTACATCGGGGGCATTCTATAGTATTTTACAGAAATTTGAGCGTTTGGGGATATTATGCGTTAAAAAAAATATTATACCTCCTAAATGACGCAATATCACTGTTCAATTTAATTTGACATGCAGTACTGATTGGCCCAATTGTCGTTTAACAGGTCAAAAATATTATTCTGGAATATATTCTAAAAAGTCGTATCTTGCTATGGAATCCCAGTTAAGATACGACTTTTTACCGTAACACACCCAAGTAGCACACAGGCTGCATAAGCGCTAAAACAGCCTTTATTCAGCTTAAATTAGCGGTACAAGGAATGTATAAGCGCTTACATATGCAATTTGGGTGTTCCTGGGTGGAACATTGTTGTCGTGTTTGCTAGGCTCATCTCATAGATGGTCAGTTTTCAAATGTACATGATACAGTCGCCATCAGATATAACGCAGCATATAAGGCGTTCATAAAAATCTGAACACGACTCTTACAGAACATGCTCAGATACTTATGAACGCCTTATATGCTGCGATATATCTGATGGCGACTGTATAACTATACACAGATTTGAGTAAGTACTGTGTTTAGATCATCGACCGTATTTTCGAACACAACTTTCTACCTAGTACCTACCTACCAAAAACAATAAAATAAACTGTTCTTATTTTATTTAATTGAGATTTAGTTCATGTTGGGGTTTTGTCCCTACTCCTCTTAATTTTATTTACTTTTGATAAACAATAATATAAAATAATTCACTGTAGCTTTTTTACCACAAAACTGGAACCTCTCATTCTTGAGAATCGAATTCTTCATGTGATTCCCTTGGCGATTTTTATTTTTATATTTTTTTACCTATTTGCTAGAAAATATGAAATTGTATTTAATTTTACGCAGATTTATCAAATAGGCACCACTTTTGGTCAATTTGATACAGAAATATACCACTTTATGTTTTCGCCGCCTGGGGAATAAGAAAAGGTGACATGGGAATAAGAAAAACGCCAAAGGAATCATAAAAAAAAGTACAGGGGAATAATATTCAGATCAGTTTTTCTTACATAAATAAAAAGTTTTACAAAGTGTAGGGATACAAAAATTCACAGTGTTTTATTCGAATTAATTGGCAATTTTCTTAATAATCGAACTACCGTCGAGGTATAAAAATTGCTGGGCATAAGCATCTTCTCTTGAATTCAGCTCAAAATCATTTGAGACCTGCTGTACCTAAATGGAATAAAATTCTAAATCAATGATTCAGTCTTCTGCAACGCGAATTAAAGGGAAATTTATTTTCTTTTCATGAAAACGCAAGAAAACTGTGATTCCCTTGTTCGAAATTAGAACCAGAGGAATAAGAAAAAAAGTATGTTTCTTGTCGAATCTGCCGAAACTTAAATTATTATAAGAACAACTATTAAGTCAACACATGCAGGCATTCATGTAGTTTTCTTTTTACTAAACACTATGTACCTATTGCAGATATAAAATTTTATATAAAAATTCAAGGGAATCAAAATCATAGTGAACCAAAGCCAAGTGAATCATATATTAGCCTTCATAGCTAAGAATTCCAGCAACTAGTCGCGACCATTCCCCGCATATCTGGAAGCGTTACTGACGTTTGCCAAGCCCGGCCATTGCAACTGGTCAGATGACGTTTAAGAAGGGATGTGCGCCGTGTTAAATGAGGCACCAGGGGAATCATAGCTTAGCTCTGGACAAACCTTTAACATAGTTTTTTTTTTAAATTACGAAACACACAGCAACCATATTTTTTCTTCTAAATAAATAACTTATATTCTAATAATTTAACTCAATTCTATACTTGATTTCAATTCACAACATGTACTTTTTGGGGTAGTTTGTTCAAAAAATGGCGAATGGACGCACCAAGGGAATAAAGTTTTATGTGTTTAATATTTTTTTACAGTTAATTATACTTAACTTAAACAAAACATATATCGTGCTCCAGTTAGATTAGGTGCTAATGTAATATATAAAACATACTATGGTCAATTATTTCAATTGTGCGGGTACTTTATCCTTCTGGACGCTGTAAATTGACCCTTTCAAGAATCACCCCTTAAAAATCATGAAAATAATATTTTCTTCGGTTTCCGCGACTGTCACACATTTAAATAAAACAATTTAAACGGATTATATCGCGTATATCAATTATTTGAGCCTCCCTGACGTTTCAAAAATTGTGTTTTTCTCAGTCAACCTTTGACAACGGTATCTGTAAAGGTACTGAAACGTCAGGGAGGCTCAAATAAATAATATACTCGATATAATCCGTTTAAATTGTTTCATTTAAATCATGAAAATGTTAAAAAACAGACTTCCAAAAATGTCCCTTATCCGTTTTGCCTTGCATAAGACTATCAAATTCACCTAAATCGCTTTACAAAAGCTCACTATTTAAGTAGCTAAACCTTTAACAGGATTACTCAGCTAAATATCCAAGTCGGCAGTCAAAACATGTCAAAATTACTGTCAACATTTGCACATTCAAAATCCCTAGAGAGCAATGAACTTGCATTGCTTAAAATTTTAAACCCTTTCGCACTACACCAAAAGGGATGCTGTGTCAACTTTGCTACTCGAATGCCCTGCTTTGGTGTTGGAATTAAGGTCTATATTAGGAACTACGTCACCACTATCGTAAAAAAATGCATTGTTTGTGGATTTTAAATGGACTCTGTTAATAAAAGTAGTTGGGAATTTTGCAAAGGCACCTTTATTGGTTTAAAAGATCGCGTTAATTGTTTTGCACTGTCGGGCAAGTCTTTAGAAGTTTCTATGCATGTGTGCTGGCTGGGTCGCCAAAAATGGTCTAGGTTTAGGGTGGTTTAGGTAACGACTGACACCACTAACAGCGTAAAAACATCGCAGTAAAAATGTGACATAGTTTTTTTTAAGTTTCTTAACCGAGCTAGCGAAACGATCGAAGCGTTTCTGTTTCAGCTTCACCAAAAATTATTTCGTATGTCCGGATATTTAGTAGTTTGATTTCCAGCTGTTCTCGCTTACGGGCCACATTTCTCAACCAATTCTTATCAAATGTTGTGAGTAGATTCGATATTTTTTTTTTGTCGATTAGTATAACCCGGTTACGTTATATTTGGACCTCATTTGTATCCGACGCCATAGTTACCAGGTGCAAACTTATCGTAAACTGATAGTATGGATCAATATTCAGTGATATGTCCTCCTAGTATATTACCTATGCCGTCTTGGTCACTAAAATTCAAATTATAGCTTTATCTACAAAAAAATTACAGGGCGTCGAAAATATCCCGATTGGCTTCGAGAAAAAAATAGTAGGTACGGCGTACGTAAGTATTTTGCACGACTTGGACAGTGTGCGTGCGTTTTGTAGGTACTACCGTGCCGCCAGATACGAGTCGACGTATATGTCGGGCCTTTTCTGATTCAGTACCCTTACTATGAGTTTACAGTGACCGTACTCGCTAAGCGACCGCGTAAACGATTTGTATGGGGAATTGTAATTATACTAAGTAAGCACTGTACTATTCTCCATACAAATTGTTTACGCTGTCGCTAGAGAGTACGAGTACATGGTAAGGGTACTGTTTTAAATATTTTTAGTAATATCTCACTGTTACATACAGGTATGAGTAGGAGTTACAGGGGTCATCGGGAGGGCCACACTGAGAAACTTTCACTATGGAATCAGTAACTAAATCACATTTTTTGCTAGCTAATTTATCGTTAACTATCCGAAATGTATCGAACGGCAGTCTTTTATTATGCAATTTTGTGATTGGCCCAATAGTGAAAATTGTCTATATTGAAAGTTGCTCAGTGTAATCCACCCCATCTCCCCTATAACTCCTGCTCATGACTCCTGATCATCCTGTATATATGTGGGCATGAAATTGTTACCTAAAGGAATCATGTAGAAATAAATTTAAATAATACAAAATATTTCGATTCAGGAATAAACTCCTCTTTATTATAGCGCCCTTTAAATGACTAGAGAAGTACAAAAATATCATTCATAAATAATCATCCTTAAAATACTCGATAATATTATATCTCACTAAGATATGTTATAGCTTATATTAATAGGAACCCTTTTTCTTATGAGTAATTATTTATTTACATCACAATTTTAGACTTTGTATTTAAAACTTAGTTACTAGATTATTATTAAATAAACATTATAGTTACCATCTTTATTTACAAAATGTTTCTAAATACTTACATATATTTATAACTTATATAATGCAAACGGCACGGCATACATTAGGTATGTGATTAATGAAAATATCTAAGCAGAATATTTTTGGACACTAAAATATGTTAATCAGAGACTAAAGGTAAGTAAGTGAGCATTTCTCAAAAAAAAAATTACACAATTAAGACGTCATTAACGTTCAATTATATTTTTTCCATTTCGTCACCAATTTTGTTTGTGATTCCAATACATTCATTTCAGATTATGTATAATTAAAAAAGTATGAGCATAACAGAACCTTAAGTATCAAACGTAGCCGTATAATAAAAAATAACTAAAATTATTGGTGACGAAATGGAAAAATATAATTGAACATTAATGACGTCTTAATTGTGTACAATTCTTTTGAGAAATGCTCAAGTACGTTATATACCTAGAGCGGTGAATTCGATCTGTAAACAAGAATCTTATTACGGAACGAAACCAAAACATTGTATAAGACAACAATTATAAGTTCACATTTGTACATGTAATATTTGTGGTCATTGTATTTATATAACATGTGATTATGTATAATAAAGTGTTTAGATATACACATACATTTTATGTCACATACGCATGCTAAGCATGTGAAACTGTCAGACAATAATAAATAAATTTGTATGTCATCCACTTGCTGTAACGTTGATTACGTAATTAAAGTGGATTAAATTTAAGCAATAATACTTTCTCAGAATTGAAATATAAACCTTTGAACAACGTTATTTCAACTGTCACAGTTTAGGGACATTGTACGGTGGCATCATACAATTTTGCGGCATCGACCCAGGCATATGAGTCATGTTTGGCTGCTGTACATTTCCCATGTGGTATCCAGGATACTCTCCCAAAGGCATCTGCCTGGTTTCCATATATTCGGGCATATTGCCTAACGTCGTAGCACCCATATCCTCTACGCCATAAGGATCTGGAGAAGCGTTCAGTTTACCGTCTTTTTTCGCTTTCATTCTTCGGTTTTGGAACCAAATTTTAATTTGCCGTTCGGTCAGCCCGAGAGCATGGGAAACTTCTATTCTTCGCCGTCTTGACAGATACTTATTGAAGTGGAACTCCTTTTCCAATTCCAATGTTTGGAACCGGGTATATGTCTGCCTTGTTCTCTTAGAGCCTTCCTTTTTGTCGTCGCCTGAAACAATACAAATGAGAAATTAATTACCAGAGGTCATAACCTAATGGAACATGCAAAAACAGTAGAAAATAATTTAAAATAAATATTTATGTGACATACCACCAATAGTTTTCATCCATGGGTAGTATCCTTGCACATCGGCTGCAGCCGCCATTTTGCTCTCCGCGTAATCCGCATTGTCCCCGCCTGCCTCGACCCTCGTCACATCCTGACAAGGTTCGACTCCCGATGACTGCGCTTCTTTTACCGCCCCACCTACAGCGTGGTTCTTGATTGACGTTTGACCTTCCGCGGTGTTCTCGTATCCACCATGAAATTGCGACAAATTGCATTCCTTATCCCCTTTAGTTTCGTTATTTTTTTCCCATTCCGTGATTGGATCCGGTTGGTTCATCATCCGCTGCAATATTTCTTGCGTGTACGATTTGTATGAATCATTTCTCTTCGGTTGGGGTTTCGTCAGCAGGGCGCGAAGCTTAGTCGAGTCTGCTTCGGGGCTAGCTGGCTTAGCGATACTTGTTGCGCTCTGTGGTGACCCGTAGCTAGTCTCCGGTAAACTACATTGACCTGGTGAATTGATTGATCGAGCGTCTTCCCTCTCTCCGTTATCTAAACACACTTGATTAGCCAAAGTGTTACTTCTCTGATCGTATCTGTAAGACTCTTGCTGCTGATGTTGTCTGTAGTAGTTTATTTCTCTCCATCTATTCACCATTTCAATATTGTTTTGCGCGTTGCTATCTAAATAATTTGTATTATAATTACCGTGCCAATTACCCGGTTCCGACTTCACAACAGTGTCCGTTTGGTCGTTATTTCCATACGCTTTGTAAAAATCGGCACTTTGCATATACGGGTGATAATAATCTCCGTTCCCATGGTAAGCATTGTTTTGATAGTTATACAAGCTTGGCATCATCGGATACTGTTTATAATTGTACTGCTTCGTTTGAATGTCACTTTGATTGTTCACATCGACACAATTGTTCCACATCTCGTGCGCACGATTAGTAGTGGCCGCTGACGTCATGATTTCACTGATTCACTCACTGTCACTTTATCACTGCATAGATTTAGCACTAAACCGGACTGCGTGGGCGACGATCCTTCTTCTATGTTGACTGCGAAACGAATGCAATAAGTGAATGCAGGCAGCACGTCCCCATCAAATGTAATACTTTTATGTGACCTAAAAAAAGTTTGGGGTACTTTCAACAATAGCGTCGCCATTGTCCCTCTGCAAAGTTGTAAAACCGCTCTCCCCATCTCCCTTTTACAACCTCAGCCGACTCATTCACCCTCACTTGAAAGAAAAAGACGGGTATAGTTTTAGCGTTTGTCGAAATAGTTTGCAAATATCCTATAAATGTTTACAATACCAATATTTCCAATACCCGATTTTGGATAAGCTTTGTGAGCGTGTGTAGCGATAGGAAAATCATTGATTGGTCTATGGTTGTGTGCGTGTAGAGGGTGTATAGATTGATTTTATTCTATTATTGGTTTAGTGTAAAGCCGCGTTTTTGCGCTGCGCTGGCGATTGCATTTTATACAGAGTGTGCTGTAATAGGTGTGCCGCGGCAATGTTAGCTATCTTCCAACGCGTGCGATTAAATAAACAATCTTGAATCGCACAACGAACATTTATATTTATGAATTTGTCTGTTGGATAGGTATATTTATTATGGAACGATTTTATTAATGATACAAAGTAAAAAAAATTGAAGCAACACTAACTTTACATCTTAGTCAAGCGGGATAGAATATTATTGTATTGTCACTTCACGGTTAGACCTTTGAACGAGATCTTAAGTCATGTGGTGGAACATTACGATATTTGAGGTAACAAAATACACAGATTAAATATTACTTAACTTTAATACTTTCCCGGAGAAATAAATGAAATGAAAAAGCACTTTTCGCTTTTTGACAGGTATGTGCTTGCAAAAGTGACAGATGTTTTATCAGGTGATAAGGTACTTGCCTCCTGGATTATGCTTTATTTTAATATTCTTGCACCTGTTTATAAATAATCTCTGTAGATTTAAAATATTTTACAAATAACTAATAGACACTTGAAAGGCCGCTTAGTGGTCATTGTGTCGCAAATATTTTTATTTTTATTTTTTGTAGATTTATTTTAATGTATGTATGTAAGTCGTCAGCATCGTCAAACCCAAATAGCTGGATAGAGTACGATTATTTAATAACACGCGTTATTTACATATAAATAGGTAATGTAATTTTTTTTTACTTGAAGTTAAAACTACTGATTTAAAAATCACTTTCTTTCAACGACTTATTACTGAAGGATTTCAATTCCTTGTCCAGTAGTTCGATAAATTATATATCACAACAGTTATTTTTCTTTCAATAAATTCTGCTGCTATTTTCTCCGTATTCTGTTTGACGAGATTCGCACCCTGTATAGTCCGCTCGTGTAGAACATAGTTCATCTCGTAACAGTTCAATCGGGGGTCGCACAAAAGCGCAGTATGAGGCCGTGCGCGCGCGTCGGCCAGGCTGGCAGTTGCGCCTTCAAAAGTGAACATGTTACTAAGCGCAGAGCTTGATGAAATTCAGGTCATTATTTAAGAGATCTTTATACGATTCACGACGATACACGACGATGTAAATTACGTTTTAAATTAAGTCGATTCACCTATTATCCTATATATTTTGATGGGTCAAACTATTGCAAATCCCATCCAAATACTTACCTAAGTCCTACCTACTTAAAATTTACATGGCTATATGAGTAAAGTTTTGTCTGAATGTACTTAAACAGGATTACCTACCTACAACAATGGCAATTTCCTATGATAATCGGTTAGAAGTTTAGAAATTGGGTTAGGTAGGTCCTACACAAATATTTTCACTTTATATACGAAAAAAATTATAAATATAAAGTTAGCATTTATCGGACAGGATCAATTATTTTCTTCCCTTACCAATCATACGTAAATAAACATACTCGCTGTCAAATTCCATACCTATTCCTATTACATACTTAAAGTGCAAAGTCACGCCACGTTCGCGTTTCTCAATGCCCAATAGTGACTCGCAGCGACATATGCGCGCTTTGTCAAACACACCTCCCGACCTCACATCTGTCTACGCGCGCACACCCACCCGTGCATTGTACGCCGGCCTTTATTAGTTTTCACCTAAATTATGTAAAAATTAGAGAAAGGGAAATTTTGTAAATGGAAAATGTGTAAGTAATCGAAGAGTTGCTAAATATTGAGTTATTAAAGACTTAAATGTCACTGTTAAGATTCGGATACATATTGTATAAAATTGCGTGGTTTGTCAAAAACACCTCCCGACCTCACATTTATCTATGCGCGCACAACCACCCGTGCATTGTATATACCGCCCTTTATTAGTTTTGTATGTATTATCATATTATGTAGGAATTAGAGAAAGGGCAATTTCGTAAATGTAAAATGTGTAATTGTAGAGTTGCTAAATATTGAGTTTTTAAAGGTTATTAAAGACTTAAATGTCACTGTTAAGATTCGGATACGTGTGTTTAACATTGCGCAGTTTGTCAAGTACCGTACCATACCATATCGTATGCCGTACCATATCGTTGGTGCGCGCGGGTCGCCTTACATGTGCCTTACATGCTCCGTCTAGTGGGGGTGGTCTGTGATGCTGGCCTTTATTTAATGGAATTAAAAAGGTTTTTTTTTATAAATGGAGAATGTGTGTTTCGTAATGTAACGTTGTTATTTCGTAAAAAACACATAATTTTTACAAATTTAAGTAATATTTAATAGGTAAAAATTCATCGACATCGCGAATCACATTGTACCTATTTGGCTTAATTGCGTTAAACATAAGTGAAACAAAACAATACAGTCAAAATTCGTTGCAATTAACCTAGTCTTCGCTAATATAGGCACATCAAAAGACTAATAAATAAATCATACTTACTCACTTAAAGCTATTTAAACATTACTGGCCAAAATATTTGATTCAATCCATTAACTTTAAACCCATTAAAATTAAAGCTCACTCTAAATAAAAATATAGGTTTATGAAACCGAACAAATAAATATTTAATGATCAGATTAACCGTAGCAATTCCACCTTATGCCCTACTGACTATAAAAAAAGTTTAATTTCAATTTCACACCGAATTCTAAAACCTATTTCATTCGTAACATCCGTACACAGAATTGAAATGTCCCAACTACACAAACTAAGTCAAGGAAGTATTAACTGTAGCGTATGAACGCCACAGTTGAATTTGGAAGTAGAATATCTAAAAACACTGCACCATTCATTGCCCCGTCAACTAAAAAAGATTCCAAAAATAATGCTTGTTAGTTCTTATTTAAACCAGTATAAAACACATTTTTCTCTCGCAAATTCGTCCGTTTCCGTCATACAGTGCCGCTGACAATGTAACACCATTAATCTTGCGAAATCAATCGATGGCTTATTCAGAATATTGTATTTGGTTTTGCCGCGGGCCTTTTCGCTGGTATTTACTTTGGATATTTTTATTTAATTTATGGTTTGCGCAAAAAGGTTTTTGACATCTGTCGCGCTTTGTGCTGACTGGGTCAGGACGTCGGATCCAAAAAATATATCCTTAGAATCGACTATAAGTTTAAAATTCGCATTTAAGGAAATCTATTTGCAACGACTTAGTTTACCTACTCCGTTTTCTCATATTAGAGTTATTACTTATTACTGCAGGGCCAAGAAATAGGGAATTACCAGCCGATTAGTTAATAGTTATAGAGCGCCGAGGCTTGTATTTTTCGCAAACATGCAACGAAATAAAAATAAAAAAGCGTCAAGAAATCAATATAATATCGATATTGAAATAAATTAAGGTTGCTACACTGGCTTGGGCCAGCAATGTGTGCATGTAATTGCAATATTGTTCTCCTCTTCCTCCTTGCCTGAAACAGGCTACTTCAAAGCGTATTGTAATGAACATAACGACAATATTTCATAGCATTGAGATAACATGCTTATACATATCTTCATAATGTTATTTACTGTTGGTTAGTTTTAAAAGTCGCTATCGTAAGATAAAATCGAAAAGGTTCCAAACTTCATAAAGGACAACAAATATTACTATACAATACGTATCGAGCAGCATGCTCTTTTCTAATAACTTAGGTTTTATGCCCACGTGCACTATTGTAAATATAATCTAAGACGCCGCCTCGGCGTTTCAAACGAGTCGGTAGTTAACAGAAGGCGGCTTCTTTAGGAAACACAAACATGTTTTGTCTTTTATTGGGGGTCTTAAAACAATAAAGTACTTTCTAAAAATCGCGAGACGCTTGTGAGGACGCCGCCGTGTCATAAACTTTACCTGCTTCTGGGTTTTGCGAATTCCCGGCCGAAAGATATCTTGTTATCTGCTTTGAAACAATTGAAAGAAACTTCTAGTGTTTAAGTTTTCTGGTCAATACGTACCTGACATATGCAGGTGCTGTGTGTCAGACATATAAAATGCTGGACTTTAAAATGCCACGTGCACGATTTGGCCACTCTTTTAATCGACTCAAGTTCATGGAGGTATGTAGTTGTGATTCGATAAAAAATACACACAAAACATTGTGACGCGTTCAAGTCATTAGAAGTATAAATTCTGTAGGTAGAGTAAGGCTAGGTTTACATCACCACGAGTTAACGCGCGTTCTATGAAACTCGTTACATAAGATTACTTTTTCAGAACTTAGTACCGCGTGTCTGAGCCAACTGCGCATGTGAACCTTGTCTAAATACGCACAGTTGCGAGTTTTCTGAACTCTAAAGAAAAAAAACATTAGGTATGCCTTTCATGCGTCAATAGACGACACGCTCCCGCTAGGCACACGCAATGTTGGCGTCATAATATCGTTACAAAGAGAAACAAAGCAACTTAGTCTCACCTAATGTTGACAATTGAACAATAATCAGAACATTGTTTCCTACCATTATTTTGTCAACTTTGCAACGGTTCTCGTGCTGCCGATTTAAGATTTATGGACCTACAACGGAATGGGAATAGGTACCGTTGAAGCGTGCTTGCTTGTAAGCACAAATATCGTAAACACAAAATTTACATAAAATTACGGTGACTTTGGTTTCTGCTACTATGAATTTACGGTGCAATAAAACTGTCGGTATATGCTTCCAATAGGTGCCACTTTATTAAAATATGTATATAACTTTTTTAATATGTCTGAGACTCACGATAGTTTTCTATGTAAAATATTTAGGTGCCACTTTTCTATTAAAGATCTTCATTTTGTATTTGTATAGGAACGTATATGACCAATAGTTAATACGTTGACTCGTAAAATATCACGTGGTAATTAAATTGCATAAAAAAGTACGAAGTAGAAGTACGAAGATGCAGTCAGGTGTCAGTCAGGCATACTTCCACCGTTTTTTCTCATTACAGAACGGTATCATACAATTGGCTTTTGCATTTTTTTTGTAGGTAACCTGCAGATTTTTAGAAAGTTGCCGATGTTCAAAAATCCGTTCCTTTTACTGCACCCTTCGTTTTCGCAAAAAACTTCGCCAAGTCATTGTTTTGCACAACCTTGACCAATATTTGGCAACAAAGCTAAAAATAGGACAATGCTATGTTTAGGGATAATTACGAGTTTTTAACAAAAAGAGACTTAAATAAAACATCGGCATCGCAAAGTAAAGATACTAAAGATAATGTTTTCAAGGGAACAAAGACGTCACGTTCTTCATCCCTTTGACTTTTTGTTTAATGCCATTACATTACTTTTGTAACAACTTCCATGTACTTATTTAGGAACACTCGCAAAAAATACGGTATTTGCCTAAAAAACACGAAAGTTAACTGATTGGAGCGTTATATGCTTAATCCACCGTGCAAGTGAAGTTTCGTTTGCCACTTAATTAATTGTGCAAAAAGTATTACAGAAGATATTGTACACAAAATAGGTGAATAATGATATTTGGAGGTCAGTGAATTGAAAAATATAGTATGTACAAAAAATTGCACATCAATTTGATACACTTACAGAAAATTGCATCCGGATCCAGTAAGTCCATATTTTTTTATATAATGGTATGGCCTACAAGTCGCATAAAATGAAAAAAATGCGAAACTATAATTTATTATCTAGCTCCTTCACCCATCATCGGGCTGTGTTGCATGTGCATGGCGGTGCAAGTCCATAATGCTATAGTGAAGTTAGTCCGCAATGTTAGCTCAGCACCACTTGGCCGCTTGGCTGACGACAGACGAAAAAGACCGTTAAAATCGCTAGAGTTGTAGCTGTAATAGCTAAGAATCGTGTATTCAGAAGAAAAAAAACAAGAAAAGCCGACCAAGTAGATGGGAAAAATCATGATCAAGGAAGAAGAAGTGTAACACGATAGCGAATTTCCAACTTTATTTTCAATACGAACCTTGCCTCGTTCCTGGTATGCAAATCTATGTTAATCTGCTATTTTCGTGTTTAATTTTGCTTGGCCACATTTCTCGAATGAATATTGTCTCGTAAATCAGTCGTCGCTGTTTTTCTTGGAGCCAGTGCGTGTTTTGTTTAGCATCACGCACACCGGACTGTTGCTTCGGATTGTGATTTACAACTCCTGAATTGTTCCACTAGTGAGCTGAATTAAAGTGGAATTATGTTCAAGGACTTGTGTTACCTCGAGACTTATATAATTATTTAGGGGTTACTTTGAAATCATGAGCAATCCAACACAGCGAAATCCCGTATCCACGCATTTTACCCATTCCTTATGGTGCCACTTGGTGAACGGAATATGTTCAAAAACTTGTGTTCCCTCGAGATTCTTATAGGTATAATTAGGGGTTATTTTAAAATTATGAGAATTCCAAAACAGCAAAATCCCGTGTGTCAACTCAATCTACCACTTCTGAATCGTGCCACTTGTGAGCTGATTTACAGTGGAATTATGTTCAAGAACTTGTGTTACATCGACATTTTTATATAATGATTAGGGATTATTTTTAAGTCATGAAAAAATTCAATAGCGAATAGAATATCATAAAATATACTGAGTTATATTAAGATTATGTACCTAATGCTGAATTTAACCGTACTTTTATTGAAAGACTCTCTTTTTTATGTAACTCTCTGATTGTAATGTCAAACTAATATGGAGTTTTGACCTTAAACCTTAAATATTGCAACACAGTTACTTGAGAAAGTATAAGTAATTTCCTAAATTGTTACCTTGCGAGAAGTGGAAAATTTACAAGTAGGCAACCGTTTTAGTATTAAAAATGTTCACGAGTGCTACCTACCTGGACGATAACGAATAGACAGAAAACCAAATTAAAATTTAAAATGTTAACGAATAATTTTCTTATTAAAGTAGTTGCAATAATTTGTAGTTCGAATGAATAGTATTTGGTCAAAAGTGTAGCAAAATGTTATTTTAATATATCGATACAAGCAAATTAATTTCCAAAAATATAAAACCGTTTTTAAGCGCTCCATATGACACGGAGGGAAGAGTAATTATTGTTATTCTAATGGTTCTACATTCCCCATTGTAAGGAGTCCAGCATCGAAGCCTTGATTAATGGTTGTGCAGCGAGGGGCAGCGCGCCCAGGGACACACAGGGAGCGCGCCTTTTTAAAATACATATTTGAATTTCGATTTGTCTCAAACATGCAATAAAATATCGTCATAACGGGCGTTAAAACATGCTTCGAAGTGTCATGTTTCGGGCGGAACAATTCGAGAAGACTGTAAAGGAATTTCATACAACATTGAAGGCCTAGGCCGAGACGTATTTTTTTTAAACATGGCGTCTGTGTTCATGAACGGGCTAAACAGCTGAATTATGTTTTTTGGAGTGGTGTATTTTTTATTTCATTGCATATGTTTGTGAAAAGCACTATACATGTCTTAGCCGTGAAAAGGGCTACTCAGCCGGCAAGCCCTTATCGAACGGCGTCTGCGGTAATGTACTATTAAAAGAGAGAAGAGCATCATAATAATAAGTTTATCTTTTCTCTCCTTTAAAACACAAAACTAATACTGTGTGACAATTACAGACACTGAAGAGAAAGCTCTTCAGAGTTCGGTGTCTGTGATTGTCATACAATTAAATAAAACAATTTTAAGCAGAAATCTGCCAAAACATCGGGATCGGGAAGTAAAATTAATTAATATACACAATAAAACTATAATGTAGTTCTAATACCTAGTATTTAATTATTTAAGAGAAGAGAATTACCAAAACACAGCAGTCGCGTGGCGCCCAGGATCTCCAGGGCAGAATTGGCTAACTCCAACTTTCAGAGCGATAGAAAAGGGTGCTAAAACGTTCTAAACTGGGCAAGTCGATGGGAATCGGATTCTATGGATACCACGCCAGTAGTAAACAGTAAACATTAAGAGGTGCGATATGTTTATGGCGACAACGATATTCTATTTGTCCATTCTATTGATCTTAGTATTTATTTAAATCTGCATATAGATACGTTTTAGTTATAAGAATCAATCAATAGTTATGTTATAGCTGGGGCCAAAATACCTTGATAATAGCTGCCCAGCAATTTCTACTAGATCGAGCTTTAATTGGCCAGTCCGCAAAAAATATCATATCACGATCAAGTACAAACACAACCTCTTGCTGATATAATACACTTCAGATTTTATATAAGATTCGACTTTTTCCCAGCGTTAAACAAAAATACTATGGCTCCATGCAAATCTTTACTTGTCACCATTTTAACAAGCAAATGCCAAATTTTATACGTTAATTTTTAAAATATCGATATTATAATTAAGAGCGTCATGTCTTCGTTCATTTGACAGTGCTGTGTAAAGTAGTGCAATGAAATGTGATGGTGATCATGCGTAATGCATGGTCTCATAAATAACGCTAAGGTTAAAAAACCTTTCAAAGTGGTAAGGTACAGGGATCAGAATGGTTGGGTAAATATCTATATGCTGTGCGGTTCTGGTCGAAAGTTTGAAACGTTGGACCTTTAATCCAATGTTACCGGGTTCCTATCCTATCGTGGCCCATGTGTGAGCGCAATTCAATTTCCCTTTGCATGAAGATCTTCGAACCAATATCGCAATGACAAATTCATTCAAACTTGTCATTATTTATTAGCTTTCAGTCTGAGTGCACACTATACTAAAGTATTTTATTTCGTTTGCTCCTAGTGTATTCTGCCGGCGATGGTATCGCCGCATAATGCCGCGAGAGATTATACCGCGCGTGTTTGCACCCAGGCCTATAGAGCTGGACCCCGGGGCTAGCTGGGGCCAAAATACCCTGATAACAGCTGATCAACGATCTCTTTTTAATCGCAGCCTTGAATGGCTAGTACGCAAGAATATTATCATATCACGATCGACGGTTTTGACACAATGCGATACAATGAGGTAAACGTCCCACTGTTTGATACCTCTATTCGAAAAATTAACATTGGTATTGATATTGCCATGATTTAAGGTGGATGTGTTGAACACTGGGACAGTTGCCTTACGTTGTGCTAATGCTTAACTTGTTTAAATACTGTGATTGCGCATAGTATCACGTCGGTGTAGGAACTGTTCTGTCGTTATTCTTAATTAAGAGACTATTAACGACAGCTGTTCGAGTTCGGGGGTTTGATTTACAAATTATTGATTTATAAATCTGGAGTTTTTTGGGAGATTTGTTATCTTTTTGAGTGATTAAATAATTAAGGCATATAGTACTCTGAAAATTTAGCTTTTGCACGGGCCACGGCAGTATCATCAAATTACCCATTCCCGAAATATTTAATCAGCCGTAGCGACTCAATTTTATATTGATAATATGGAAGTGTGCGGTGTGTTCCTTATTCAGTTTGGCTGCGACTTCGTGCATTTGGACAAAAACTGCCATAGAGCCGTGTCAATGTTATATTTAATAATAATTAACATAACTACATAAATAAAATCGATGTTTTTAATGTGATATGTTAACCTGAATTTAACTGCCTTACTAAATAATGAACTTTATAGGTTGTAAAATTGTATGCTTCTGTACAATATTTTATCTTTCAAAGCCTATTTACCGCTTCAAACTATGTATAAAATTATTTATTTAAACTTTATTGCAAAAAACAAAAGTCAGTACAAATGACGGACTTAATGCCAAATAGCATTATCTACCAGTCAACCATAGCCACTCAATTGCTTTTGGTAACTACGGCTACCTATAACCTTATTTTATTATATAAATAGAGTCCAATTCAAAATTCGAAGCAATTGAGTGGATAGAGCCAAAGAAAACCAGAGATATTAAATGTTTTCCGTTAATTAGTTAAATAATTACATTATTAACGTCAACATAAAATTATTTCTCAATAAGTAATACAGGCTATGTGAGATATGACAGCTACTTGTACATACTCTTAAGAATGTCATTAAGTATTTTTTCCCTTCATATTATACTGCTGGCTACCAGTCTCTTAAATTATATTCAGAATCATTTGATTTATGAGAAAATTATATATAGTGCAATATATATACTACGTACTCGTAGTACTAATCTGCCTTCGGATCAAAGATATAATAATATGATATTCAAATAAAATGTCAACACCTGTTATAGTTTATGTTAATATAGCATTTCCTGATATAATTTTCAATTGGCACGGATATGCAGAGCGGTAAAAATATCTAACACTCTACCCGCGTCTCCACACAGTTCTTTAAAGTAGGGCGCAACAAGGAGCCCGAGAAAACGATACCGCCGCCGAATACACTAATGTACACGATATCTCCACGATATCTCTACTTGCTGGAATAAAACGATCAATCATAACGTGTGACGATTCGCATTGGTAATTGATGAACTGCGGTATATGACAAAGGACAATAAAATATTGAATAAGAATTAATACGGATTTCCCATATAACTAATACCTTAGGTAATAATCAACTATATTAGGAACTTCATTACCTACTGCCCAGACTTCGGATTTTTCGTAGCACGGCAGGATATTAGAGAGCTATTGAGTCCAATTAACATTAAAATTTAATATGTAAGTAGTTTTTTTTTCGTGATTATGCTCCCTTACTTGTAAGTATGCTACCTTTAAGTAAAATGAGCTAACATAAGGAATTAAGGCAGTTTCCCCACAGGGTCCATTTTTTTTCCTCACTATATGTATATCCTGACGTTTACTTGGGAAACTACGGGCCCAGGCATCGGCTATCAATAATCAAGGTGAAGAGAAGAAACGAGCGCATTTGAAAACTGACCAACGTGTTTTAGACGGAATTGTTAATCTTTGTATCCCATCAAAAACATAAATGTAAAATGAGAGCCAAGTTCAATATCGCGTGCACTTCGCCGACAAAAGAATTGAGATCTGCAAGGGTGCCAAGTTCTTTGCTCTAAAATTTTTAGATACAAGGACATGCGACATACTCGATGCATTTATTTTACTTGGGGAGTAATTCAATATCAAGATTTGACTTGGCTAGTTTTCATAAACTAACTAAATTTTATAAAAGTAACATATTCATAGTCATAGTTCATTATCAAGCTAACAGTATAAGTAACAAGACGTACACTAACTTGCGTACTTACCTTTACGAAAATAGGTTAATGATTTGATTGATTTTGATTTATAATATAAATTTATATTTTAAAACTAGCCAAGTCACGTCTTGATATTGAATTACACCCCAAGTAAAATAAATGCATTGAGTATGTCGCATGTCCTTGTATCTAAAAATTTTAGAGCAAAGAACTTGGCACCCTTGCAGATCTCAATTCTTTTGTCGGCGAAGTGCACGCGATATTGAACTTGGCTCTCATTTTACATTTATGTTTTTGATGGGATATCATTACTTTTTGTACAGAAATTATTATGATGTGTAAATTACTTAATTATTATTTGTTAATTAGTTCTGTGTGCTATTCTAGTACATCTTTTGAAAGTTTTGAACAAACAAAGAATTTTCCAAAACGGTTAGTACGTATTGGATTTTTATGTGCATGTATGTGTAAGTGTGTGCGTGTGAGTGTAAGTATATGCTATTCTAGTATATCTTTCAAACAAAAAAAGAATTTTCCAAATCGGTTTATAAATGACAGAGTTCTGAGGCAACAACCATCAATAATAATAATAATAATAATAAAACATAAAAAAATCACTGTTTTAGATTTTTATATGTATACACACACAATTACTAAGCTGGATGTCAAATTTCACCTTTCTAGGTCACCTGGAAGTGGGTTAGGTTTTTGATTACTAGTCAGTCAGTCAGTCAGTCAGTCAGTCAGTCAGTCAGTCAGTGATAAAAATACCGTTTTTTGGACTTTAATATCTCAATAACTATTTAACCTATATTAATGAAATTTGGGGTTCTACTTGTTCTAAAGGATCTTAATACATAAGCCAAATTTCATTTTTTTATGTTAAATAGATTTGGAGTTATTGGGGGGTCAAAAGTGGCTCCAAACGGTTCGTGTAATATAACACACGGCTGCTGCTCGCCAGTTCCTGCGGTGAACTTGGCTGGACACGCTGCCGCGTGTCTAGATACAGATATTGATTGCCATGCTGTGCTAGCGATTTCAGCATATATGTATATTCTTGCGCTTAAAAATACAACACCTCCAAAAATACACACCAAAAATACATAACACAAGCCTTCTTGAGCTTAATTTGGGACTAGATCGATTTGTGCGAGGTTGTCCGATATTTATATTTATTTTCATCTCTACTGTTCGGAAAGTGTCATTTTCATGAGTATATAGCCGGGTGGAAAATAGCTTTTTCATCCCTAGGGTGGAAAGTATTTTTTTTAAATTGCCACGGAGTCAAAGAAAATTGCCATCTAGATGCACGTCGTGAACTCGTGACCAACTCAATTAGGTACAGTCTAGTCGGCCGTGGTAGGGGCCATCAAAAAAAAACCTCCAATGGTTAGATATAGGCAAGCTTAATTTATTTTTATCCAATTATTAAATATAAATATATATGTATTATTATATTTATAACACATATAATTATGTCCCTCATTTATTGATAGAATCGTACATTTTAATGTTGGCGGTACGTATGTATTAACTTTTTTTTCTATTAAAAATAATTATAATGAAAGATTGCAATAGAAAAAGCGGGAACAGGAGATTAAATATAAATACCATGTCTTTTATTGATTAGTGATTATTGTTTAAAAATCACATGGACATTAAATTAACTCACTCATGACATGTGCGTGTAGTATTTTATTTTCCTCGCAGTCAAAATGAAAAGTAGAGTGTTCAACTCGGGTGAAATTACCCATTTCACCCTCGAACTATTGGCGCTCTCACTTCGATCGAGCGCCATAAATATCTCGGGTACAATGGGTAACTTTCTACCCTTGGTTAACAATCTACTATTATATTTATTTATTTAGTGTAAGTAAATTGAACTGCCCTATTCTCTGAAGCTTACTTGGGAAACCACGGGGATAGGCACCAGCCATCGATAATCGAGATGACGTCAGTCTGAGACGCGCGCCTTTTGAGAAAAGTATGCAAGCATGATCAAAACTGAATGTCGTCTTTTTAGACGTTTCTTTTCTTATTGGATGAATGATGTTAGCATATTTTTACGCTCCAAAAACACAGAACCACCCTATTATCCTGACGTTTACTTAGGAAACCACGGGCCCAGGCATCAGCCATCAATAATCGAGGTGAAGCCCGAGACGCGCGCATTCAACGCGGCGTTGACTAACGACCTGCCAATCAGGCCCTAACTTAATTGCAAATCCGTGTTTGTGAAACCACCCCGCGTTGCCTTTTGTTGGGAAAAATTAAACATGTTCTCAATATTTCGGGTTGCCTTCTTGAAGCTGGTGTGGAAGGAAACTTCTTTCCGCCTACTTAGTACGCGACAGTGTTTGTCAATCATGGAATTAAAGACATTGTTACGGACAGCCCTGCAAAACGTCTAATTTTAAGAGAATAAATAAATAAATAATTCGATTATATTAGATATAAGATTTTCGCCCGTACAAGTGGCAAACTTATTAAAATATGTGTAAAATCACTTATTATACAGAGCTCCCGTCATGTCTTAATAAAGACTAACGTACAGACTTAGAATCAAAACAAAGGTGACTCATCGAAAACTTTCCACTCCTAGTCGAAAACAGATGAGTCATCTTTGTTTACACTCGATGCAAAATTTAAGGAAACTTTTATATAAATTCAGGACTTAGTTAAAATCATTGATTATGTTTTAATTAAAGTAAATTCATTTAATTTGTCCCGGCCGCAACCGTCTGAGAGCACCACAACGCCGAAAATAAGCGAACGCGCAGCGCCATAAGAGAGATAAGGCAGGTGTATAGTATATCTCGGACGGTGCGAGCGAGACGGCCTCTTGCCGGGGACAAAGAAACGATAGGTATTTTTGCATCTCACAGTCAGACGGGAGCTCCCACAGCGTAAAAACGCTAATATATTGTAAATTCCAACGGCGTCAATCCATAGAATAAGTTAGTTTTAAGCTCAGTAATGTGTAACTTAAGTAAAATAATATATAAAGACAGGGCGGGCGTCCCCCTGAACCTAGAGGCGAATTGTATAAAAGGACGGCCATTTTTGTATAGGAGATTCTCGCCTGCAGCCTCGAGCAGCAGTTCACGCTGAATCCCGACACGGATCCAGACCACACCACCGAAGTCGAGCAACATCTCCAGCGCTACCTGGCAGTAGCGCCTCTCCCTCATGAGGATCCGGTATTTTTCTCTCCCCACCAGGTGCTGCGCTCTATCCGGCTGCACTGCAGCCCGAAGAAAGCGCCGGGCCCCGACAGTATTCCAAACATGGCGCTCCGCAACCTGCCGCTGAGAGCCCTAGCGGCGATTGCCCGCCTGTTCAACGGAATACTAAGGTCAGGTCATTTCCCTACCATCTGGAAGACGGGGCGTATCATCGTCCTACCCAAGCCTGGCAAGGACAGAAGAAAACCGGAGAGCTACAGACCCATCACCCTTCTCTCAACCCTTTCTAAGGTGTTTGAGAGGTTGTTGCTGTCGCAGATGATCCCCCACATACAACCCAGACCGGAGCAGTTTGGGTTCAGGTCAGATCACTCCACTACTTTACAGCTTACCCGGGTCCTACATCACATGGCCACGTCCATCAACAAGAAGGAGTTCACCGTAGCAGTACTACTGGACATGGAGAAGGCTTTTGACCGAGTCTGGCACGACGGCCTGCTCTTCAAACTGTCCAACACCACGATCCCACCGCGCCTGGTGAGGGTCATCGCCTCCTTTCTAGCTGACAGACGCTTCGAAGTCAACGTCGAGGGCGCCATTTCCGCGGACCGCCCGATCCGCGCAGGTGTCCCTCAAGGTAGTTGTCTTTCCCCTGCTCTATACGCGCTATACACCGACGACATTCCGGTGATTGGCGAAACCAAGCTGGCACTGTTTGCCGACGACGCAGCCTACCTTGCGACGTCAATTCGCTCTTCACACGCAGTAGCCAAGATCCAAAATACCTTGGACGCTCTACCAGCTTGGCTATCCAAATGGCGCCTCTCTGTGAATATCGCCAAAACACAGACACTACTGACAGGTTACTCTCACCCTCCACAGGCTCCAACGCTCTACGGTCAGCCCCTTGTCTGGTCACGCACAGTGAAATACCTGGGCGTCACTATAGACAGAGGGCTGACCATGTGTCAACACGCCGAGAGCAACATCAGCAGAGCAGCAGCAGCGCGCGCCAAGCTCCGTCCTGTCTTCGCCAGCGGGCTCCCCCGGCACACCAAGCTGGGGCTCTACAAGGCTTACGTCCGGTCGCGGCTCACGTACGCCGCGCCGGCGTGGTACGCCTTGCTAAAGAAGACCAACAGGAGGAAGCTGTGGACTCAGGAGACGCGTACGCTGCGCACTGTCGTGCGCGCCCAACGATACGTGCGCAACGACACCATCATGCGGGACCTCAAGTGGCACCCCCTGGAGAAGTTCATCGGCAGGCTCGCGCGGTCAATGTTTGGCCGTGCCCGTGCGGACCGCTCACGCCATGAGCATCTCCAGGGGATCGCCCCTCACTACACGAGGCCCCCGGACAGCAGTGCTCGGGCGCTGCCCAGAGAGCTGCTGGCCGACTCCTGAAGTCCCCATATGATCCCGCCGCCGCTGGGAGCAGCCGCTCGCGGCGGCAAGAAGCAAACGTCAACTCAAGCCGTGCCACCACTGAGCTCTGCTCGCGGTGGTAAGAAGAAGACGGCCCACTCTCACCGCCGCTCGAGCACCACTACAGCTCGCGGCGGAGAAGAGGATAATTCAAGCCGCACCACCGCTGAGCCCCGCTCGCGGTGGTAAGAAAAAGACGGCCCACTCTCACCGCCGCTCGAGCACCATTACAGCTCGCGGCGGAGAAGAGGACTTTTATCAAGCCGCGCCACCGCTGAGCTCCGCTCGCGGTGGCAAGAAAAAGACGGCCCAGCATCACCGCCGCTCGAGCACCCTTACAGCTCGCGGCGGAGAAGCAATACTTACCCCATCCACAAAATGATGGACCGCAGCCCGGGCGCGTTGTTGCGCGCCCGCGAACCCGATACAGCGTTCAAGGGCCTCATCGCCCGCCATAACGCCCGCTGATCTCCGGCGAAGCTATGATGGCTAGCCGGGGACCTTAGCAACTTCGACGAGTGATAGAATCACTTCCAGTTCTTGCTCTCTTGCATTAACCATCTTGTCAGTGTAGCGTAGTACCATCGGTCCGCGAGTTAGTTGTTAGTATAGCGTAGTACCATCGGTCCGCGATTTAGATTAAATTCAGTAGACAGAGACTATATTAGTTAAGTGTTAATTTAAGTGTTTCCGATCCGTTGTTGTTTTTGTAAATTTTCTGTGTAAATATATACCGTTGATTTTTAGTTTGCGTTTTCGTTTCGTCCGTTCGTTTACCTTAGCCTACAGTCCACTTCGCTCCATAACTCATCCCTGAGTTTCGGAGTGCCCTTGTAGCCGATAGCCGACGGACGCGGTTGTCGTCTACAGACATATTATATACCCGGTGTCCACTTCTTTTATAGAAAAAACCTTCACCGAATGCTTCAGTTCATAGAGTTTTCATTTCATACTGAAAAATGATTGACTTCCAAGGAAAAGTCATACATTTTTCCAAAATCTTAAAAATGTCGAACCTATAGATTAGGTTTGGTTTGTGTTATTAATATTCCAAAATATTTTATGGTATCAGAAAAAAACGCTTTCGATGAAATTAAAATTCTTTGAAACTAAAATTCGATGAAACGTGTCTCTATAAAAAAGGGTAAACAACATACACCCATTTTACAGTGAAAAGGTGAAACGGATATTTTAGGTAACTACGATAACTTTGTTAGTTATTACTTAAGCTAATTAATTAGTTATTACTGAATATGTATATATGTACTTATTTATATAACGACGAAACAAGTAACAAATAACGGTAATCAACTTAACCCAAATAAAAATAACTAACTAAAACAGATGTCCCCCAGATCATGGCCTCAATAATTTAATTACCTATATTGTAATTCGTGATAAAAGAATGATAAGTACCTATAGATGTAAGTATCGATCAAGTGAGTTGTCATCTGAAGTTGGCTGTCAACAGGGTGATCCCTTGGGGCCAGCAATTTTTAGTCTAGCCATCAACCCTATCATTCAAAATTTGGCTTCAAAATGTAATGTTTGGTACTTAGACGACGGGATTCTAGGGGGCGATGCAAAGACTGTACTTTCCGATCTCCGCGAAATTAAAAATAAATTCAAAACGATAGGCCTCGAGCTCAATTTCAACAAGTGTGAACTATTTTTTTCAAAATTCCCGCAATGACGTCATTGATATAAAACAAAAATTTAACGAGCTTGCGCCGGACATTAAGATTGTTGACAAAAGTACTCTTTGCCTCTTAGGGTCCCCTATTTTTGAAGAATGTTTTTCTGACTATGTTCAAAATTCTATCTCGAAATTTCAAAATCATTCCCATCGGTTGCTTGAAATTAGCCCACATTTTGCACTTTCAATTATTAAATATTGTCTTTTCGTTCCGAAACTTACCTATGTGCTACGCTGCTGCCCACTTTGGAACCATCAACATCTTTTGTTACAAATAGATAGCCTGATCAAAATGAATTTAGAATCCGTCCTCAATTCTCAGCTAAGCGAGCAGTCCTGGTCCCAAGGATCTCTTCCCATTCGGTACGGTGGGCTAGGGATCCGCAAAATTTCTAGTGTCGCTTTGCCAGCTTTTTTGTCGTCAGTTCATAGCTCGTCTAATCTCATAGGTAAAATCCTAAGGGCGTCCCCCACAAACTATGAGATTGCGGGCTTGGAAGACGCAAAAAATGCTTGGTCAATTGCTTGCCCCAGCCAAAATTATCCGGAAAATTTAAAATCTCAAAGGAGCTGGGACGACTTAATGTGTAAATTGACCGTAGATTCCATCCTAAGCCAGTGCTCTACGGAAGACCGAGCCAGGCTTTTGGCAGTAGGCACCAAAGAGGCCGGATACTGGCTCCATGCGCACCCTTCTGTGAGTACTGGAACTTTTCTAGAACCCAATACCCTCCGACTTACAGTTTGTCTCCGTCTCGGGATCCCGGTCTGCGCCCCACACCGATGCCCTTGCGGCAAAGACGTTGACAGGCTGGGTCACCACGGACTCTCCTGCCAGAGCAGTGCGGGCCGCTTCTCAAGACATGCTGCTCTGAACGACATCATCCGCCGGTCTCTTGCGTCAATCAATGTGCCGGCCCTTTTAAGCCGACCGGCATCTCAAGAGACGATGGCAAGAGACCGGACGGAATGTCTTTAATTCCGTGGAGTAAGGGACGGGTGCTAGTGTGGGATGCAACCTGTGTAGACACACTGGCCCCGTCACATCTCCACCGCTCCTCAATTAGGGCCGGAGCAGCGGCAGAAGCGGCCGAAGGTATAAAACGAAATAAGTATAGTGGTCTCGGCGCTGAGTACAATTTCATACCTTTTGGCGTCGAGACCCTGGGTCCGTGGGGCCCCAGCGCTTTAAGCCTCTTCAAAGATATCTCGAAGAGGCTTATTAATGTTACTGGTGACCGGAGAGCTGGCGGTTTCCTCGCTCAAAGAATCAGTTTGGCGATTCAGCGAGGAAATGCCGCCAGCATCTTCGGCACTATGCCGCAGGGGCCATTCTTAGATTTAGTTTAATTTTAGTGTGTTCTTGTTTAGTTTAATTTTTAGGTTTAGTTTTATTGTACTTTAATCTACCCATTTTTATATTTAATTTAATGGCGGTTGTCACACTGCTCCGCATCTCGCAGCGTCGTTCGTTGATGCGTTTTTTTACTTTGTATGTAGAATCGTGATTTTGTATAGAAAAATCGCATGGTACGACACACTGGCTCCGCCTCGACGCACGGAAGAGCGAGACGCACGACGACTCGCGCGCTGGGACGGAGATGCGGTGCGTGCCGCAGGGTATGTCACACTGAGCTCCGCAGTGCCGGACCGTTTTTAGTTCAAGAAGGACGTAGGCGCAATGGATATCGACATCGATAACTTTATTTTTGAAATTGAAAGTCGTCCAGCAATTTGGAATATGAAATGCAACGAATATAGTGACCGTGTGCAAAAAGCAAGACAATCAAACGACGCGGTTGACATACGGGTGAAATTAAAAAAATTTTCTTCGTGTTGCCTTAAATCTTGGTAATCTCTAGCAAAAGACCCATTTATAGGTCTGGTTTGTAAATAGGGATGTACCCAGTGTTTTCTGCGTTTTATGACTCGATTGTATAAAAACCAAACTGAAAGTATCATCGCAGCGTTCTGAATAAGGTCCGTTTCCATTTTATCGCCAAATTTAGGAACTGTTTTCACTCTGACGTTCGAATGTGAAATGAACGTGAGACGGAAGTAACGACGAACGACGGACGCGGGACGTCGTGCAGCGCAGCTCCGGACGGAGATGCAGAGAAAACTCGGACGTTGATGCGTTGTCTCCGCATGCGAGTCCGTAGCTCCGCGTCTCGCAACGAGACGCGGCGGCAGTGTGACAACCGCCTAAGTCAATAAATAAATTTTCCTATAGATCAAATGTAAATTAATTACTCATGTTGGTGATTCATGAAGATAATATGTAGTATGGTACTTACTGAAAATTGCATTAAATGATGTTGTTGTATTGTTGTATTGTACTTACTTATGTGCTTAATTTGTATGGGAGGCAAATTGTTGCTAGTATGTAGCAAATTGAAAATTAAACTCATGATACTGAATAATTTGTGCCTGTGTGTCGGTACAATTTCAAAATTGTGCCTTGTGAACAATTTTGAAATTGTACCGACTCGTGAAATAAGGCGCTAAACTAAATAAAACATATGAGTGCTTGTTAATTTATTTATGGAGGAGACACAGACATATATAACCCGCTGCATAGCTCTTAATAAAACGTGCAGTCATTTGAAGTTCCAAATAAAAATAAATAAAAACATTAGTCGGGGTAATCTATTATATTTAAACCTGCGCCACCGGATCGGGAGCACCTTTCGCAAACATTATAAATAAGTATATAAAGTCGTCCTACAAAGTTGACTAAAAATAATTGGCCATGTAGCAATACCGATAAATAACGACACACGAGGTTAATATTGTTGACATTGGCAGCTGACAAGTGCAAACGTCAAGTGTAGCATTTGTATGTTAATGCCGTCGGGAACTCCTAGCGCTGTCAAAGTCGTTCCCGTTTGCCGTTCTTGCTAGGTTTATATGGATACGACGCCGTCCAACATTGACATAACTGTCTTCTTTGAATCAACTTTTTTTTTTATTTAGTTTCAAAAGTTGCTATACAGATTTCGTTGTTTCGTTTGTAGACTCTATATTTAATTGATTGCTCTGTAGTCATTGGTATTACAGGCAATCCTCATTGCGCGTTACCAAGCTTGGCAAATTGCCTGTAGAACCGATGGCCACTGGAACAAAGACAATTTTAAGTAACGAACGCGTACCGAAATACGCAACGTGGGAAGACCCCCAACAAGGTACATGTACTGATTTGATAGGAAATAGAGGAGACCGTAGCAGTCTTGTTTTTAAACCTACCTGATTACCTAAAACTTATTTAGATACCAATTTACCAATTTGTAATAGTATACATTACGTAACAAAGGGTGGTAAACGAGGAATTACAAACGAGTGTCTATTAGAAGCCCGTAGCCGAAGGCGAGGGCTTTAATGACACGAGTTTGGAATTCCTTTCCACCACAGTCACGTACGACGTTTTTCATCACACTTTGGAGGAAATAAAACAAAACTAGTAGTAGTCAATACCAAAATTACTTACCGCCCTAGGGCGTAATATACGATTTACCGCCCGGTTTTCTAGCATGTAAACGCTTAAAATGTGATAAAAATTACTTACCGCCCTAGGGCGTCATTTATGACTTACCGCCCGCTTTTCTAGCATGTAAACCCTTGTTTACGAGCAAGTGTAGGGTAAAAGTGGGATAGTTAGCCCCACATTTTGAAATTTGAGTTTATTTCCAAAAATATAACTAAATGTGAATACATTATAACTTCACATGATAGCCATATCTATTAGCTACTACACACTTATGAATAATTAACTAACAATTAAACCTATATTCGAAAAACTAATTTTATTTAGAGTACTATTTATGAGGATAGATGCCTATTCTATGGGTTAGATGCCCCGATGCTTTTATCAGTATGAGGATAGTTGCCCTTGGGATTAATGAGAGAAAAAATATAATAAAAACTTTAATATGGCACGTACCATTTGAACTGCAATCATTTCTACAAAGAAACATTCCTACCAAGTAGTAATTTCTTCAACTTTTCAGCAAATTAAAAGGCCAGTTTACGTATAATTTCACAAGTTGGAGGGAAATTATCTTTTTCCAGTTTTTGAATGCGTATCACGAGAAGTTACTCATTTTCAAAAATCAGAAGATGATGTCTTCCTAAAAAAATAATATTAGACTTTATTTATTTAAACTTTCTTGCACAAAACAGAAGTCAGTACAAATGGCAGATTAGGGGATAGACGCCCCTAAGGGCATTTATACTCACATAGCTTCAGGGCATCTTTCCTTTTCAGTAGGGATAGATGCCCCTGTTAAAAAAATAAGTCATTAGTAAAATTCCAAAACCAGTGTTATATAATGACATTCAAACCATACGCTTGCATATACCAATAAAATAAAATCGACTTACTTAATAAAAACAAAAGTTGAAGGTTTCCAAAAAATCCTCATCATCGAAATCCACGTCGCCGGTGAGCGAGATCGTCGAACTTTATTCACTACACACACCACGTCTGTTGCCTACGACTGCCACTTGCAGACTGGCGTCGGAGGGGGGGCCACCTTTCGTTTTAAGTATTATTTGTGGTGGAGTTTGCTTTGCAAGTTGGAGTTTTAAAAATGGGGCAACTATCCTCCTAGGGCGACTATCCCACTTTTACCCTAATGAAAATAAATGTTATATACCTAACCTTTTTCATGGTGCAAACCCCTTTTCATGCACAAATAATTATCTCGACGTGCTTTGTATTTTAACTTTCACGTTACTGTTACCTTAATACTTTTAAAATGTTACAAAATATTGTTTTATATTTGATTATTATTAAATCCTAATGAATAAGCACCATCTTAAAGAGGTTTCGCGACTCACATGTTGAAAACTATGTACTCCAAATTAAAGTCGCATCCATACAGTTCCAAAGTTGAAGCCGCCTTCCTTGTTTGGGGATATTAAAAAATTGTTCGGCGAGCGTGTCTAATCTCCAACAGCCGTCGACCGCCTACGTACCCGCCGCGGTTTGGGCAAGTTCAAATTCGGAATTAGAATAAAACTGGAGAAATGCTGGCTGGAAACGTAAAGTAGTTGAAATAAAATTAACCTTTTTACGCCTGGGGCTGAATGTGATGTTTTAACGACACCTGTGAAAAATTTCACCACTACATAACGCACCTTTAGAACTATAGTGACCCAATTCAAAATCGTCGACACTTCCATTATCAATTACATATATTTAGAATTAAAAAGACCTAATTCTAAAACTCCAAGATTTTGAATTAGGTCACTACAACTCCAAAGGTGCGATAATTATGTGATAGTTAATTATGTTTTATGGGCCGATTTTTATTTTTTCATATTAAATCTATTTATTTATTCTGTATTTAGTGAAAATTGGTAGATGGAGAAAAAAAAATATAATAATATAAAAGATGTGAATTGATTAATCCACTGAGCGACACAGATGATATGGCGCGTATTAGCGCGGCCTAGCTTAATTAATACAGGCTTGCAAATCATACACACGTCTGTATCATTTAAAAATATTTTAACTCATCTAAGGCAAAGAAGAAGGAAAAGGAAATGGAATTAACATTATTTATTAAGGTTTAAACTTGGTATAGGTACAGGTAAAAGTGGCTGTGGCACTAAATATGAAGAATATATATTTTATCAAAACATGTTATTAAAATTAAAATTTATGGAAAGGGCTGATAGGCAAAAACACCTGTTATTTATTTTATAGTTCTCATTATTTTAGTCTTTAGTACTGAAAAAGCGTTCTGTCGTTTCGCAACATGTTCCGTTTAAAACTATAACCTTTACAAAAATTTAACAAATTGAAACTCATTTATAACGACACTAACGACATCTAATAGTTCTTGCAGGAATCGCGCATCGTGGCGGGAGCTAACGCCATCTATGCGAGCTCCGTGGAACTAAAACCCACCCTTACTCGCTAGGGGTTGCGAAGGAAAATCTGCAAACTGCGGCGCCACGTGTAAAGCGTTGCGGGGAAAACTGCGGGAAATTTGAAGGGCAGGATGTTGTTGGCACAGATTGGGGTAAATGAAGTTGTGTTCCAGTCTTCGCATGGGTGGTATGGTTTTAAAATTAAAGCAAGCTAGTATTGAAGTTTATTGCCTTTAAAATGTATGATAATGAGCGGCTGATATTGTTTACCCAACTAGAAAATGGATTGTTATTTTATAAAAGTCTATTTAGATTTATCTTGTATTTTATAACATTTAATGAGTTGGTACACAAATTGGTATTAGTATAAGTATTTCTAATACATTCGTATAAGTATTTCTATTACAAGTTTTCCTAGGTAGTGAGTTAAGGCAATAGGTTTCAACTTTAGCAGTAAAAGCGTGTGGAACACCAAGTCTTACAAGCAAGTTCCATGTACATGCTTGTAGCCTAATCCTGAACAACATCGATTCGCTATAATGGCCCCGGCAACAGTTCAAAATTCGAGACTTGAATTTAAATCGTTGTGATGTAAGAAAGTTTTTGTTCCGCCAAATGGCAAACGTAGAAGTTTTAGAGTTTTAATACGTAGCAATGCCGAAGATTTGTGGTTTAACGAGTACTCGTTAACGAAAGCCTCGGTAACGTAGAAAGACGGTAATTGAGTAATTTTCAAACTAAAATAGACATTTAAAGAGTTGGAGGACATTGTTTTGTTTGAAAGAAAACATTTTTGGAATGCAAACTAGAGGCCTTTGCAGCGAACGCCGCGCATTATAAGCAGTTTTCCAAATCGCATATATTTATGAAAAACGGGACTCGACCACGTAAAAGTAGTTTAAACATTGCAGAAATAAATTGAATTTGATAAATACAAGAATATCTAGAAGGTGTCAGCAGGCAAAAGAGCAACAAGCTACCAACAAGTCGCGAGGGATAATCAAAAATAAAATTATAAACAAAAGTTGACAATTTCTGTCTACGTAGGTACTCCCAGGAGTATAAACGGAATAATTCACAGAAAATGTACTTGCAGGTGGATTTGTCTGTACTTGCACGGACATTTCTATGGGCGTATTGGTAAGGCGCAGATATTTCGACGCATAGTTGTTTTGGGAAAGTTTAGATTTGCTGATATATCGCAGTAAATACCCATAAGACAAGTATACTGAATGTATTATGTGAAAATTCTGCCAAGATAAAATCTTACTAGTAATGAAAAAATCTTATTAGGGCATTAAACCCATAGAGATTTTCTGTCCTACTATAGAATCGTAATTCCTAGTGAGAGTGTTATCTTATTTATATAATCAGTGAAGAAATGTTGCTTATCTCATAATGGAATTATTTACATGAAAAATAATGTCATTGCGTCTCAATTAAAGCTTAGTGTACATACGTATTATAGAAATAAAATGGAAATATTTTTAAATGAATTAAAAAAATAGAGTTGAAGGCATTAATTCAGCGCTTCAATACTCCTGTACGTCCAATAAATAATTCGGAATCCTCGCCTACATTCATCTCAGTGAGAAAGAAAATATGATATCTAGTGTTTACGTTAGGATACGTTAACTGCGAATTGAGCATTCCACTAAAGTGTATAGTGATAAGATCCGTAGACACAATCCTGTCAGATGCCATTAGAAGCTCTAGAAACTCGGCCCAGGAGTGACGTAATGCACAGAACCTGTCAAAATTGGCAAGCTTGTAATCTAATTACGTACCACATAACCGTACCGAGGTGAGCGAGGAATTAAAACCTCTGGAGAGCAGGCCGGTACACCACAAATCGCTTAGTGCTTCCCGCCCGTACTAATGGTTGCCAATTAAAAGTTTGCTCGGGCTCCCCTGGCGGCTGTGGTGCTGTAAAACAGCGTAATGTAGTTTGGTGCAACGGCGATTAGCATTTTGATGACGTGAGTTGTTGATTGATGGGTTATCTGATTAACTTTGTGATTGGTAAGTTAGTACGTTGAAGGTGATATTGGAAGCTTTTGTGTTCGTGTTTGGAGGTATAGGGTTGACTGGCAGATAATATTATTAGGCATTCACTTAGACTTTGTATTTACATATTTTATGATTCTGAATATAGACAAACGATGTGATGATATGTGGTGGAGTTTACGGTTTAAATAATTGTGTTGCCAATGCTAAATATTAACCGCTGTATACTTACTAGCTATTTCACCGAATATCTCGCTCTACTCCTTAACTAAAACATTATAACTGCAAAACAAGTATTATAACTGTAGTATATAGACATTTATAGATAATAAATGTACCCTCGATCCGCCAGCTATCGGTCATTACATTGACAGACGTCACCGGTGGTGGACTCCTGCAGGTTTACTGAAAGCCCGATTAATGTGTTTATTGAAGTATCCCAATAGGAAACCCTAGTGAACACTACAATGGCGACGAGTATAAAGCAACGGAATAAAAGCGTGAGTTAAATTTGACTTAAAAATCATTGACGTAATTACCGACGTCGTTGACAGTATTTTCTTGGAAAATAAAAAGGGACGACAAGGGCATTGGAAAAGTAGATGCGGTTTCTTTGGGGTGATAAGACTATTAACACAAGTTTTCGGTTGCTAAATGTAGGATAATTTTATTTTGGGTAGTGTATATTAGTCACGGAATTCGTGCTGAGGCCTACCCACGACATGAGGCTGAGGCCTACCCACAAAGCACCACCTTGTGGAAAGTTAAATAAATAGGAATACAGGCGGTGTATTATTTTGAATATTAATTTGTAGTTGTGCACTCGAGGAATATAAATATTTAGCAGTTTAGCGTAATTCTCGAATTGGTCGTGTTACTACAGTGGCGCAGTGGATGACGAATCACAATATAATAATTATGAACAGATTGGGAAAACGATTGGACTGCTAGGCGTCTATTTAATTTATACGACTGTTAATTTGTGCGTGCGTACTTAATTGAATACGCTACTTAATACTATCCTATGGAGTGGGCTTGATTGTTCTGAATTCCAAAATATATTGACGGGTTAAATATTATAGTGTGATAAGCTTACTTGTCTTACGTTGAAAATGTTTTTTGGAATAATTATCCAGAGTATCTTGTATAGCTGATAAACCGTATGAACATCCAGCTCAAGGGTCATGTATTAGTACACATGACACACATAGGTGCATATGTCACATGTAATCAATTTGGTATAACAAAATCAGTAATTACATACCAGCAGATATTTTTATAGAATTACAGACCAGCGTCTTGTAAGGTATAGAACAACGAAATATAAAGAAGCAAGAGAGCCTTACGTCTGTGGGAATTTCGTTGTAATTATAAGCTATTTGCGAGTGTTGACTGTTGAGCGGTCATTATCATTATATACCAAGACGGATTAAAAGCGATATGGAAGACTTTTATTTGGAAAATCATTTTGAGTTAAATTATAAATGTATTTGTTCAGTAACACCGTAATCCAGTATACAAACAGTTTAGTATCTCTTAAGTATTTAATACTTGAGCTAAGAGGCAGCACTCTTCTACATGGTAAAGTTATTTGTATTATTGAGGAGTTTATTACTTTTAATTAAAATGTTACTGACTTAGTATACAGTGGAAGTCAATATGATAGGCTATGACTGGATTGTTATAGAAAATAGGTGTATCTATAAGGAAGGTCAATATGATAGACTAAGTTGAATTTAAAAGTGATATGGAAGACTTTTAAGTTGAAGGTCAATATGATAGGCTATGACTGTATGGTTACGGAAAACGGAAGGCTTTATGAGAGGTCAATTTGATAGACCATGCTGGATTGCCAATATGATAGGCAAAGGCCGTATGAGAGGTCAATTTGATAGACCATGCTGGATTGCCAATATGATAGGCTAAGGCCGTATGAGAGGTCAATTTGATAGACCATGCTGGATTGCCAATATGATAGGCAAAGGCCGTATGAGAGGTCAATTTGATAGACCATGCTGGATTGCCAATATGATAGGCTAAGGCCGTTTGAGAGGTCAATTTGATAGACCATGCTGGATTGCCAATATGATAGGCTAAGACTGTATGAGAAGTCAATTTGATAGACCACGCTGAATTGCCAATATGATAGGCTAAGAGGATTGTTAAAGTAAGCGAAATGCATTTTGAAACGTCTATTTAATAGACCACGGGAACCAAAGTATTCGTAAGAAAGATATCGTAAGGCTTAAAGGCGAAGCAAATATAATTGCATGGAAGGTAAATTTGATACACCATAGAAATATTATAAGCGGTATGTAAAGTGCCGCGTTCGTGCTGGAAGCTCAATTTGAAATACCATATTATTAAATTTGATTACTAAATATGTATTAAAGCTTCCTTTTAATTGGGAAATATTAAAAGTAGTTACTTTAAATTCGAATTTGTAATGAACCTGAATCTAAGGTCTCAAAGCGTTCATAAACTGGGGAGTATGTGCTTTTGAGACTTCTATTAAAATTTGAATATCGGTGGCTTCGACGCGTCTATTAAATTAAAATATGATGTGCTTTAAATCTTTCATTCAATTGAAAACGGCTGTTTTTTTAAGACTTTCATTAAATTGGAATATCTGAGGTTTCAGAGGGTCCGTAACATGGGAATATGACTTGGTTTTGACTCCCATTCAATTGGGATACTAGAGATCTGAAAGCCTTCAGTGAATTGGAATTAATTGACAACCTTTATTGAATTGAAAATAGTTTGGTACTTCAAATGAATGCCTGGATAAAACTGTAATTGTTCGAAAACATTTTTAAATTGACAAAAGTTTGGCATTTAAAATGAATGCCTATATTAGGTTGGGATTGTTTAACAACCTACATTATATTGACAAAAGTTAGTATTTTGAATAAGAGGGTACATTAAGTTCGAATTGTTTGAAAACATTAATTAAATTGACATTAGTCCGGTATTTCAAACGAATGCCTAACCTATTAGGTTGGAATTGTTTAACAACCTCCATTATAATGACAATAGTTTAGTATTTAGAATAAGAGGTTCCATTGAGTTCGAATCGTTGGAAACATTAATTAAATTGACAATAGTCCGGTATTTCAAACGAATGCCTCCATTAAATGGAAATTGTTTATCAACCTTCAATTGAGAATGGTCTGGTATTACAGATGGAAGCCGGAATTAAATTGGAATTAGTATATCACTGTAATTTAAAACCTCGATCCAATTAGAAATGTTGCGGTTTCAAGATCTCAATTCAATTGGATCTTATAGTTGCAATTTAGTTTAGGAATTCAAATAAGTGCCTTCATTAAATAGGAATCGTTTGAAAACATTAATTAAATTGTCAATAGTCCTGTATTTCAAATGAATGGCTCCATTAAACTGGAATTGGTTATCAACCTTACATTGAGAATGGTCTGGTATTCTAAATGAATGCCGCAATAAAATTGGATTTTGTTTATCTGTGATTTAAAATCTAGATCCTATACGAAAAGACGCGATTTCAACATCTCAATTCAATTGGACTTTAGTTGCAATTTCAAAAATTTGGATTCTCATATTCTTTTGAATGGTATATCGGAATTTTAGATGACAAATTATAATGATGGCCTTAGTGAGAATATTGAACGAGAGTACATGATGACGTATTAAGCAAGTTAGCTACTTTCAGTTTCAGTTTCATTTTAAATAATTGAAGATAAATAATAATGAAGATAATAATTGATGGTAAAAGGGGGAAAAGAGCAAGCACTAGTTCTTAAGCGCTTGACAAGATGGTTGTTGTGAAATAATTATCCAGATAAGGCTACATGTCGCAATTCTTAAAAATTCTGGTATCAAGTGTATAGACCTTTGTTTTAATAATTCATTTATTTTTCAAATAAGTTACACGATATTACAGTAATTAACCCTACATGCTTTGGAACTACAAAACTACATGCAGACCAAACTTAAAACTAGTTAGATTTAATTTAATAAGCGCCTTAATGGCTTAAGCGGCATAGCAGCGTGGCTCCGTTGCGTTGTTTGACCCGCAGCTCTGGCATAACTGTCACATGCGACTATTTCTCGCGCGAGATATTTGCCTGTCTCTTGCTGTGCAGTAATGTGAAGGAGTGACGGCTAACGCTAAGTCGCGAGGCATAGTTGTGCTGGACAGGCTGGCAGAATTAGGCAGGTAGTAGCAGCCTGTAGCTGCTGGGACACGCGTAGCTCTAACGAGCTGAATTGCACGTAGTGACAGGTCTGAAGTGGTACACCTTCATGTCCTCTCGTTGGACACGGTGTCTGTGCCACTTAGTGTTGTGGGGCACCATGCGCGTCTTGCTCTTCCTTTCCACCAGTGTGACTCCCTCCCTATCCACATTGGTGTGGGAGAACTTTTCCTTATCGCGAACGCGTACGGGGACCGGTTAGCCGCGACCGCGACAGACTGATCGGCGACTACAGCATATTGCACGCTGTCGCGACTTCGAAACGGTATCCTTTGTGTATCCTCGATGTATCCTCTAAAGCGTTGTGTCAAACAAGGTTCAGGGCAAGTTTATATTGCAGAACTAGTTCTAATGGGGTGTGTGAAACGAATTAAATTTTAAATTTGCTTTGATTTCAGAATATTGTTTTCAAGTATCATTAATGTTGTTTCAAGTCACTAATGTCGAGAACTATCACTGGCTTAGAAGTGAATATACTTACGGCATTTTACGATAAGGAAAGTAAGCTCGGAAAAAATCTTCATTAAAATCTTTGAACTAATTTATATATTTTGCTGACAGGCTTGATAGAATTATATTAAAAATGCAATCTGTGAGTTTTATTGCGGCGCTTCTTTATCACGCAAGCCTTGTTTAGAAGCGCCGGTAGATATTATAAACTTTCAAATATAAATAAATAGCTTTCTAGCTACCGCATGAGTAAATACTTAATAAATATCTTAGAAACATTTAGTAGGTATGAGATGGTAAAAAAAAATATAAATTTACTGAATAGTTAATAAAAGTAATAACAAATTGGAAATAGATAATAAAATAGAAACGAACTGAAATAAAGATAAAAAATTAAAGCAAAAAAAAAAAGTTGTCAACGGGATATGGAGGGCGGCATAGAAGTTTCCATGGGATAAAGGAAAAAAGTGGGTATGATTAAAATAAATAAGTAGAAGACCAAATTGTTCATGTTGACTACTAATTGTATTAACTTGAAGAAAACTAAGTACAAAGAGGATTATAAAATCATAATACAAAACAGCTCGGGTTCTTAACGAGACGTTGTAATCGACATAGTGTAAAGAGCGTTGTGTTGTTGGTCTTCGAGATCTTTGAGCCAGCATTTCGTGTGTTGGTGTTTGTCATGGCTGTCTGGTGTGGGGCGCCTGGAGGTGGACCCTAAACAGAATTGGTTGACACTTGGGCGGGACAGTGAGTAAGTCTACTAAAGGCTTGTAATACTTGTAACTACCTAATTCCAAGCAATTTCTAATTGGTAAAAAGGGAGAGATGTAGTATATAGACATTTATAGATAATAAATGTACCCTCGATCCGCCAGCTATCGGTCATTACATTGACAGACGTCACCGGTGGTGGACTCCTGCAGGTTTACTGAAAGCCCGATTAATGTGTTTATTGAAGTATCCCAATAGGAAACCCTAGTGAACACTACAATAACTGCAAAAAAGAAGACTAAATAGCCTCTGAGTAGAATTTAGGAGTTAGAAGCAGAAGGAATGTCGATACCTGGCGGCACGTTTTGAATTATGGTAATTGTAACAGTATTATTTGTCACTTCCCTAGGCCGCTTTTATGTACGTCGTCGTATTTATGTATATGTTTATGTATTTATACTATTTAAAAGTATATATTTTTTATTTTTGGATTTAAGTTTTAGTATCTTGTAAGGGTGTATGTGTCAATCAGTCGTTTTCAACAACTATTTGCACTACCATTTTCATAACTATTTTTTGTTTACTCTCTACCCTAAGGTTGTCTGGAAGAGATCGCTTTTTAGCGATAAGACCGCCTGTTGTTACCAACTGTAATGTATTTTTATTTCTTTTGTTTTCTGTCTGTTATTTTGTGGTGCACAATAAAGAGTATTATTATTATTATTATTTGTTTCTCGTCATAGAGTCTCGGGCTCATACGTCCCGGTCTTTTGGAAGGCTTGCGTGGGGATATGGATCCAACACGTAGAGGCCCCTTGGAGAAATTTGCTGTGGTTGTAGCCCTGCTGGGACCCGTCCCTGATCATATCAATAAGATGATACATCCATGAACAGGTCCCAGCAGGTGATTGTACTATTGCATTGGTATGAAAAAGAAAAAACCGGGCTATTAAAATGGAGTTTGGATGGACTATTTATTTGGGCTATTGCAAAAGAAAAAAGTCACCCGCCGTAACCATCAATGTGACTGTTAACTCTGGCGGGTGGTGACTCGCCCCTCACTAGGTGGGCCCCGTAATGTCATCGTGCAGACGGCCGGAAGCAACACGAGCGTGAGGGCTCAGGGGTGTCGAGAGGTGTGCTGCGCTTTCTCCGAAGTTACTCGCGGCGTGATGCCCTTTAACACTTCCACCCCTGGAGCATAAAGCTCTTACGCTCCTCTCTGGACGGCCAATGAAGGCAAGCCAGAGCTGAGAGTCCTACGGGTCCTCTTGGGTTTCCACTCCGGCCGATGAAGGCACACCGGAGACGAGGACCCTGACCGACTGTCTGGAGATCTCGGGTCCGTGGGGTCGTCACTCCCCAACAGCTCGCCACAAGCTGCCCTGCGGGCAATTATTATTATTATTATATCCCTCCTCAACTCTTATGATACAATGTTTTGTTTTAAGCACATGATTTTTGAACATTATCACATCAAAAACGGAACTTAACTGTTATTTAATTAGGTAGGTATATAATGGTTATATTATTAAGCAACAGGTCCCGTTTAGTTAATAAATTGATAATGACTTAAGAAATACTTAATATTCGTTTCATTTCAGCATAAAAAACAGTAGGCTCACTAATATAACGACTCCATTGATCGCCGACGATCGAGAAAATTACAAAATGAGATTGACATTTTCATACGAAGAAACGAAAAATGCATCTCACGATAACATACTTACATTTACCTACCTATACAATGATATTATAATAATAGATATACAATCGTTTTTTTTTATAAATACTTTTTTAAAGATATCATTGGTACGACATTTCACGCTGACCAAACGCCGAGCTTCCTGGCCGCTAAAGTTACGGATTCCATAAAATAATTGGAAAATGTTTGGCAGTGGCACGTCACCGATGTCACTCCGCTTCCCGGCAGGCTAAGTGGATTTTCGGGTCGTCCCGCATTTGGCTAACGGCCGCACTGTCGACTCGTTAGTGACGTCGCTCCAGGGATGCCACTGGAAACATGCTTTCAAAATCGTATTTTTACGAAATGCAAGACGAGTTGCTTTATTTAAATACATCGCTCTTTGGCCGAGGTATTATATTTCGACGTCAATATTTTATTGAGTCTGCATTTATCTATATAAATGAGGCAACCCACATTAATTTGCAAGAAGACTGTTGAAGTGATGGTTATAGAGAGACGTTTTTTTAAGCATGTATGACGACACAGGAGTAAATTGTAGAGACTTAGAGAGACGTGGAAAATTACATCAATATGGCATTAAGATCAAAGTTTTTAAGTTGGCCAATTGTGTGGGACTGGCTGACGCGGACCTATTTTAGACTCTCCCAGCGGGTTCATCCGCGTCACCGAAATGGCTTTAAATGTGCCTTTAATAATTCGAGCAGTTCCATTAATTCCACATATAAAAAAAGGAAATTTAAATTGGTTCATAGACGACGGAGCTCTGAGGGTACTTTTAAAAAATACAACCGGATAACCTTCTTGAAGACGGTTAAAAATACGCGACATCGATTTGCCGATGAAGAAATAGTTAAATATTTATGAGGTTTTCACACAACGTTCTAATCTAATATTAATAGCTAAAACAAAACGCAAATCATCCGTCAACCGCTCAACCGCAAACGCATGACCTTTGAGCAAATGACTGGTGTTCTCTTACCGAAGTTGTATCAACTTTCAGAACGTACGTTATGCAACCCTACCCAAGTAAGAGTGGTACGCGGAGAGGCCGTTTGTCATCGGACTAATTATATGTGACGAGAATTTCACTCTCGACGGCTCTATGACGAGTTACAACGTATTTTTGGGGGATTTCTGACAATATCATATTTTACATCACATATGACTAGTACCTACTTGTGGTTAAGATATTACAGCCGTCTGCAATACCTACGAGTATATTTCCACAATTTTCAGTGATAAAGTACGTGATGTTGGCTCTTTTCAGTTAAGGGATAATTAAGCGACGGCAAGAAAGTTATGTATGTATGTATGTATGTATGTATGTATGTAAAAACTTTATTGTACACAAAAACAATTTGCAAAGCTTAAAAAAAAAGACATGTACAAAGGCGAACTTATCCCTATAAGGGATCTCTTCCAGTTAACCTTTGAGCAAATGAGAAAATAATGGGATATCCAAGAAGATAGACAAACGAACAAGTTAGTATGCACAGATACACTAAGGACTAATGTCTTAATATAATAAAATATGTATAATTCCAAAATATAATACATATAGATATAATTACATATATAACATAATATACATAAATATCATAAATATGAAGTAATCACTCTAATCAACTTCGACGAGATCAGGGCCATAACTTTTTAAAGTTCTCCTTAAGCGATGCCACGGATTGTGACTGCCTCACGGATACCGGTAACGCGTTCCATAATTTAACTGAGTGGACTGTGAAAGATTTCCGATAAGTGCGCGATTTACTGGGTGGAAAGGCAAGAGCGAGATTGACACTCGAACGCAGGCGGTGTGCACTGCCAGATGCCATATAGGTAAATCTTTCGGAAAGGTAGAGAGGTGACGCAGGGTTGAATAATACATTGTAGAGCAATGACAGGACATGCACATCTCTACGACGGCGAATCGGAAGCCAGCCGAGCTGTGCACGGTAATGAGAGACATGATCAAACTTTCTTAGACCAAAAATGAATCTTATGCACACATTTTGAAGACGCTCAAGCTTGTCAAGCAGCTCCTCCTTAAGGTCCAGGAAAGCAATGTCACCATAATCAAGAAGAGGAAGCAAAAGCGAACGTGCGAGAGAAATTTTAGTGTAAAATGGTAGGAAGAGAGACAGATAGAGAGACAGAGAATGAAGTGACGCAAATAATCACTGTCACGCTGACCACGACAGTGTTTGGTCCATAATGATGCCCAGATTTTTAACAGTTGAGGAGAGGGGTATCGTTATACCATCAAAAAGTATATCTGGTAGCAACTGGCCTGATATTTTGGTAACAAAGTGGGGACTTCCAATGACAATCGCTTGCGATTACTTTGCATTAATTTTTAACCCGTAATTAGATGCCCACACACGAATGGATTCTAAATCTCCATTGATTATTTCCACCAACGAAGGAAATTCGTCTATGCTTGCTGAAGCATAAATTTGTAAATCATCTGCGTAAAGATGATAATTGGACTTTAGTGACCTTGCAATGCCATCAATAAAAATTGAAAAAAGAAGTGGCGAGACACCTCCCTGCGGCGGGACACCAGCGGAAAGGTCACACCACTCAGAGACCTGGTCGTCAACTCTAACACGCTGGCGCCTTCCAAAAAGGTACTCCCTGAACCACGCTAAGGCGACATGAGATAAATTAAGCGTCTCAAGGATTCCTAAAAGAATATCATAATCTACAGTATTGAAGGCACTGCTGAAGTCCAATAAAACAAGAATAGTCAGTTTTTTGTTTTCGATATTAAAGCGAATGTCATCGGTTACTTTAACCAAAGCTGTGGTGGTGCTATGCCCAGGACGGAAACCAGATTGGAACGGATTTAACAAATTGTGCCTGTTGAGGTGTGATAGGAGGCGACGATTGACGAAATGCTCTATGATTTTGGATAATACGGGGAGAATAGATATTGGGCGGTATTGGGACAAGTTGGAAGGATTAGAGGTTTTGGGAAGTGGGATAACCTGAGCATATTTCCAAATAGAGGGAAAAGTTCCAGAGGTAAAGGAGTAATTGATGATGTCCGAGAGGATGGGAGCGTTATGGTCCGCCACGCGCATTAGCATATCCAAGCTAAGCCTATCTTCACCGATAGCCTTCGTCTTAATAGTTTTGAGAATTGCAAGAACTACTTGCGGTGAAATGCTACCCAGCTCAAAGGTAGGTGAGTCGGGGTGTTGGGTATTAGCGAGAGAAGAAAGAGTAAGTTGCTTGGCATACGTATTTAGAGTAACCGATGACGTACTGAAATGTTGATTGGCGGCGTCTAGATCAAGAACGCCGACAGAACTTTGTGAAGCTTTGCCCACCCCAAGTGACATTAAGAATTTCCAGAGCTTAGCTGGAGGGCAATCATCGATAGACTTGTGAATATATTCCCTCCTTGCGTCACGGCAAGCTCTGTTGCATCGATTACGTAGCGCAATATAGGCGCAATATAGGTAGGTACTCGTATGTATAGATTAGGTATTTATGTTGTGTAGTATCAGTTAGGTATTAAATCTGTTCTGTCAAGCCTATGCTCTACTCGTAACAATACGAGTAGATTGGTATCAAAATGCCTAAATATGCCACATATTTTATTCCTGTATGTAGATATTTTGACAATATCGATGAATATCACCACAGTTTTCAATAATTGTTTTGCTCACTTTACAACATAACTATTATATTACCGATGTTCGTACAAAAGTGTGACTTTCATAAAACCATATACCTACGGTACATCTACCAAGTGAAAAGAACAAAACGTTTCTAGGAGCGTGCCGTCAACAAATTAATTTTATATCTATAATGCCCACAAAAAATAGGACGATTGAAACTGCGCGCCTCATTTATTTTTTGGTTATTAAAAATAGTCACAAATTGCACAAGTCCAGTAAACAGTAACAGGAAATCTATTAAAATAACGAGCCTCGATCGGTTTCTAAACCGCAGCGGTCTCTGCTGCCATCAACGCAACAGCGGCATGATAATGCATTTTTATTGTGTGGCCTAAGTTATAAGCGAAAGGTGTAGCCGGCGTTCCTAGGTTTGAATCCCGACAAGGGTAAAATATTTGTATGATGGGTCGATTTGTGCAAGATTGCTTAATATTTATATCTCAAGCCTCCAATCGTCAAAATTCATATTCTCGTCAAAGTATGCAGAATTACTAGTAGGTATTCATGATAGTATCAATGTTTCCAAAAAATATTTTTATTTTTATTTTAAAATATTTGAGACTTCAATTTCACATTATAAAACTTAAAGGGAAATTCAGTGAAATACTAACATTTTGCAATGGGAGCTAAACTTATTATCACATAATTGTTATTTTAACAATATCTAGATCAGAAGTTTATTGTTGTATTCGAAATATGCTTAAACTTTCTATTCTCCAATATCATAGCCATTTTGCTTACAAAATATTCATAAATATAAACTACTTTTTAATTAACCTTATTTTAAGCTAACTTTATTTTAAGTAAGTTACTGATGTTACAGTAGTTCAATAAAATCGCTCCCTTTTTAAAATTTTCTCTCAAGTTTTCTTACAGAGAGTGCGCGCCGCAAAACGGCGAGTTTCCACACCTCATTGGATCCCGACATGGCTTTTACAAATTACGCCATGATTATAACAATATAAGGTATTACAGTAATTACTACTCGTAATTAAACTATACTACCTAAACATCGAAGTCACTACCTAATGCTATCATTATTTGAAGTACTCAACAAATGTCCATAAAATCGCTACCGCTTATAACTTCCTCCCAATTTTCTTACAGAAAGTGCACACCGCAAAACGGCGAGTTTCCACACCTCATTGGACCCCGACATGGCTCTTTTACAAATTGCCCCATGATTATAAGGTATTACAGTAATGGATCCGCGTAATTAGAACAATTCACTGCAACTGCTGAAGTATTTCGTATTGTAAAAACAAATGACTGCACGGCTCAACTAGTTGACAGATGGATTGAAATGTTGTTCGACTTCTAGTGTTATTATCTACAGTATTAACAACGGATGGTATTCGGTATCTATGGATGGTGAGTTAGGGTTTTGTAAGGGATGTACACAATGTAGTCAGCTCACTATTCTTACACTACTTTGCTCGGGTAGCGCATTTTCATAGAACGTTTGTAATCGTTCCGCTACACTGCTTTGGTTTGGTGGAAACGATCAAATCAAATCAAAATGGTTTATTTGTCAAACATAGGTAGGTAACAGGTGGCATACAATTATTACAAGTAACAAGTACATCTATGTTTCACCGTTAGGCACACAAATATATAATTATTTATTATTATTATGCTAGTTTTAAACATTATTTCATATTATGAATAGGTTTATGTCAAGGCATTACTTATTCACATTTATCAATAAAGAAATCATCTAGTCTATAATATGCTTTCTTAATTAGTAGATCATTTAATCGAGCTTTGAACTGAGCTAAATTTTCAATTTGTCTTATCACATAGCTTCGTAGCTTAACTTTGATCTAGCTCACCGCTTAGCTTTTTCGCTCCCTCTTTTGCTGTTGATGAGGTATGTGCTCTTACCATGAGTTTACAGTGACAGTACTCGCCAGCGACTGCGTAAACTATTTGTATGGAGAATTGTAGTTCTACAAAGTAGGGTTAAGGCGGCAACAGTGGCTATAGCGACAACAGTGGCGCAATGGCCGTTGTTTCAAAAGTATCATAGGTAGCTTTCCGTCTGTCTTACTCTTCGGAAGGCCTCCCGATATATACAGGTCACATCCAGTTTATCTGCGTCAGCCATGTAACAAACCCGTTTTGCGAGTGTTTTTTTGTTTTGACGTAAGAAAAAGTGAGTTTTAAGGTAGATATACCGTTTATTTTTTCACAAACCTTTCGTCTTACCAATGGAGTTATATTTTTGCTAAGAAATAAACTTAATTGAGGTCATTTTGGCGTATAGCGCGCTTCGATTTACATAAAACCATCACACGTGGTATGAGTTAAACCCAAAATGGCCGTTTTGTACACAGTGGCTCAAATCACTTATGTACACAGTGGTTCATGATCCACTGTGTACTATAGGTACTGGATAATGGTTAACAGACATTAATTTAGAAAATTTAGCGAGACGTAATAATTTTTGTTAATTTTCCCTTTTAGGATGGCTCGTCCAGCAAGGCCCAATGAAATAGATAAACCTACAGCTGATGATATGAAAAAAAATAGTTTGAGCCTGAGAAATGCGTCTTAATTTCAGGAATTCTTTTCACTGCACTGAGACGTTATCATTTTAAAACTCGATATATTAATGTATATATTTTAATGCTATAATTTGGCGTAAACGAACCTATCGTTTACGCCAAATTATAGCGTTAGTAAAATGTGCAATAAAGAGCAACAAGAATTTTTAAAAGATTATTTCAAATACTGTGCGTTACTGTTTTACGGATCGAGCACAAAGGAATTTCGAAAAAATAGCTTTATTATTTATTTTAAGGCCAAAGAAACATTTTTTATGATATTTTATGCAAGATACTAATTAAGTAATGGTAGTTACTTAGTTTATGTAGCAGCTATGCGTTGATTAGTAACTAAGTCATAAAAAAATAAGCTTGTTTAGTACATTTTGAATGTGTAAGACTGAAAAGTCACTTTCAGGCTGAAGTAGTCAAATAAAGTTTTCTTTTCTGATGTGTAACTTATTGTTTGATTAAAACAAAAAATAAAGACCGATACGAAGCAAAAAAATGCATTATTAGTTGAGTTATATTATAGATGATCCACTGTAAACTTGCCTGATTCACTGTAAACTGAGGGCCGATTCACTTTATCCCACCCACAGTACACACTGTGGGTGGGATACAGTGAATCGGCCCTCAGTTTACAGTGAAAGCTGATATTTTGATGGTAGTGCTACGCATAGCATACGTATGCCTGTAGTGATTTTACTCAATATTTTCTTCCGTTGCCACGCTTGTTACACTTTATTTAACGGATTATATCACGTACTTGCAAGTTATTAAATAATACAAGCCAGTTTTAAAAGCTGCTAAGTAAACGTTATTCAGTTTACTGAGTAAAATGTTTTAATTCATAGCTCCTGTTTCAGGCCACACCCGGTATATTCATATTTTACTCAAGTATTAAAAAACTATTTTAAGTTGGATCAATATTTACCTACTCGTCAACTTGTTAAGCCTGTGATAATTTTCCTATTAGTATAATATGCGCACTAACTACTTCTTATTTTATCGGGTAGGGAGTGCTGAAAGATTAATATTTTAATATTTCGACATCGGAAATTGTATATCAAGACAGATATGCCAATATTCAAGAAAACCACCAGCAACGCCACTTCACGTATGGAATGGCTCAAATGAGTTTTTTTAGAAAATACTATATATTTTCCAAAATATTATCTTGTCGAGCTAAATCGATTGGAATAATCAATATATATTAGTTACACTATAACACGGATCCTTTCACATCTTTCCAACACTCACCCAAATCAAATTACATCTCTGCAAAAAAAAGTGACCCACTGTTGCCGCCTTGACCCTAACCATTAGGGGCGCGGTACTATTCTCCGTACAAGTCGTTTACGCTGTCGCTAGTGAGTACGATCATGTGAACTCATGGTAAGGGTACTGATTACAGGAAGATTTAAAACTTTTTATCGCCTCTCCCCGCTTATGACTTTTTCATTAAGGTTCTAGAAAAGCAAGAACTTTAATCGACTCCTTGAACCAATTGTATATTTTTGGAGCTTGTTATATGTTTATTTATTCTAGAAATTTACTAAGATAAAGAACCTCGAAGCTCAAAACTACAACATGAGCATGACAAAAAGCCATAAATGTGAGAAAAAACCCAACATATTAGAAAGGTGGCAATGAGGTGGCAGGAACTAATCGGCGCGCATGCGTGTCGAATCGAATGACGGCGGACGATGATGTTGAGACAATGGCTTCACGGCAGCGCTGGGTGCCTTAATGTGGGAGCTTGGCATACTTTGATAGAGTGACATACCTACTTTTTAAACGACTTCAAAAAGGAGGAGGTTTATCTATATCGGTGTTATATCTTCTCCCCCTGATAACTCAAAACTCTTTTCTTCTTTTGTAAGAGTAAAAATTCATCGATTCGCATGGGTGTCGAACAAGGACCGGCCTGCTATCTATCCCTTTCAAAGGGTTTTGTATTAGGCTCAACGGACTAAACTTTTTGCTCATCAAAATTTCCCATTCAATTACCCTTTAAACCCCTTATCCTATCCAAGCGCTAACTTTTGATAAATCGGTATCACGATTCCCGTTTTACTAAGGAAATGGTGGTCTGATCCATGGTGTTGTATGGAATGACCGCGGACGATAATGTTGAAGCAAGGCTTCACGGCAGCGGTGGGTGCTCTGGCTCTAGTGTAAGTTTCCTTGTAACATGAAAAACGTCTCGAAGGTGTACAGTATATTTTACAGGAAACGTAACGCCTTCGAGAATTTTGTTGCATAATAAGTGACCTGAGGCTCTGATCTGGTCATGATCGCGGGAAGCTTTTGAATAAGGGCGGCGAATGACCAGTCAATTCGAGATCCATGTGAGAAACCACTACCTACTAGCAGAGGCCGTTTTTGGACTGAAATAATGATGATGATGATGGTTGCTTCGGTCTTATTTATATAATTGTGATTTATTGGATAGTGAGTAGCGTAATTGTTATAAATATGTATGTAGTTTTGAAAAACAGGTCAATTTACATGCTATAATGTACCTATCAGGCGTGACTTTCTTCTTCGTGCGGACCCAGGTTTCCACAAAAGTTTCAAATAATGCGTTTATAATTTCTTTGAAAAAACATATTTATAAGAAACATAGCTATAGTTTTTACGCGTCAAACGGTAGTGTGGATCAGAGAAAATGACCAAAACGGATTGTCAGTAAAAAAGTGGGCGGCCGGCGGCCATCATTAGGGGCCAATGGTCGTTACCTAAAACTCATTAGCGTCGACTTTTACCGTAATCTACCGTGTGTTTACCTGCGAGTATAATAATATGCTTATATAACAAAACGCAATATCGCTATATATGGATTAGGGTGATGTGAGAATCGATATGATACGTCATATGTACATGGGGTACACGCGTATATAATGTGTAATCGATTATACCTGTGGTACTAAAAATAGGCATACACTTTTAAGTAATAAATTCTTAAGTGCATGTATATAGAAAATGAAAATTGTATTTTTATTTATCTGACATCCAGAAGCAGGTCCCTGGGATACTTTTTTTTTAAAGAGCTTCACTACCCGCCGTGGGTGAGGCCGGTGAGTAACACTGATATTATAGGAATGGTGAACTAGTCAGGTGGCTGAAATCAAGAACAGGTACGCTAGAATAATGACATTCTCATATCTATATATCGATGTTCTAGTATTTAGACAAATCATTTTACATTGATGATGATATACCTGAAGTCAATTGTAAAGAGTTTAGGATTTGGTTCTATCAAAACCTGTGTACATACAATACAATACAATACAATACAAAATGCTTTATTGCACACCAAAAAAGTTTACAAATTCAGTACAGAACAATAATTACATGTGTGGATTGCATCTATAAAACGTAATTGTTATAAGTACTTAAGGTATTCGATTCTAAGATGCACTTACTGATATACAACAAGCTTTTTCTAAGTAATGACACACACTAGTCGCCCCTTTTCGACCAGGCGTTCACTTTTTTTTATGATTTGTCTCATCATTCGCTTTTGTCAGTATTCCAACTGGTTTTGATAAGACCATATTTTACGCCTGAAATTTAAAAGATTGGCCTGATATGACATTGCCTGAGTGACGCCATTCCCCTTTAACCCTGCGCATGCTCGTCGTAACATTACCGCCCAGATTTCACTTCCCTGTAATTTGTTTCTTGCGAGGCATGAACTTTACAGTTTTAAACCTAATGCTGAACACCCATTTACTCTTTAAGCCGACTCTCACCGCCGTTGCGATGCTCATGTTTACGACAAAGAGTAAACGAAATATGTAGTAGAGGGGTCAGTCCAGTAATTTTGTTATTAAAGAAATCTTTTTAATAACCATCGACATAAAACCGGTAACGCCACTGCGTACGGTTTACTACCCAGTAGTGTGTGATATTTTCAGGAGCTTTGATTTAGTTCAAATTTTGAAATTAATATAAAATTAGTTGCCGTTCTAATACCAACAAATAAACAAAACTGTAACATGACTATATATATATATAACGATTAGTATTTGTCGTCTCCACCACCCTGTTTGCAAGTAGCAGTGACCTTTTGGAAGAATTACTTCTCAAAATGGAACGCGTAAGCCTTAGTTTTGGACTTAGAATAAACCGATCGAAGACCAAGATTATGATCGTCGACCGCGTCAACTCCAATTCGCCCGAAGTCACACAACTTGCGAACTGCGACGTGGTTCAGACCTACGTATACCTTGGGGCTTTAATCTCAAATAACGGCGGCTGTGTGGATGAAGTGAAGCGACGTATGGCCATAACCAGAACTGCCATGGAGAAGTTGAGGAAAGTCTGGAAAAATCGCAACATCACCAAAGCTACCAAGGTCAGACTCGTGAGGACACTTATATTCCCGATTTTTCTATACGCGGCAGAGACGTGGACAGTGCGCGAGTTGGAAAAGGGGAAGATAGATGCTCTGGAAATGTGGTGCTGGAGAAAGATGCTCGGAATATCGTGGACGGAGTTCCGCACCAACGTTTCCATACTCCAAGAACTCGGCATCACGCAGCGTCTATCGGCCGTAGTACAGTCGCGCATACTACAGTACTTTGGCCATGTCTCTAGGCGGAATAACAACTCTATAGAGCGGCTGGTTGTGCAGGGAAAAGTGGATGGAACCAGATCGCGTGGCAGGTCACCTATGCGTTGGACTGACCAAATAAAATCAGCAGTAGGAAACTGCGTATCTGACTGCGCCAGACAGTCTGCCAACAGGGAGAGATGGCGGGAGATCGTGCGGGGAGCTGTGTCCGCCTCTACCACCGATGTGGACGCCTCAACGTGACCACGACCGCTCTGCCAAGAGCGAAACGACAGAGAAGAAGATTTGTCGTCTAGTTTTCATAACACAAACATACTAGAGCTTACTGTGGGACTAGATTGATTTGTGTGAGTTTGTCCTATATATTTATATATAGGTGTTTATTATTTATGTATTTAACTCTATAAGCAAACCTTTTAGGTGATCACTAACAAAGTAATGTCCAAGTAGTTTATTTGAATCACAGTGATCACCTACGTTTAATATTGATAATTATATTTATCATCCTTGGAACCATGTTGACAATCTTTCTAATGTACCCTGACTAACTTACTACTTACTTAGTTTCTATGAAAATTCTCACAGAAGCACTTCCGCCATAGGCACATTTTACTAAAATTTTCCAGCCCTCCATCCACACGATTGTTTACTCTAGCCGCCAGCCCCCATACATCAACGCTCACTCGCGGCTTGATGAGAAGATGATGACCATAATTTGCGACGCACCAAGACGTCTATGTCTCGTGTTTTTTCACCGAGCCCAGGTATCACCCGAGTACGAAATTACAAGTAATTTATCCTCCGCGGGGATAACAGGACGAAGAGTATAAATACTTGTTTAAAATACTTTGAAGATCGTAGATATTCGAGTTAATATGGAATTAACCTTGTATGGATGTTTTTAATGCGAACGTGAAATAATGTTTCGTAAATGCTGAAAGTTGCAAGCGAGATGATTTATGATATTGCTGTATTTGCACATGTTACGTATTGTCAAATTGTCATGTCCAAAATGATTTACATGAACATTAAACTGACTCATCTTAAACTCGTATTGTCAATCATATAAATGAATTTAACTGTAAAATGTATCTGTTCTAACACATAAACACGCATTCTGTGAATCACTTAGGAATCGGGTGTTATTTTCATTATGTGATATTTTGTTTTGTATCACATAGAAAAAGATAGTACAAAAATAGCGAAAAAAATTTGTTGGAAAAAAAAACGTAAATAATGGGATCTTATGGGATTTTCTTATGGGATTGGGTGTGCATATTTTTTCTCAATAAGTCTTATATCACTAAAGTTTGTTTTTTCTGAATACATCCAGGAATGAAATATTTAAGTACCATTTGCGAATTCGATCGTTAACTTCCAGCTCAAGTTTGCTCACGGAAAGATATCAAAAGGAAGTTAGGATAGTTCTGATCGCCGGTAGAGGGCGGGCCGCGGCCATTTGTCAGGGAGCTCATTAGGGTCAAATCTGGCAATCTCTGGGGATTAAGGTCTGAGCATGCTGGAGCCTGGACAGGAGTGACAAAGCTGTGTTGTTGTTACGATTAAATATAGCGAAAAGGATTTGATAGTCATCGATTATTTACAAACTTTACAGGAGATTGCTGCCTTATATTCAGGAACTGGTTTATAATGTAAGATAACAAAAGTCTTGCTTAAACTAGCTAAAATATGATATGTGTATACTTTAAACCATCGATACAAAGATCAAAGTACAAAGAAATATAGATGCGTAACCAAAAGTCAAAGTCAAAGTCAAAGTCAAAGTCAAAGTCAAAATATTCTTTATTCAAGTAGGCCTACAAGCACTTTCGAATCGTCAGTTACAGAAAGCAGAGCAATTTATTGATAGAATTATTTACTAAAATTAAAATGATAAACATAAAAAATAACATTATGGAATTTAAAAAAATCCCAGAAAGGATCATCGACCTGCGGAAGAGATCGGGAATCGAAAACCTCTGGATTGCGGTCCGTGTTTGTATACCTTGCTTAGAAGTTCCACATCACGTTACCTTTGTACTAGTTTATCTTTGTACTCTAGATATTTCTTCATCAACATATCAGTTGAACGACTGGACAACGTTCTCTCCTAAGGATTTTTACGCCCGCTAACCTTATCCAACTCTTCCTGTAAACCTGACTGAATCACCAGGACACCATCTTACGGGCCTGCCTATATTGCGTCGTGTCAGGTCACCACTTTGAACTTTTTTGCCTCGCCATTGGTTTTACTCTAGCTTCTTCAAGAACATTTTCCATAAGTATTTACTTAAAACAGAGAATGTTTCTGAGAATTCTCTAGAGCGACACAACTTCACTCTGGTTGAAAATCCTAAGCTAGATCTCATAAAGTAACTTTCATATAAATAAATTTATATGTATTGTATTAGATAATGCAATGGTGGTTTGTATGATTGTTATATCTCGGTTTTAACAGAGATAGCTGGAGTAATTAATTAATACTCGATGGTTAAATTCAAATGCGCTTTATTTCGATACTTGACATAACACACACACTGACAGTTCCCCTTGTGTTGCCCACCTTATATTTATAAGATACAACACTCTCCCACACTTAAAAAAAATTTAACATTATTATCCTAGGTCTAGTAACTGCCCGCATTTAAGTAGCTGGTTGGCATGTCGCTTCCATGTTAACCCTTCCACCTCCACCATGAATGTTACTCCTGGTATCAAGACTTCAGTTATTTTACCGAGAGACCAGCTTTTTCGATTTCGTCTCAAGTCTTTTACCATAACTTTTTCACCAGTAGAAAAAGTTTTGTACACATCCTTACTATTCATTGTTATTTTTATGTGTTCATTATCTATTTTATCGCTGGTTGGATTAGGCCTGAGTAAAGAGAAACGACATCTCAACTCTCTACCCAACATTAATTTTGCAGGGCTCTGACCTGTAGTTTTGTGTACAGTACATCTATAATCGAAAAGAAATAGATTACAAGCATAATCAACATTATAACCACTTTCTACTATTTTTACTATGTGAGATTTAAATGACTCAACAAAACGTTCGGCCAAACCATTTGAGGCTGGATGGTATGGCGGGGTGAAAATTTGCTTTATTCCTACCATTTTACAATAACTTTTAAATTCTCCACTAGTCCATGTAGGACCATTGTCAGTAACCAGATTTAATGGGTACCCATAGCGTATAAAAATGCTCTTCAATACTTCAATTGTTTTTTTCGCAGTTATATTAGTCATGGCCACTGCTTCTGGCCATTTTGAGTATGCATCTACAATTACCAAAAACATTTTTGAATACAATGGACCCAAAAAATCTGCATGCAACCTATTCCATACAGTAGGTGGTTGCGGCCACATTGATAATTTATTTTTTTCAGGATTTTTATGGTTTTGCAAACATATTAAACAGTTAGTTGTTATATTTTCAATTTCCTGATCTATGCCTGGCCACCAAAAATAAGATCTGGCTATTTCTTTCATTCGCGTTATCCCTAAATGGCTGGCATGCAGCTCTTGCATTGTTTCACCCCTAATACTTTCAGGTATTATTACCCTGTACCCCCACAATAGACAATCTTTATCCATAGATATCTCATTCTTCCTTTTAAAATATGGCTCATAGACTTCACCCAGATCATTTTTTAGTGGCCAGCCATCTCTACAATATCTCAGTACATCGCATAAAACTTTATCCTTTTTCGTTTCACTTTGAACAATTTTCCAGTCTAGTGTATTCAAATCAGACTTATTTATATAAAGTACAGTAGTAGTCTCGTAACTTTTATTTACAACTTCAGAATTTTTTAAATTTTCATTTTGGCATTTTGCAACCCTTGATAAATAGTCAGCGCAATTGTGTTTTGATTGAATGTGCTGAATTTCATAATCAAAGGCACTCAAGAAAATGGACCAGTATTGTAAGCGCCGTGCGGCCATTTTAGGTATACCATATTTAGGTCCCAATATTTTTGATAATGCTTCATTGTCTGTTTGCAATATGAATTTTTGCCCAAATAAATACTCATAAAATTTATTAACTCCAAAAATTATAGCATAAGCTTCCTTTTCCAAGATGGGGTATTTTATTTGGGTGTCATTCAATTTTTTGCTAGCAAACGCTACTGGCCTTGTTATATTATTTTTATCTTTTATAGATAGAACAGCGCTTACACCACTGTCTGCAGAGTCACATGTCAATATAATGGTTGAATTTGGGTCAAAATGTGACAGAGAGGAAGTGTTTCCCAAAGCTTTCTTTATTTCTAAAAATGCATGATCACATTCATCTGTCCAGTCAAACTTATCTTTTTTTAAACAATCATACAATGGTTTCAAAGTTATTGCCATATTTTGCAAAAATCGGTTAAAATAATTTACTTTTCCTAAAAATGATTTTAGCATCTTTACATTATTTGGTGGCGGCATAGCTAGCAGAGGTTCTATGTTACTTTTGATAATTTTTACACCTGTTCTATTTACTTCAAAACCAAAAATATTTAGTTTATCTTCAAAGAAATTACATTTATTCATTTTTAATTTTAATCCTGACTCTTTTAGTCTATGAAGAACCTGCTTTAATTTGTTATAGGTTTCTAGTAAAGTTTTTCCATATATGTATATATTATCTATATATACTATTATGTCTAAGCCATTCAATTTTTGTGTTATCAACCTTTGGAAACATCCAGGACCAGTGCTGACACCGTAAGGTAGATATAAGTATTTGTAGATTCCCTCCTCAGTCACAATGGTAACTAACCTCTGAGATTCTTCGTCTAAAGGTGCTTGTAGATAAGCCTCTTGTAAGTCCAACTCACAGAAGTAGTTGTTACCTTGCATTTTCATTAATATATTATCTAATGTTGGCAATGGGTAATGGTCAATCTGCAAATACTTATTAATGGTAATTCGATAATCACCACACAATCGAACCGTTCCATCCACCTTAAGGACTGGCACCACTGGAGTACCCCACTCTGAATACTCCACGGGCTCTATGCGTTTGTTTTCAATCAGTCTTTTAATTTCTTCTTTAACTTTATTTTTTAGTGCATATGGAACGGATCTTACAGGCATAAATATAGGTTTAGCATCTGGTTTCATTGACAAGTGGATTGGCTCACCTTTATATACACCCATCCCTGGCTCAAAAATATCTGAAAACTCTTTTTTTATGTCTGTGATTAATTTGTCTTTAGTAACTTCTTGATCAACTACCTGCATAGCTTCCTCACAGATATTTTGTTTAAACTTTGGAGGCCACAGTTGCAACAAAGAGAGCCAATCTTTTCCAACTATTTTAGGCATGTCATTTCTTACAACAAACAGTCGCTGGTTATCTACTTTTACAGATTCATATTCCACAGATAAATTATCGATAATTCCCAGGGGTATTGAAGTTGACTGGTCAAAATTTGTGAATTAAACATTTTGCTTTTTTATCTCTAAATTTGGAAAATACTTTTGTTTTTCAGCTAAAGTGATTGTACTCACATCTGCTCCCGTGTCAACTTCAAACTCCAACACTTTTTCATTCACAGAGATTTTTAATGTAGCTGAAGGAATTTTACCACTATCACAAAAATAAAATAAATCATACATTTCAGCATTTTCACAGATGTTTGTTTTTTCTTCATTTGGTTGAGAATTTTCTAAACTTGTACTGTCTACTAAATTGACTGTTTTAACTTTGACTTCCCTATTTTTACCACACACTTTGAAAATATGACCTTTTAAACCACACTCACTACAATATTTTTCACGCAATGAACACTGAGCCTTTATGTGTCCACTTTTCCCGCAGCAAAAACAGGTAGGGTTTTGTTTGTTTCCCGGTGCTGCATTCTGCCGGATACTATTACTTTTATTCCTTGTGAAATTTTTGCCTTGTAATCTAAACATCTGTGTCTGCTCCTGCTCCCTGTTGTTACTGAATGCCAACTTGTACGCTGTCTCCACTGTCTTTGCAATATGAGTCAGCATGTCCAATGATTGGTCTGCTTGTTTAAGCAATTCAAACTTTACCGAATCACAATATGTACCATTCAGTAACCTTTCTTTTATCTCACCATTTAAATCTGTGAAATTGCAGTTTTTGGACAATTTCTTCAACTCCATAATATACTCATCAATAGATTCATTGGATTTTTGACATCTTTTCCTAAATTCTGCTTGATGCAGTGCATAGTTTTTGACAGGGTGATAGTAATTTTTAAGTTTATCACATATGTTTTTGTAAGTTTCTTGGACTGGGGATTTCGGTGTGCACAGGTTAGTTAATAATTGGTACACATTGGTACTCAATTTAGTTATCAGCAATGGCACTCTTTTAGTGTCGGGAATGTCATTCAACATCACAAAACATTCAAATTGTTCCTGGTATGCGTTCCAGTTATCGCCAGTAAATGGTTCTAAGCCCGTAATCGAAGCCATGCTTAAGTTAACTCGCCCGGCTGCAATTTTAGCGTCCTCCAAACAATCGCGTAAATATTGTCGGACTTCAGCGATTGTATTTTTTTCGTTTGAAAATAATGCCGTCTGCGCCAATGTATTAGCAATCTCTATTAGTTCTTCTTTCGTTTTCTCCTGTATCCAAGCTTTCTTTCCTTGTTTGATCAGATCTTCAACTGACTGCATCACTCATAATTTTTAGGTTATGTCAAACCACGAATGCTTAGTAAGAATGCACACTTTTTCGTTTTTGTTTTTTTTACAATTTACACAAACACTGATGTGGATCGTCACTGCCTCGTCGCCAATGTTATATCTCGGTTTTAACAGAGATAGCTGGAGTAATTAATTAATACTCGATGGTTAAATTCACATGCTCTTTATTTCGATACTTGACATAACACACACACTGACAGTTCCCCTTCCCGGAATACTAATCCCGGTTAAGGTTAAAAATGTATAAATCTATCTCTTTATTAATTTCCTAATGACAGGCAAGGCTTTGTTTACAATATTTTTAGGCGAAACCTGACTCGTAAATTAGCAAAAATGATTATTTTAAGCCAAAGATACAAAATGTTTGTGACTCAGACATACATATTTATGCGCTCTGATGCATTTTAAATTATTCCCTTCAACTTATGATGTGGCCTGAAGATAACTGCACGAAACTGACCATTTACGGAATACGCAGAAAATCAGAAAAGCACGATTAAAAAAACATTACCAGATAGATATAAGCTTATCGGGCCGCCAATCACAAACGAGAACTCAAAATAAATCGATGTACCATCCAATCATTATTTCACGTCGGGATCGACTCAATTAAAATATCGTTAATGTGCACCAACTATTTTAAAATCAACCTTAAAGCCAATGTTTTCAGTTTATTTTCGAACGATACTTTATTTACCTTGCAATGGTCATTATGGTAAATGTAGTATACTATGAAACCACGAAATCGGTGTGTCGGAATCAGAATAAAGGTAGAATAAACAGTTGGTAAAACCGCGTGAGCCGAGGGGGGGTTGTAACGTGATCATTATAAATGAATTAACTCTTATGAGCAGTCGTAAAGGTACATAGCTGACACAAAACTGTATATCTATATAAATAATGTAGACATGATGAAATTCAGCGTTTCTGATGACCCATGTCCGATATAACACCACCTATTAATGACTTTATGCCTACCTAGTTCAGCCAACGTATAATCGCTCAAATGGCTGTCTTATTTGGTACATAATATAATTTTTCCGAAAACATACTGATGAAAGAACCAATTTTTTTCTTCAGGATAATAACATAATAAAGGCATCATTACGTACCTGTGTTTTATTCTTATATTTTCGGTGAGCTTTCAAGCGCTCATGACTATAAAATCGCGACTACGACTTCTTCGACGCTTTTTTAAATAGAGTTAACAATGAAAAAAGATGTAATAATTTGCATTTCCAACATCACTGCCAAGCAGCTAATAAAAAAAGCGACAACCCTATCAAAATCAATCACGTTAACATCACAAACAATAATTGAAAACCAAACATCATTACCATCCAGCTACCGAAGAATCATTACAGCGTCTACACAGCGATCCATCATTACCGACCCATCATCAGTAATCGTTACCTGAGCGGGGGCGTCTTATCACATAGCTGGAGATGGATGGCTCGAGCCTATCTGTTAATTAAGATTTTCGCGACGTACGTGGTGACGGATGCTGGCAATTTTACTTGAATTTTAGCTGCTGATTTTGATCTGTAGCGATCGCGGGGTGACGCGTTAAGGCTTGGTTTAAATTTAATAAGACGTGCTCACCACATAACCTATCGTTTTGCAGATGAGTCTATGTCTCCGCCTTTAACCTTTGTTAGAGCACTTCGGGAAAAATCGCTTGGTTGCATAGCCTTGCCCCATGACCAAATAGCGTCACATGTCTCATAAACAGACAAAAAAACAGGTTCTCACGAGATTTCAGCGAAGACCAAGAGACCGTAGTGTTCCTTGATCTAGGTAAAATTAAACTAAACGTGTAATTATGCTTACTAGAAGCTTGGCGTCCATAGAACACGACCGTCACTGGTTTGCCCGTTCAGAACGTATGAGTATCATATTTGAAGAAAAAGTAAGCTAAATAATAAAATCAGTTCCAGTTTACTCAGAGATTTTGCTACGCTACTGATGGTTACAGTAAAGCCGGAAGAATAATTGGTTTGGAAGAAATGTCTTTAATTGTTCCAATGTGGCCTCCAGATTTAAATCCCACGCCAGAGAGTGAAAATGTATAACTTACCTCAAAATCCAATTATTCACACGAAAATCAACTATTTTTATTACAATTCCAAAATTAGACAACACAAGCGTTGCTTAAAAATAACACGGAACAGCTAACGAAAACATGACGTGCCGAAATCGTCTCTGGTTTAGGGGTGCTCTTTATAATTAAACATCAATAGCTTTACAAAAGTAAATATACAGGGTGTGTAGGGGGAAGGGGGGCACGACTATGACTAATGTCGTGCGATTCGTCAGTGTCGGTCGCGGGCTGAGGGGCCAGGGCCGAACCGAGGATATCCTTTCGGAATAACATTTTCCCTATTTGGATTTTCGGTGATACGTATCTATATGTAAATTGTTGTGTTTGTGTCTGGAGTCGATAATTTTGACGTTTCACTGAGCTGTACACTCAATTTTAACTATATGTATTATAAAAGTCTGTAATATATTACTATTTTCAAAGTGGGTTTGAGCATGATTGCATTCCCACAACCTAGACTCACTACAACTGCTAGAAATACGTAAATATATCATTGAACTATAAATCTTATAGCAAGCGTCTTCGGTCCCGCAGTCACCATAAAATTGATTCTGCAGTTAATAATAAATAAATAAAAGTATTACACTGCAGGGTTATTTTGATCCTTGGGTTTACATCGACCATCGATTTTTGAACTCCAAATTGTGAGCAAGTTCGTACAATTTTAAAATTAAGCGTTGGTAACACATAGAAAAAAAAACACGTGTCCTTAATTCAATTAGTTTCATAATTAATGACCAAAGTTACCCTAGATCAATGTATGTGTATGTCGTCGTCTAGTACCCATAGTACAAGCTTTGCTTAGTTTGGGACTAGGTCGATTTGTGTAAGACTGTATCTTAATATTTATTTATTTAATGTTACCCAAGTCGATCAAAACTGTAACTACAGTATGTAAGAAATTTTGTGCTAAGTTTCTCAAATAAATCTAGATTTTTTTTTCGTAATTGATTTTGTTTTCAATCCATCCTCCTGTGCCCTATCTGGTCCTTTTGAAATTGGTTCAGCGGAGGGCAGCGGCTCGCGACACGTCACTCTCTCCAGGGCGTAGCCACAATTAGGAAAAACCTACAGGCTTATGAGATATTAGACCACTTTCCATGCACTTACCCACAATTTTTAACGAAATAACGAGTGAGTTATTATGAAATAAACAAAAAGTTTACATTATTAATAGCGCATTGTTAAAGAGCAAGTTTGAAAATGAACATGTATAAAACCACAATTTTAATGTATTTTGAAAATTAAGTCACTTTAGAAAAAGAGTAATCTATATTTTGTGCTGATTATTCCTATTGAAAATTGACGACTTTGACAGGAAGTATTACAGATCGTTAACAACTAAATAAAGCGTACTAAAATTGGTCATAGATAGACATTTTAAAATTGGTTGTCAATATAATATCACAAAAATGTTAATTTATACTGCTGGGTTTATTTCTGGAAAATGTGCTTTACTACTTATGACACATTTGGTGTATAAAATCTCTGATGTTGATTTTAGGTACCAAATATGTCATAAGTAGAACACATTTTTCAGAAAGTACAAATTAAATGTTTCTACGCAGCATTTTCGTATAAATTTTACTCATACCAGTACGCTTACATCATTATTCATTTGCTTTTTCGCTTTAATTTCATCAAATTTATTTCACTCGAACAAATGGACGACCATTAATTTTACATTTACTGGTTCCGATTATTTTATAACGCGAAAAACAGCTTTAGGATATCCTATACATATTTTAGCACATATTTATGATTTCCTTTCTTTTGCTTTTTCAACTAAGAAATGTTTTTTTTGCTATTATAATTTGAGTAATATTTCCTTAAGTAAACTGTCTCATTAGATATTGTGTTAAATATTAAATAAATAGGTATCTTTAGTTTGGTCGATAGTTGATCATTTTTGTGTATTCGTACTTTTAAATGATAAGTTACCTTCAATAATATTATGAACGGAGCCAACACCCGTCCTTATTCATGAATTTATATTTATTGAATAAACATGCTCACAATGAGATAAATAATTAAATTAATTAGTAACGTAGCACAAATACGGTAAGTTTTAATTCAATAGCCATTGAGAGCCAACATCCTCGAGCGAATTTCAACCCAAAAACCATGTTTCCATGTCCCATTTTTCACTGGAAAAACGTTTTCGGAAGCATCTGAAATGAGTTTCTGTGTACCCGGTCCAAAAAAGACTCTAAGATGAGAGCACGTTGAGTTGTTATAGGGTAATGAAAGAGTACAGCAAATTTTGGGAATCTGGTAATAAACGAGTGGTAAAATGTGCACTTAGGTCCCTTGTGTTCAAAGTTCACTTTGGTACGGTATCGGCGTGTTTCTTCCCCGCCCGCACTTCACCTCAGTCCTATAGACAAATGACGTAGCATTTGTCCAAATGATGGCGCGGGCGGCGGAGAGAATGAATTTAAATTATCATTCAGTGGTACCAACATACACAACAGTTATGTCCGAAATTGGATTTGTGTGATGCTACTACTATTTTGCTATGGAATCGCAAGAAATCTTCACATAATATAATTTATTCATTATTTTATTAAGAAAACTATATTAAATTTGCTATCATTTTCAAAATTCCATAGTTAGATATATCGATTAACTTAAATTAGTTTATGTGTTTTTTTTCTTCTATAATTTTCTATATATATATATATATATATATTGTATAAATGTGCCAGTACCTATAAAAACCCAAAAGCTTTAGGTTATTTAAATGGCATATTTAAAGAACGTACTCCATATACCTATATGTATATATTTTAATAAAAAGGAGCTTGTGACTATTAATATCTGCTTGTGGGTTAAAATGTTATAGCTATATTAGACAAGTACTTAATGATGAACAGCATAATATAATATGTATGTGGAGTTACCGATTTCATATTACTCTGTGATACTAATCTCAAAAAGATCATTTATTTATCTACAATATCTACATGTGTATGTATGTCTGTATTATTTATTTATATTTATTTATGTCTATTTAAAATGTTACTTTGCCAGAAAACAGTACCGAACTGTTGGTACTTTTCTGTTGTATTTGGTTAAAAAAAACGTCAGATTTCTTAAATAAGCTATAAAGTACTAAACGAATCTCAGTGAAATAACTCCTAACATCAAACGACTTATTCCGTTTCTAAACGCCTATTTGAATTCATTCTTTCCGCGGAGTTCTTTCTTTGAATTCTTTTTAGGCGCTCTTTTTTGGCGGGAAGGAAATTGAGTAATGGCAGCGTCACAGATGGCATCATGGTAGATTGATAACGGGGAATGAGAGCGCACCGTTCTATTGTGCCGACGCTACATGTGTATAAAATACGTAGGTAGACGGGAAAAAACATACTTCCCTCTCGTCTTGGCAACTGTTTTAATACTCAGCCATCAGGTTATCATCTAACTGTTAATATAAGTATCAACGCAGTGGCGGATTAAGGGTCGAGAGCGCCCTAGGCAATAACCTCATCGGCGCCCCTTTGCGGCCCTTTGCGCTCCTTTGCGGCCCTTTGCGCCCCTTTGCGGGCTTGCGCCCCTAGGCACGTGCCTACTTTGCCTTAGGGATAATCCGCCACTGTATCAACGACGTTGTTAAGAATTAAATCCCCTACATTAATTTGATCCTAACGCCGCCTCAGGTATAATAATGTGCGTATCAAGTTTACTATCTTTAAATATATTTAAGTGTACCTATAGTATTTTATCTCAAGCGGCTATGTCGATGCGTAGTCCCTGACAAATTATCTGTGAGACGGATACACGTTTCCCAACTCTAAGGCCGTAAGAGAAAACAATCCCGCGGTGGTACCTAGGAAAAAAAAACAATAGGGTCGTGATGAAGACGTAGCCATTGTGAGCAACGAGCGAGCCATATTTCACGGCTTTGTATGCGTTCAGAGCCCGATTAATTCTAAATATCTCCATTCGCCTATACGAAATAGTGTGATGAAACCTTTTTTGATCTGGTGTGCGGTGTTAACAACGCCCGTGTGGGCGGAGACAAGTATGAAATATTTATCATTAGCCTTTGTTTGACTCCGCTATCTATCAATAATAAGCTAGATCAAACAAAGAGCTAGACGTTGATATCTACATATCCCAATCCCAATTCGTACGTCTATCTACTAATGATATCGCGATACAACTTTATTTCATTAACTAAATAATAACGAAGATCTTATCGAGTCTTGTTTTTCTACAAAACTAGGGCATAAATCTACTTGTACCCCCATTAATATTTTTTCTCTGTACACAAAAATAACATCAAGAAGCGTTCCCATTCGAAACGAATTTCCATACTCACCTACTTTAGAAAGCGGCCGACATTATGCAAATAGAGTAAATTGAATTACCGGAGTTAAATGTCGTATAAGATAAAAACGACGGGGCAATCTACAACCCAATGAGGAGTTTTAACATATTCAAACCCCTATTGAATATTTATATTATGTAAGATGCTCCCTGACAACTGGTGTCGGCTCTTTACTCAAGCTTGTACCATTAATGGACACCACTATCTCTTTATGTGTCAAAACAAAAAAACAAAAAATAGATTAGTCGCTTACCTTTGCGTTTCCAATATGGTTGCTATAAGACCGTATGGGAAACGAACTTGAAAATGTAACCGTTTAATATGCTGATTGTATTGTAAGTAATTTAATTCTGTATTTTTTTTTAATTTTCTACTAAAATCTAATAATTATACTGCAAAGTTAAGAATCAATAATTATAATCAATGCATTAGACAAAATTAAAGTTATATTATGTTTATTGTTCTCATACGAATCTGAAGTCATGTGTACATTTGTACAATAGCTATTATTACCTTCGGTTTTCGTGACCAAATCAAAGCGTCGCGTGTCTACATAAATAATCTTCAGTCCATTCGTGCAGTTATTTAAAAATCGTTTAGAAGTTGGATCATTATTTATATTTATATTATAATGTAGTTCTGAGCACGGCGACTTATTAAAAACCCATCATGGCCGCCCCGGGCCCGACGAGTTACTCGCCGTTCCACTTCTCCAAATGAAAATGCTTTCGGGTTCTTATGAGATTTTAGCTTGTTTCCACCTGTGCCCACTGAGATTATTGTTTGTTAAATAAATATTGTGTGCTTCAATTTAATTATTTATTATAATCGTTAATGATTTTTAACGAAGTTATAGGTCATATGCCCCAATGTTAACCGGCTTGCTTTTATTTCTTATTTTTCGAACTAGAACAAATAACATTGGCCACTTCTTTGATTTATACCCTAATGTTTCATCATATCAGCCGTTAGACGTCCACTGCTGGACAACGGCCTCCCCAAAGTTCTCCACGACGATCGATCTTGCGCCGCCATCATCCAATTTCTACCCGCGATCTTAACCAGGTCGTCGGTCCACCTTGTTGGAGGCCTTCCAACGCTGCGTCTTCCGGTCCGCGGTCGCCACTCAAGAACCTTTCTGCCCCAACGGCCATCGATTCTACGAGCAATGTGCCCCGCCCACTGCCACTTAAGTTTCGCGACTGTCTGAGCTATATCTACAACCTTGGTTCTCTTGCGTATCTCATCATTTCGAATTCGATCCCGCAAGGAAATTCCGAGCATAGCTCGCTCCATTGCCCTTTGAGTAACTGTGAGCCTTCTTATGAGGCCCATTGTAAGCGACCACGTTTCAGTACCCTAATGTTTATAATACGGTGAATAGAGACTAAAGTACTATGTGTGACCTTACAAACGGTCCGGTAGTTTTGAATTTTTGATATGTTGTCTAGGGTGGTTAGTCAGTGCTTAAAATGCAAAATGCACAATTCCCCCCCCCCCCCCCCTCCGCGCCCGCCGCCATTTTGAAAAACCGGCACGTTCTTCATATTTTTGCTCATATCTTCCTTTAGGAGCATTTTAGCTAGAAGATAGCTTCGACAATGTTATAGAGAGTTAAATTAACTACATTCTTCATTTTATATTTTTTTTTCTAGAACAGATAGTTACGGAGATATCCACATTTAAAAAAACGTAAAAAATCGCAATTTCCTACTAATAAACAAACTTCTGGATTATATCTTCGTTTAGGAGCATTTTAGCTACAACAAAGCTTGGGCAATGTTGTAGAGTAGAGAATTAAATTTACTATAATTTACACTTCAAATTTTGTTTCAAAGACGGTTAGTTACGGAGATATCAGATATGCACATTTAAAAAACAGGAAAAGTCGAATTTTCCGAAAATTTCTCAAAATTCTTGGCTTTGAACGCTGTCATTCAGTTATGGACTAGTCTGGGACAAATTAAAACATGTAGGAAATATAATTGCTTATAAAACTCATGTCCATTTTTACATACATTTTCGGAAAACGTGACTTTATTTTTTACATATCTCCGTAATTATCTGTCCTAGAAACAAAATTTGAAATGTAAATTATAGTAAATTTAATTCTCTACAAAATTGCCCAAGCACTGTTCTAGCTAAAATGCTCCTAAACGAAGATATAATCCAGAAGTTTGTTTTTGAGTTGGAAATTGCAATTTCTTAAGTTTTTTAAATGTGCATATCTCCGTAACTATCTGTCCTAGAAACAAAATATAAAATGGAAAATGTAGTAAATTTAACTCTCTATAATATTGTTGAAGCTTTCTTTTAGCTAAAATGCTCCTAAAGGAAGATATGAGGAAAAATATGAAGAGAGTGCCGGTTTTTTCAATATGGCGGCGGGCGCGGGGGGGGGGGGGGGGAATTGTGCATTTTGCATTTTAAGCACTTACTAACCATCCTAGACAACATATCAAAAATTCAAAACTACTGGACCGTTTGTAAGGTCAAAATCCTTTATTCACTGAATTATTAGTCCAGTTGTATATATATTTACTCAATTTTAATTATTTATTTCGCGATGCATTTCAGCAGCAAGAACTTGTTAGTAACTTATTTTTTAATTTAATACAATTGATATTGTGTGTAATTAATGGCGAATGTTACACAAAAGACAAATTAGGTAATAAATTGAACTCATTGGTTATTATCATCCGGTAGTAACTATAGCATGTCGAATACTCGTCACCGAGAAAAAGAGAATCAAGATGTCACCGTTTTCAACTCCAAAATATTCTGGAGCAGGGTCATATGCCTGTTCTTACGAGCCTTCGATCTTCTTAGTAAGACAAGCGTGGTAACAAAGTAGATAGCACCAACTTCTTTTTCACTTCGTATCGTTGTGGATGTTCTCTGTAACGTAGCCATTTTTTTATTGGTTTTGTTACACTAGTTACCTACACCCTAAGAATTGCGAGAGCATAGTGGAACGCACTCATTTCTACCTCACCTGGCGACTTTGAGGCAGGAGCCATGCAACGTTCTTTGACCGGTATCTTATTTATTTTACCCTCAACGCAATGCAGGTATTAAAAAAAAGAGGAAGGTTGTGAAATAAATAAATATTATGGGACAATAGCCGTAGAACCAAATATTCTAAATATCTATATTGATTAAGTGTATGAATATGATGACGTGAGTGGATTGATTTTGGTGTGTCGCAATTTGTTACTAATTTTGGGAAGAAAGGTGCTAGAGAATAATTCACCCTATTAAGGAATTGCAGACACAAAATGACGACAATGTCAACGTCAAAACATGATATAGGTTTTGTAGATTATTACTTGTACTGAATGAATTAAATACATCATTTTAAAACTCCGCTCAATCACATTTTTACACGGCGAAAACAACAACAAAAACGTGTTCCAGAGATTATACAATATACTTAACCCTCTGCAGTGATTAAACCGAATCCACGTAGGCTTATGAATAAATAAACAAGTGTTTTTGTAATGTCTGTCCGGATTAAAATTCAAATATTCCCGACAAGTCAATCTACGGCGGTCCCCGGCGCCCCGACCCCTGCGAGCTATCTACGGGTAGGATATGTAAAGATTTCAGATGCGAACTGCCGATTTCGCCGATAAGTTTACAACGTCTACAGTATCCGTAAATGGTGTGGCAATTCTAATATTTATATTATGGTATTAGTATAGTTTACAAAAGCTTTTCTTGAGTTCTGTTAAAGCTTCTAAAAATACCAACAAAATAAACCCCTAATATTTTCTTCGGTTTCCGCGACTGACACACATTTAAATAAAACAATTTAAACGGATTTTTTTTTTTTTCTCAGTCAACCTTTGACAACGGTATCTGTAAAGGTACTGAAACGTCAGGGAGGCTCAAATAATTAATATACGCGATATAATCCGTTTAAATTGTTTTATTTAAAATAAACCCCTTTTCACATATTTGTTCCTATTACGAAAATTTAAAAATATTTACACAGCTTCTTGTACATTAATTTAACAGTTCATACAAAATCTCCTTAATTAATGTTCGTCTATTGATTACGATTTATTTATATCGTATGGCGTATTTATATAATCATTTAAAAGAAACTTGTGTCAATAAGAAAATGGAACTATATGATATGATAAGCACCTATTTATGGTTTTTTATAAATAAATAAGAAAAAAATATTGTATGTTTTTTTATTCGTTTATTAAAAATGCTCCGAAAAAGACGTTTATAGCTAGATAATTTCATGTGTTATGATTTATTCTGGTAATTGATAGTTTTTGAAAAGCATTTTTTTTACCAAATGGATTGATTAAGTAGTAATAGGGATTACTTGCTCACTCACTAGGGTATTATATTCTTTTTGGTTTTTCTACAAATTATTGTTTTTCCTTTTTGATTTGTTTCTTAAGCTAAATAAAAATGTCTTCAACTTTTATTGCTATAACGAGAAGTAGTAACAACGCTTTATGATAGATAATAATATACTGTATTTTGTATCAAATTTAACATGCGTACTACTTTCCTCACCTAAGAATACCTTTGCGCATTCGTGAAAAATGTAACACTATGTACCTTTAATTCGACTCGATAAAATAAAATTGTGTTATGTTCTTCAAAACATGGAATACTTTTGCATATACTACCAGTGCCGGGACATTCACTAAGCACATTCAGAGCATTTGCATACGTTTCTATTATGAGACCTGTGTACGTTCGAATTAGAAGCCACCCGGACTTGGCTGGCTTTGTCGCCCAATTTATTTACACTTCATTTGTTCGGGCTACGAATTCGGCTCAATTGATTTGCTAGTTACAAAACGGAGAAAGGACATGATGAATGTTAAACATTAGTAAAATACACAAGAATTACAATGAACTGTTTTTGGCGCTTTATGTGATGCAGACCTATTGAATACTCATTATAGCATATTAATTACAAGTTTATTTACTGGCGTCTTCGCTAGCGTTACTAGGAATCAAGTAGGTATCCTCTGTTTTAGTCTATGATTCGATGATAATTATATTAATTATTATTAAATAAATATTAAACTTTCAAAGCTCCAAACATCGTCTTGATCTTTATATTTTCACATTTATAACATAAATAATATAACAACTAGAGTATCATTACCGGCGATTGTTCTGTATATTAGTAGTTTACCATAGTATTTAAGTAAGTATCTCAGTGTTATAAATAAGCCGCCGACGCAACGATTTGCGTAAACCTATATGTATTTTATAGAAATAACAAACAGGTTTGATCGGGAGCGCAGCGCTCGCGCACCGCGCGTTAACAAAATTAAAACGTCAAAATCAAACACACAGACGCCATATTTGGTGGACTGGCACGTAGTGGAACACGCACCGCAAACAGAAAATAAGGGACACAGAAAGACAGGAAGGGCCCGTGCGAGGGAGACGCCAACAAAACAAGCGTACGGACGAAAGAGAGGGCGGTAGTGACGCGATGATTGAGCGCGCCGCAAGAAAAATAATCACCCGTCAAGCGGCGACTGAGAGAAACTACCCCTAGCGGGCCAGACAAGGACGGATGGTCCCTTTTTGTACAGGTGTGTGCGAGACGGAATGTGCCAAAATAGGGGTGACGTACGGTGATGGATTATGCTTTTCTCTCTAAAGAAGGGAGGGGCTCACAGGTCGTTATGGAAAAAGCTAAAGGAAGTGGGGGCCATGTGTCGAGCGAACCTATGGTGCCCTTAATTGATTCGGTGGACTGAGAATTAGTTCAAAAACTTTGATTAAGACGTATTGGTAACGTCGTTTTAATAAATGTTAATTTGTTTTTTGGTTCGAAATTAATGATGGCATACAAATTTTATTAATGGTGCTTTGTTCTTTAGAAGTACCAAAGGTAGGTAGCAGCCAATACGACTCTTTTTATTATTGAGACATTAGCCAAAAGCTTTTTGTTTACGCATAAAACTACTTAATTGACTACTATTTTCTGCCTCTAAAGCTGTACCAAAAAAACTTATGATTGAACTGACAAAGTTAGTGAAAATTATTTTTCAACCTCTTTTATTTTGATTTTGCTTTACGGGACTTCCCTCAGATTAGTTTAACAATATGCTCGGGTAGTAATTTTTTTCGAAAATAACATTATAATAGATATTTTGTAATTTTATTAAAACTTTCGTGAGACATATTTAATTATTGTATTAATACCGCCGCTTAATCGCCGCTAATAGAATAATTAGATATTTTGTACTTAAAATTTGTGACGAAGAAATAAATTAACAAAAATGGTTAAAAATATAGGGTATAAGCAAATTCACCGAAACGCTATTAAAATGTAACAATAATTTAATATTGAAATGAAGAGTAGGTACCTAATGTAATTTATATCGTAATAGGTATTGATGAAGCAATTGCTATTGGGGGAAGAAATTGTTAGTGCCAGTAAAAAAGAACATTCCACTATAAATGATATTATATAGGTAATTCATATTCAGTTCAGTTATAGCTATAATCTTATTTTAAGCATGCCTTGAACTGTATCAGGGCTGGTTAGCCCACACTACCAGTGAGTCGGACTTTATGTGAGAGTACAAACTCACTAACGGGAACGTCTCCGTGCTACAGAATGGATGTATAGCTACAGTCACAAGTATGTGCTAATATGGGGACACTCAATCACAGCGACCCACATTAAAACGCACCCGCACACAACGCACCACTCTTTTGTCCACTCTGACGCCCTTTGTCTCACCATTGTCATATCAAAATTCCTTAATTATTCACTGGATTGTTTATACAATATTTTCACAATAGAAACGGAGGGGTAATCGTTTTGATTAATAAATTGTCAAGTTGAATCCAGAGCGGGGATATAAATGGCCCCCGCAAATATTTCATTCGGATATTATTAGGAGCGTTCATTGTTTTGCGAAAGTATCTCAAATGCTGTCACCTGATTGTTACGGGTGAAGATTTGCGAGTATTAATACCCGCTTGAAACATTAATACTTTACCTAACTGTTTTATTTATTTGTTTGAATATTCCGATATTTATGGGTAAGTATATCTCCTGCTCAAGGAACGAACTACATAATTATTTTCAGCCATGACAGAGTCTTTTGAAATTTTCACAGATACACACAAGCATAAAGTTACGGTAAAATATGTAACAAACGGTAAAAATTGTAAGGCTTAAATTGTTACAAACAACTTTATACATCGCCCGTATGTATAATATCTACTTAGATATACTTTAAGTATAGAATATGGTATCTAAGTAGATAGGTAGTATAATACTTACCTAAGGTATAGGTATATTATATGACTATCTTACCTCGTTAGCATACGAGTATTACTTATTTTAGTTGGAGTTGGTATTTCTAAAGATTAATGTTAACGAAAACAAGTTGTAATATTGCAATACCTACTATATTTGCATTATGGTGTTCAAGCAGATTTGAAAACACGAATATTTTACCATAATCATAATAAATTACCACAAAGTATGAAAACTATCAATTTCAAATAATAAAAATATTATATGAAAATATAAAATAGTTCTGACTCTTAAAAGTTGTTCTTAAACTCATTATGGTTCATATTGAAATCTAAGTAACATATTCCTAAATATTTATTTATTAATAAAACAAAGGCGTGGTCCTCTTAAGCGGGAATGTCGCTAAGACTTATTTAAATTTTATTAGTACTTACAAAGTAAGCAGCCTGTTTTAGTTTGTAGATATCGTTATGTATCAAAGCAACCCTCCGCATTTTAAAACAAATTAATTTAGACAAGCGGAAGATGTAAAAAGTTCCTAACACCAATTACGTTTTATGGGCAACCATTAAATTAATCATCGGCAAAATTAATTTTTCATTCGGACAAATTGTTGAGAGGTCGGCACGAAATTGTTGTGATGGTGGAATGAGTGGCTTGTCTCTGGCTGGATGAGTGAGACTTTACTTTTAGAGATGACTAGCTGCGCCGCGCGTTGTTACCCGCTCACCCTACGGGAACACTACATTTTTTCGGGATAAAAAGTAGCCTATGTATTAATCCAGGGATTCAGCAATCTTCATACCAAATGTATCAAAATTAGTCTAGCCGATTGAGCGTGAAGAAGTAACAAACATACACCGACAAACTTTCGTCGTCATAATATTAGTGTGAATTCTTTTTACAAGCATTTAGTTAGTAGGTATCATAATTATTATGACCCGGTTTCTGACTGTACCTAATGAAATATAGACCATTGTTGTTTTATTCTTTTCGGTTTTCAGCTAACTTCACTTTCCGGTTTCGAGCGAAGATAATTATTAGGGTTAGAACTTTTGGTGACATACCATGGTTCTGAAATCCACGGAGTCACTAAGAGGAAAAATCTTTTGATCTTGATAAACAAATGGCGTTTGTACAAAAAAATAAGTGTTGGTAGGCAATATAAAAGTTTATCTAAATATGTATACATAGATATTATTTTGATGCTGTTGATTTATTAAAAACCTATTCGCTCTCCCTTACAAGATAACTAAATTATAGAAAATACAGACAATAGAAGATAATAATTCTAGTGCTCCACATTCAGCATGATGAAATGAATCGCTGATATTTTATCAAACAACATAGGTACATATTATATTTATAGATCGGAGCTGTCAGATATGTTCTTCACATATTTATTAATAAATTAAGGCATTAACTAGCCAATAAACAAATCATTGCCAATTGTTAATCTCAACCTAGATCACGGGCGTTTATTTCATTTAAAGATAATATTAAATTTAAATTTAACTGCTCTCCATTAACAAACTTCTTCAGAATATTATTGACGAGCCAACCTCATCGCACTTTTTAATCGTTTTGCGAACCTGCACCACACAATAACCATAAAGCACTGTCAAAAGTATACAAATTAGTCCGAACTAACACGTTAGATAATTGATTTACCGCGTCATTGTTCCTAAGTCTCGCCGCATAACCATCTCATTAGAGATTCAAGAGAGCAAATTGTGCTACCTAATTACAAGTGAATGAGCAAAGACAATGCAGTATTTATGTTCAGCAATTTATTAGACAAAGCCACGATGTTTCGGCCAGGCGACGCACACTGAGCACAATGAAGTCTCAAGCCTCAAAATCGGGCTTAGGAAAACTATTAGTAGGTGTGAATCTTGACAAATGAGGCGACGACAAAACTATGACACTACGCGCACGCCACTCAGCGCAACAAAGAGGAACGCGTTAAAAATATAAAGAAACAATTGCCTTTTATGAGTCTGCTAATGAGTCAGTTTTAAATTTTGTACCACACGTTAATATTCATATCGAATTTAATTACTTGTTTCATTCTTACGTTCGACATTTTTTTGTTTAATCCGTTAAACGAAGCGAGAATTATAAATTTCGAAACCAACTTGCCGGTTGGTAAAATTCTTGCGCTGTGTTTTAGTAATTTATCAGGCAGTAGATTACATATTTTAATGGTCAGTTAATTTATGTCCCATTTGTTGATGGCGTACGTGTATGAAGCGGCTGTAGTGTTGAAAGATAAGGCATAATGAGCTTCGAAATAATGTGCTAGTCAAGACTTAGGTGTTGTTGGTTTAAACATATTAATTTAGTTACCGCAGAAATTTTCGAACTCAGCTATCAACATAATTGTATATGACTTTAGATTTGCAATTTTGTTTTTGATATCGTTATGTTAAATGATATACCTATTTAGTTTTATTACGTAGTTTACCTATTATGTTTAAGTGGATATTTATTAATTATTGTAATGCCACTTTCATTTCTTCTAAACAGAGAATTGCTTTCTTTCCACTTAATCAAACGGAATCTCGTTGACACCATGATCCATTATACATGAGAATGCGATTATTTTGATGGATTCCGTAAGAATATAAGCATCAGTACTCCCCTAAAATCTCGAAATCGAACAAAGGGACCACGTGAGCTCCCTCCGCGCCCGAGGCTAATGCTCACCCCACATAGGAAGGAGATGTAGAGAAAAATGCGTATTTATAGCAAATACTCAAACAGACCTATATTGTGTACGAGTCAAATAAATGACCCTCATTTTTCGTGCTGTCAAAAAAATCTGAATGGAAAAGAAAACGCGGCGGCGAGAAAACGGCAGGCTCCGGGGTTTTTTATTTCGTTTTTAATGTAATACTAAGTTGGGATGGTTTAGATTAATTGCGTTTTACCTGAGCGTCTCGAGCGCAAGACCCTGTGCGCAAGGGTGTCGCTGAAAGAGTTCGCAGGCACTGATCGATCGCGCTCAGCAGATTGAAAGGAGAGACGTGAAAGGTAATTATTCATTTGGCGACTAGAATAGAACACTTTTGTACCTTTATCTCGCCTTTTTTCTCAAGTTTTGCTCGAAATTTGCAAGTAAATGGATGAAGTGACACGGTGATTTGTTTAGTTCGGCTCGTTCGACTTCCCACGAATTGGATTTGCAATAGTTCTCGACATGGTAAAAAAGTGATCGGTGGGGATGGATATTTTATGCAATCTTTCTTAATATTCAAACGAGCTGCATGCAAATTCGAAACGTATTGCGAATTACAAAACAGGCCGAAAAAATACACAGAACGGTAGCAAAAACTGAACAAAAGCTCAAAAGTGAAACTAGTGCCATGTTTTTGAAAACAATGCGCAAAAAATTTGCATGCAATCTTCGGACAATAGCAAAGGCGTCCCGGAAGATTGCACAAAGCTACCCGGTCGGCGGGCACATGTGATCCTGACCTGATTTCACGAAATCAAAGCCCATACACTGCAGCAGGATCCTTTTGTCTTCCAGCCTTTATGATTTATGTGACGCTCCTTTGACATTTTATGACGCACGCCTCATTTAAATACTCAAACTTATGCTTTGCACATTTTAACGATCGACTTCTTTTTTTCGACTGCGCAATAGATGACCACAAGTCCTTAGCATTTGAATGAACATTTGGTTACCAGATTAGGTTTCTATGAAGCAGAACTGTACGTGAGTAAACAACACTCATAGTCTCATTAACTTATATTCCATAATTTATTCTTCTCTAAAACTGTAGAGAAAAAAGTTAGTTTACATTTCAATATAGTACGTCTGTATAGGTTTGAAAAAAAGTTTAGCGAAATTGCGGGGAAATTTCTTGGCTTACATAACCGCGCTATTACGGCGGGTCGAGGCAAAAAGTTAAACATTTTAAAAATCAAAATGAAGTCTTCAAGCGGACTCGACGTTGTTATAAAATTACAGGCAGCTAGGCGGCGAAAACGGGCAAATTATAGTCCGTAAAGTATGCGACGGTTCGTTGGGCCTTATGTCTATGGGATAAGTGTTTCGTTTGTCCGGGTTCAAATCATGGTAAAGTTTAAAGATTATATAGTTGGGCCGCATCGGCGCACGCGGTTCTGATCGCAGATTGCATGCAAAACTATTGTAGAGGACCCATTATGGCACATAAAGAGCTAGGATAAGGATGTTATAAGAGATAATAAATATTGCGTAAGATAACTTTGTTTATATGCTTACGAAACTGAAGTGACAGATATTCGTCAACCACATATTTCCAATCAATTGATTTTTAATAAATAGAAGATTATTTTTCAGCAGTTAATAGTATCAAGAGTGAAGAAAGCTAAAATTGTTATATTATAAGATATTCATAAATATTCATATTTATTCTGATATTGGGAACAGTGTGGCGTGACATCTATAGAACCCACTTCCACTTCCACTGGCTTGCTCATTTTAGGGCGTTGAGCACTATTCTCTATTGCTACTGAGAAGTAAGCGAAGTCTACCCGGCTTACCCTGTGTTCTTGTCTGACGCCAAGCAACAGATAAAATACATCAAATTATCCGTTAACGTAACATATCCATTATTAACACATTTTTCAATACATTCGTTTATACCTTAAATTGAAAGTTACATCAATAATGTATCACCTTTAAAAAAATAAAAAAAAATATCCTTTAAGCTTGATAAACCACAATCCTCACCCAATTTCCAAAAATGGGGATAACGCAGTACGAATTTAGGTAAAATTATAAGTGCTCTTTCTCTACTGTAAAACAAAACTTGTTTACGAGTAGGTGTCAACGACCGAAACCATAACAAAAAAACTTGACACTTCCAGAAACCATAACTTCGATACCAGTTCAAGCCCATCATAATCCTAAACCTTTTACTCAGGGCAGCTAAACTCTATCATTTGGCCGAGTTCGGTGCCCGGACAATCACGTCTCAGATAATACGTGGTCGGCACCCAGTCCTTGCTTAAAAGACAAAACGTGCCGACGGTATCGAAACCAATATTCATTCATCCGTACATAAATAATCGAATACTCGTTACATTTACACAACATAATAAAAATAAAAAACTTAAACGAACTTATGAAACGGGTTTACTCACGTCATTTACGTCGAATATGGCTCGATGTTTCGAATCGGTTCGCGATTCATCATCAGGAGCTCCGATCAGTCGCGGCGGCTAACCGAACACTAAAAATATATTTATACAATAAAAGATAAAAGTACAGAACTAAAACCTAGAATAAATTAAATATATCCAGGGATTTCTTTGTCTGTTTTGCTTTTAAAACCCCAGATTCGATCGTAATACCCCAAAGTACACACTAAAAATTCTAATTTGAGAAAAAAATAATTAAATTATTGTGAACTTTGTAAAATATTTATGTGTCACTTAATTTGAGAAGGAACTTTTTAATGTAAGTATCAGCTCCAATTGTAATTTAGAAAGGATGAAATTATGTCTAAGTTCTTAAAGGTTTTCTCGCAATTTAGTATACTTGCCGCTTAAAGATTTTGATTAATTATTTGTATAATTTCATGACATCCCAAAAGTGCTTTAAAATTCCAAAGCCGGTGCTTGTATCGTGTTTATATTCAAAGGTTCGATGACTTCAGACCATTAAGGTGATCCAAAAACGTCTCAATACCCAAGTAACGAGTTGGCCATTAATTCGGGGATGTATCGCAAGATAACTTTATTCTGGTAGCCGACTGCTTTGTATGCGGCGGCCCATGCGTCCGTCATTACGCGTCCACAACTTCATCCCCACACTCCCAATCCTCAGTTTTCACCCCTATTCTTTCAACACTAAAGCCAACACCGACAGCACAATACTGTTTGCCTGTGTAGCCCTCTCGGCTTTATCTTATTGGTCAACCATTACGCCTAAATTTAAACTCTTCATTATAATACCGCAGTGAGAAAAGTGGAGATAACTGGCCATGTGGATAAAATATAGGTAATGAATTTTGATAAAGGTGTGATGCGGGTAGGTAAAGAGCAGATAACGATATCGATAGCCATTTTTAACTCAATAAAAAACTTGGGTTAAGGACTTGAATTATAATCGTAAAGCAAGTAAATATACAACGAAGAGCTAATAAAAAAAACTGTAATTAAAGAGCTGAATTTGATTCGAATCATACCCTATAACAGTAAATATATCAAAACTTGTACTAAAATATTTCTAACAGTAGAATTTAATCTTGCAAATATACAATAAAAATATCTAAAAGCTAAGTATGAGGGTTGGAGCCCAGGAAAATTATACCCACTTTGAGATTATAGCAATTTTATCAAATATCATCATGGCCGAGAGGTTAATGACAAAGTGGATGGCCATCGTTTTGATGCCCCATTATTGGCCACGTTTTGTATAGGAGTGTATGTCCAACTTGAAATAATAACAGTTTATAATGGCTATTAACTACCCGATATCTACAATGGTAAGCAATTCGGGAGTAATTTTGAACTAAAATATTAATAAACAAATGTCTTCTGAAGGATACAAAATTGTAGTAGGTAGATGGAAATATGCCTACCGATTTCATTATGTTAAAAGAAATGCTTTAGGCGAATGTGAGTACCAATCCGAATTTATTTTAAAGGATAAGGACAGGCACGTTAAAAAATTGATGGTTTTGATTAACGGAGTTGTTTTGGGAATAATAAATACAGTCAAAGTTAATACGTTAATTTAACTAGAGAAAATATTGATATCATATCAGAAACACTTTTCTTTTAGACGGAGGGTGCATTGAGTAAGGATCTTTGGAAAATTCACCTAACGGTGAAACATGGGTCAACATTTGGTGTGAAAGATAAAAGCAATAAGCAGAATTTAAGTACTTATACATACTATTTTTAATCTAAGTATCTAATAAATTCGCGACCCACGCCACAACGAAATGAACCACAACCAAAGCAGCAAATGTCTCCCGGCTAAATCATCCAACACCCAAGCGTCATTACACAAAAAAAAACTTTAATTAAAATATCTCACAATCGATTCGCAGACCGAAATCGATTACGAGCAATCGATACCTCCCTCGAGGAGGGAGGTTGTCTCTGCAGCGGGCGTTGACTAATCGGTACTCGTCCGCGCGGAATAAGACTGATTGCTCGCGCTCGCCTATGCCTGCTGCCGCTATGTGGCCGCCCTACCTACACAAACCGACATTATTTAAGAAATCAGCCTGCTCGAGCGGCAACAAAGGGAGTTTTTACCGCCTACGTGCTTTTGAGTTGTGGCTTTTGCTTGATTGGAAAGCCTGAGCGCACGAGCTGCTCAAGAAAGTGGATGAAACTTTGTACCCTACTTTATATTTGTGTCAAAATTTGTTTAAACTTTCTTGTGACACTTACGTGCAAATAAATTCTTGTTTTTATGTAAAACTAGATTATTTGTGAGTTCATAAACATATGTTTCTTGGAATAGTGGATTGACTTCTACATACCTATATCGACTAATTCCGTTTCAGTTACGAGTAATAAATCCTATTATAATTCTCCTAATCTTATCACATTCATCCTTATTTTCAGAGAAACCGGGTGATTAATTAATATAGCCATGCATTTTTATTATATTACAATATTAAATGTGTATGTCTAAATTAAAACTAGACTACCTAAATGTCTACAAGCTTTCTATATGGTTACTAATACCCAGGAGTGTCAATTTGCCAAGTAAATAATAATGGCATGCTAAGTAATAGATATAATTTAAATTTAGAAACTAGTTCGAATTTAGTATCTGTAGTCGTTGCCGCAGCCATTGGAACAAAAAGGCAATTTCTAATGATAATTAATCCCCATCTCGATGTAATGAATAGCACAATAAATGATTGACGTCATTAATCTATTATCAATGGCCGATGAGCGCATGCGATCCCCGCCCACTGCCATCGCGTATGCCCCACACGTTTGAGGGAGAAATAGAAAAAGCCTGGAAACCAAAGTAGATAATTTAAATCTGTATGAAGTTATCAAGGTGATGAGGCGTAACATCAAATTAACTGTTTTATAGATGCTGTCAATAGTTGTCTTAAGTGTGATTCGATTAATGTGTTTTAATCGAATTACTGAGATTCAATGAGAAATTAGTTTTGATCGTTCACCTTATAAGGCGCATTAAATAGCGAATGAATATTACAAATAATAATTATGTATGACAACCCAAAAACGCTTCAACAAATTCCAACCTGGCTGGTGACTGGTGGCTGGTGGTATAAAGCTTTTTAATTTACTTATAAATGCGTTACGATTATTTTAGGTAGGACCTAACAATAGGTCATATAATCTTAAGAGACTGACTGCATGTTCTTACTAATTTCGCCATTTTACAGCAGTTAGGACATTATTTAATACTGACCTCTCTGATGTCTCGTCTCCGATGGTTTCTTCTAGTAGTTAAGAGTTACCGAGATTGGATTTTACCCTATGGCAGTTACTAATCGATTGTTTTCGCTAAAGACCTCCCTGCACCCCTAGCACAACTGTCGCAAACGGCCATTTCTGGCGCGAGATAATTGCCTGTCTCTTTCTGTGCAGTAATGTAAGGGGGTGACGGGTAGCGCTATGTCGCGCGACAAGAGTCGCAAAGCATAGTTGTGCTAGACGGGCTGAAACCGCGCGTCCTATACGCGCTTGCGCCTTGAGCACTTTAGCCGGCGCGGCGCGCGCGCCTATCGGATTATAATCGAGCGATTAAGACGTTAGGTACTCGAAACAATCGCGCGCATTTACACACCACGCCTGCGCAGAAGTCTATGCAATAGATTATGTTGATATTTTAATTACAGATTAACTTGACTTTGGTTGAGTTGATCAACATGAAATAGAATCCTGGAATAAATCGCAAAATTTGATTCCATTTTGTCACCAAATCTCTTATAAGAAGCCATATTTCAGTTAGATTGAATTCAGCCTTACATATTTCATTTTGGCTATGATTCTATACCATATGCTTTCTTTCTTGAAATAACGAAGGTTAAATCCAAATAAAATTGTGCGGGAGCATGATACATTGTATGTTGATTGTGCAACATCTTTTATATGTCCGCACCTCACACGATGTGAACCTTAATGCACAACTCATCCCTTGGCATTTAACACTTATATAACTAACCTGTCCGCAACAAAGTCTCGGTCTATTTCAACTGGCATACCTTTGCCAATTAAAACGTGTCGGCTTCTCATATCACACGGCTGTGGATACCGATCTATCAGACAAACAAAACGATCCGCAGACGCGCCTGGCAAAGTGATGGCACACGATCGATGGTGACAAATGCGTGTCGACACACGAGAACACATATACATCGCCCACTGACTGCAATGCAATATTGCCACATCTCTAAATTTTATATTTTCGGGGTTATCGCAGATCCGTGTCCAGAGAGTGTCCAGAATAGTTTAATTTACAACCTTCATTTAAAACGTGTTTCTGACAAAAAAAATATTTTTGAGACAAGCTTTTATTGCTGACTATACTTTTCTTTGAACACCCATCAAGACAATTGTAAAGAGTCCAAACTCGGTAGGTTTTATTTATAACAGACTTTAAAAGCATCCTTAACTAAGGATTTAGACCCATTTTTCTATCACGCTCGACATTCTATCAGCACCCCGAGCACAACTGACACATGTGACTCTTTGTCACGCCTCAAAAATTGCCCTTCTCTTTATTTATTACTAGCTGTGCCCCGCGGTGTTACCCGCTCATCCCACGGGAACACTACATTTATTCGGGATGAAAAGTATCCTATGTCCTTCCCCGGGACTGAAACTATCTATATACCAAATTTCATCTAAATCGGTTCAGCGGTTTAAGCGTGAAGAGGTAACAGACAGACAGACAGATAGACAGACACACTTTTGCATTTATAATATTAGTATGGATATTTTGCGAGCAAGAAAGGTGATGCTGAATCGCGCGACAAACAAAGTCGCGGCAAGATGTGTTATCGCTACTCACGTGGTAGGTAAGCGAATGTGCTATCACGTCTAGCATAACTGTGACATGCGACTTTTTGTCACGTGACAAATACTACCCGTCACTTTCCTGTCAATTCTGTGTAAGCAAGACAGGTGACGCGCGACAAGCGAAGTCGCGTCAAGAATTCAAGATATGCTAGCCCCGTCTTTGATAGTCACACGATTACTTGAAAATTTGTATTTTTGAGATGTGGCAATATTGAAATCAGTGGGTGACATGCCGCCGGCATGCGGCAGGCAATTGCTTGCATGCGTGTACGATCGCATGCCGTAGTACATGGCTCGCATACCCGCATGCTAGGGGGCCGAAGGATATTAGTAATCGTGGGATGGTTATCTGATTTTGAGGAATTCTTTTACTATTGTTTTGTTAAGCGGTAGCATTTGTTTTCTTTGCTAGTCTCAAATTGTTTTGCTTTTCAATTTTGACAGTTTCGTTTTATGTGACATGGTTTTTGTGCTGTCATAGTAGATTGTTGCAAATGTGACGTTTTCCGGCGAAAGCTACATCGCTATTGATAATTCTAAGACCGACTCCTAAACATTTCTTTTTATGAGTAACCGGTAAATGTCAATTTGATCCCTTGAACGTGATACATACAATTATTGTCATTAACTAGATATTTTATGTAGCACCTAACCATGATGTCTGTTGGACAAAGGTCTCTTTCGGTGATCATAGGTATAGGTTACATACCTGCTAAATATGCATCTTTTAATAAGTACTGATTAAATTTAGGTCCGATACTTACCCGTTCCTAAAGCAACATAAATAAATAAATCAAAGGCGCTTAATGCCAACGAACAAAGCTAAATTTCTATTAGCCTTGTTTCCGCCGGTATTCGAATCAGTCGCGATTGATGACCGATCAGACATATTGCATACCTATCAGCTTTATGTTCTGGCACTTACCGCTAATGCTTTTAGAAATCGCGTTCACAGAAGAAAAACAGCGCATGCGTCTGTATACTCCATGTTATTGGTGATGTTATTGAATTAAAGCAACGAAATGCAAGGCATCAGTTCCTCGGGCGATTTAGAGTCTGCGACGGGGTGATGACGGCAAATTGGTTGGGAATGATGATTCGCATGATCAATTAAACGATAAAGGTGTTCATTATTGTAATCGGTGGCAGTTGAACCATTCGATTTGGAAGACTGTGTTAGGCTCGTTTCAGGGTTGTATTAGTGTAAACAGAACTCGTGATATCAGACTGTTTAGAAGTGTCACTTTAATTACGCAAAATAAAATACTTTCGTGGAAAAATGATATGCAAAACCTGTTAGAGTTATTCTGCTATGAGTTCAATGAGAATCGTATATATTGTTTGACTACCTCTAGATTTCACTAGCCAATGATTTTCTAAAACTATTTTGAATGTAAATTGTTCAGCCACGGGTTCTTTTGCCAGTAAAAGTGTGTACATAGGTCTTAGTGTCAGACGCAAAATACGTTTCTATATTTCTATATTTTAGTGGGAAGGTGTAACTTACATGAACCTTAAAAAATAATCTTACTTTAGCACTCTTTCCCAAACTCTTCGATCCAACATGTTCAGTCTATTAATCAAAATATTGTTACAAACCGTTACGTCGATATCGCCTCACACATAGCGAATAAAAAAACAAGAAATTCGATACACAAATGTCTGTACGGTAATATTTATAGATTTTGATTAATGACTGACAGAGGGGACGCATCTGATGGATGAACCACAGACTTATTAGATAATAGAGTTTCAATAGAATTAGGAGCTTTGTTCTTCGTGCCCTTGCACCGTCGTGGGTCAACGTGAACGTTAAGAGTTGATGGGTGTTTTTGTGATCCAGTTTACGTATAGTTCAGTTTAAAACTTTAGTTCTTTTAATACAGATAACCGTGGTTCGAAGTAAACGTCGGGTGTGGGTTGTTTTTAAAGATCAGTTTAGTTAGTTCAAAGGCTCTAGTTGACTGTCCGTCGTCAAATAAATAAAATATAAATGAAAAATATCGAAAAAAAATTAATCCATACCAAGAAAACTATAAATAAGTATATTTTTTTAAATCACGTCAACTCATATCATGGAAGCTATTTGTCCCATATCGCAAGTTATTAATAAAATTCAGAACATCTGTTATTACTGGAGCGGCCGGTTGATGAGTTTTAGGTAGGGTTCGTCCCACGACACGGGCGAGGCGATAAACTTTCTTTGCTACTATTTATGCAGGCTAATATAACATTTAGTTTAATATTTACACTGGAATCTGACTGGAAATTGTACAAAAAATAATAATGTAATACTGAGTTTACAATGTTATATGATAAATATAAATATAAATACGTTTATAAATAATCAATAACACATTTTTTTATACCTGACTTTATTTTTGAGTACGTACTTACACTACACATGCACTTAAAAATAACAAAATATACTTACTGCTGTAAACAGCAAAATCAAAAAAATCTTTTTCCTTTTTATTATTTCATTTTAGTAAGAGACAAATAAATACATTTTTTGACATGGTACCAGTGATATTTTTTTCTTACGCAGCTAATACCTACCTCTGTAGGTATATCGGCGACTAAATATTTAAATAATTTCGCTCAAAAAAAATATAACGCCAAAATTCCTACATCTATTATCAAGAAAAGTAACTCCTTTGACGAACTTAAAGCGGAACAATCGATTGTCGAACTGTGCAAAATTGTAACAGGTATGTCTTTTCTCCCAATCGTCCTTTCACATTTGATTCAATAGAAAGTGTTTACTGATTTACAACCAACTTGAGGGCGCATACACCACAAACACCAAAACAACAAACCATCACGAAAAGACATTTATTAAAACTATTAAAAGTAAAGGTGTGTAATTCGCAAAGTTACTAGAGAAAGTGACCACCGAACTTGAATAGGTTTTTGCGCATTCAGGAATTCTTTGAGAAACAATGGTCGTTGGCAACAATTGGGACAATTGACCACCTGTGGATAAACTGGGCTATTTGAATATTGCAAAAAAGTATTCGGTTTCGTTTTCATCTCAGTGAGTCCAGTACAGTCTTGCAGTGAAGTTGAAATTGTAAGTGTCAGTGAGATATATGTGGAAAATAAGTGTAATTAAAACGCACGCAGAAATTTATCACTAGTTAATAACTACAAGTAAGTGTTATCAATAGATTAAAGTTACACATAGCAGGTAACCGTAGGTACAATGATTACATTAAATTGATATACTTATTTATAAATTTTACCAATAAAAAAGATAATTATTTAATATAATTGAAACAGATCACCACACATTACGTATGTGATCAAACACACATTTATAGTATTTTTAAGGTAATAAAAAAAGATAAAAATATTAATGTTAAGCGGCACAAAAGGTCTGAGTGGCTATTTATCCTGATTCAAACATTATAATTATAAAATATTACTATTTAATACATTAAACATTAAAACCAGAAACTATCCATAACCTGCATTTTCTAACATCTAAGCGAATTAACAAGCGACGAAGGAATTAAATTAAGAATTAATTCCTAACTATCTGTCTTGCGGCCATATGCATAAAGATATAGTGAAGATGTCAACAGATACATTATGTGGCTGAGATATGGCAGGTAGGTACATAGGCGTTAGTGGTGTCGACCGTAATGGAATGCTGCGGGGACCGGTCCTACATGCTGATACTGAAGGTGTAGGCACACACAATCGCCCTTATTTACTCGAAAAATATTATATCTTTCACTTCACCTTTTCAAAAAGTACGTCATATTAGCTTCGCGAAGCGAAAATTTATATTTGTTATAATTTTATTTTTTTGCAGTCGGAGTGAAAAGCATAGTGTTTAACACGTGGCTAAAAGCCGCTATGCTACTCAGATATATTTTTCAATAATCACTTCGTGTCATAATGGCTTATTGTAGCCCTTTGTCAAACAATATATTACTTTTATAAATATTATTTACTCCACTTACTCGTACTTTAATGAAGCCATGACGTGAATTCATGATGTTTATTTCGCAATATTTAATAACTGATTTTTTACCAGGATCGTTTTATCCGAAAATCAGTTCGGACTTACCTAGCCTTACCTACCTTAAACGATTTTTGAACAAGTTGAAACGGGAACACTTTCGCTCGGTCAAATATCCAAATTTTAACACCATATCATTATATCATTAAGAATCCTTAATTAGGTGTAGGTACTTAGTGCACAACCTGTAACGATACAACACCTCTAGCATAACTGTGACAAGCGACTCTTTGTTGTCGCGCGACATATACTAGCTGTTACACTTCCCTTTCAATACAGTGCGAGCATGACAGATGATGCGAGTCGCGCGACAAGCGAAGTCGCGGCAAGATATGCTAGCCCTATTGAAACTACTGCTGAAAAGAAAGAAATCCTCTGAGTACCTACTTATTAAAGAATGGGTGTAAGGGATTGGACTAGAGTCAGTTACGCAATATAAACTTTTGTGGTTGCCAGGATAGCTCTACCCGCCAATTAGGTTTTCAAACTTATGGTCATCAAGCATCTATATAGTAGGTATAAAACGAAGTCGATTCCAGCTATCTGTCGGTCCCTATGTATGCTTAGATCTTAAAACTACGCAACGGAGTTTGATGCGATTTTTTAATAAATAGAGTTATTCAAGAGGAAGGTTTATATGTATAATACCTGCATATTATAATTTATCAGCATTGTTCCCGTACGAAGCTGGGGCGGGTCGCTAGTATAGGTATATAATGAGTAGTAACTTTAGTAAGTGACAAGCGTCGAGTCAGAAACAGCCGCATATCGTAAGGATGTACGCGTTTATGTAACTGAATGTATTTAGAACCATATTATGGCATGGTTTTGGAGGTTGGTATATAGAATCCAAGGTTACCCTAACAATGCGTTCAAAAACTTGTCCCAGAAACAGAAATTAGTTTAATGTTTAGATGTATAATCTCCTATCTTTGAATGTGAACATGGAGGTAGTCGTTCGTTACAAAATATAAATAAGAGAAGCCTTTATCCATGAGTCATGAATTAATAATGAACTGCAAATTTATATACCAAAAGGTACCGTTTAGGAGACAATGAACTACAGAGCAACGGCATCGAGTTAAAACTGGTCAACAATAAAATAGCAAGGACACCCTATATCCAAGAGTATGATATCAAGGTTAGGCTTAGCGGAACACTCCACATGTGGTCAACTTTAATAAAGCGAAACACGCTTATGCGCTCGGTGCAGGCGGGACAAGGCGCGGGATAGAGGCTTAGCGGCCATGTTGTATTATGGATGCCTATCATATTTTGGACCCGCTCCGGCCCGGCTTATTCGTTTTTTTCCTTTGCTCCATCTCCGGAACCGGTCTCACCGCGACGACCATTTATTGTAGATTAAAGAGGCTTGTTGTCTTAATTTTAAGCCACACTTTAATTTATGACCACGTATTAATGTAAGAGTCTCCGCCATTTTTTTCCCAAAGACAGATGTACGTCATTGATTTCTTTATTTGTACTGGTGTTTTATTAATACGGTCACACTATAGCCGACTTATATTTTGTACTTAACTTAATGATTTGGCAATTAAATTAAATTGTTCTGTGGTAGCTAAATTAAAATGTGAAGGCGATGAGAGATTTCCCGCGCCCCTTGCCCCGCGCGAGCGCAGCCATTTGTCATGTTCGCGTTGTTTGAAGGAATTTGCTTAGCACTCGTTTTATAAAGCGGTGTAATTAAAAGTTATATATTACCTCTATTACGACAGTTTTTATTGTTTTAAATGCTTATACGAATAGTTTGCCGCTTTCATCAAGTGTTTTAAAAGTTTCAGTTAATTTACTGAAACAGCTGTCCAGCCATTCTAGCGAAAGTTTGACACTTTACCTAATTACCTAACAACAATGTTATTTTGTTTAATGTAGTACCTAAAGTATGTGAGGATTATACTAAAATAACATCAATTGAGCATTAAAACAGCATTTAACATTTCTTCAAATCAACGGCCCGTTGTAGGAAGAAGCGGTGGTAGCCTAGTGGTTAGGGCATGCGACTTTCAATCCGGAGGTCGCGGGTTCGAACCCGGCCCGTACCAATGAGTTTTTCGGAACTTATGTACGGAATGTCATTTGATATTTACCACTCGCTTTTCGGTGAAGGAAAACATCGTGAGGAAACCACCTAAGCCCAATAAGGCCTAGTTTCCCCTCTGGGTTGGAAGGTCAGATGGCAGTCGCTTTCGTAAAAACTAGTGCCTACGCCACATCTTGGGATTTAGGTAGCCGACCCCGATTGAGAATTTATTCTCAAAAAATGGGACAAAGGCTAGGAGGATGATGAACGGCCCGTTGTAGGAAAAGCGGTATTCGCAATTCGCCGCAACAAAAACTAAAACAGCGCTCCAACGAAAATAGTTCCATCCGTTTCATACGCGCACCTACATATTAATCATAAATTCGCTTACAGCAGTACAAAACAAAAGGCGAAAAGACCCGTGCAAACCATGTCCGAGCGAAAAAAATGACAGTACGCCCGAGCAAACCGAAGGACGCCGGCGCAAAAAGCGGCGGTGAAAAAATATGATTTACGGGATGAAAAATGTGGAAACACACGCAAAAAGGGACGGTGAAAGCGGCAGTAGACGAATTTATTAATCCGATCGGCGGATCCTGTGACGTCATTGTTTATTTCATTACTAGCGATTAAAATGTCTGTAACTCGTTTGGATATACAGTTTGTAAAATTAAGACTACTCAGGGGTGATTTAAAAAGTTAAGGTGCTGTTGTTTATACTATACCTACTTATTGTTATTGAACGTGTTTTACCTATATTTAAATAACTGTCTTGCATTTTGAATTACAGTCTAAGATATAGATATGGTGTTTGTTCATATATTACTACATTTCTTAAAAACGAATTACCAAACTAAACATAACAAATAATATTTTTATACATTAGCTAAAATAAACCTAACTAAATAAATATAACTATCTGTTTAATTCTTGAGTTTAGTAGGAGGATGACCACAATTATTTGCCCTTGAGGGTTTTTTTATAATTAAAACTGCTGCTCGGCGGAACTTATTTATTTTATATTCTAAACTTCGCAATGCGTCAGTCATTCGTAATCCGTTGAGATTGTAACAAACATGTGTACCTATTTATGTAGCTATAATATTATTAGATACACAGCTAAGTTATTTAACAAATGATTTCGCTACCACAACGTATTATCTAAGTTATTTATTTCCCCGTATCGCCGTAACGATCAACCTCTCATCAATACAATCATACAGTCAACATACAATAACTCCCAGTATCTGCCATCTGGACCCGGTGGCCAGGAGAGTCTGTAATTACGAATACGCTACCATTCAGTGCCCTGTAATCTCAATAAAGTGCTAAGAATTGTATTGGTTTATTTAATCTTCATTGTACAAATACAAACGTGAACAAATAAGACTTTTTGCAAGTAAGATTCATAGTCAGTCGACTAATGACAAACCTATGGAGTCCGACTACTAACTCCCAAAATAATTTAATTAAGTGTAATTATCAAATTTTATAATTCGATATAATTCTTATTATACAATAAGTCTATACGTATACGTCGTACGTACAAATACAAGTAAGTGCTTAAACTAAATACTAATAGATTCAGCGTTTTTGAAAGTGAACATTATTGAAGATTCAATTGGATGTAATTGTATTCAAAATACAATTATATGCAAACGAATCTTCAATAAAGATATAACCTATACCTACTGGATGCCTTACAGCGGTTTTCGAATGCATCGATTAAAACATTTTAACAGTTAAACCAATATTACTCAATAAGTTCTTAAGCATGTGAATGAGCTGCAAAATATAATTTAAAAAAAGCATCCACTAATAAGTTCAGAAAGAATCCAAATTATATTTTTTTTCTCGATTGTGTAGATAATATTTGATTTAATTTAATTTTTACTCAATACCTAATGCAGAAGTATGTTAATAAATGGTTGTGTTATCTAAAAAAATATGTGTTGTGGACATTAAAAAGCTTCGAATGTCAGACATATATTATTTTCATAACACGCAATATTCACTTCTCGACGGTCAGTCACGACATCACCTCGCTCTAAATGAATGGTTCGATACAAAACCATACATTAAGTTCATCTCATTCGACCTAAATCACACACCTCCCAAACGAACCTTTTACTTTAATCTGCGTGCTAATTTAGATGTTTTCTGGTGCATTAGCGATTTAGCGCTGCAAAACGTGAAAAAATACAGCCGAGACTTTCCCGCTTGTATGCGGGTATGGGTGATTCTTATTCTCATGCATTTTTTTGTGATTTGTAAAAATCACATGTTTATTTTGTTTAAATCAAAAATCTATTTATTTTTATTTATTTATTTATTTTTTAAAACTATATGAGAATCACCCGTATACGTCGTAGTAGGTAGGCGTAACTTGATAATTGATCGACACTGATATTATTATGAAATATAGCGCTAGTGTTACTATAAAGAATTTGTACCTTTTTTAAACCAATCAACCAGCCATTTAACATATTTCGTCCCTTGTCCATTTATAAAAAAATCGTGAACACGATATTTAACTTTATTTCTCAACATTCTCGCGGTCCGCGGCCTATTTATTTTAATCAAATATTGGACAAACATCAGTTCAGTCGCTTCTTCCACATTACATAGAGTGCCAATCCTTGCCTACAGTTGTGATTCCATATTTCCACGATATCTTCATCTCCCCTCTTAACGAATTACCAACAGACTTCATCACCCTTCCGCAAACATTGGCCAAACATTCACAGATTCACACCTCCAACATATCTCATCGCTACACGCTGACAGATACGGGGACGCGGCGGATCTTAGCCGGAAATTAAAACTAATAATTCAAAAAGTTTCCGCGCGACCGAGCCGCTGGCGCAGATTTATGCTCAGACTGAGTCTAGTTCTAGCTTCCAAATCGCGATATTAACCTTTAATAGCTTTGTTGACGAGGAGTTGGAGCCAATTTAGTTTTATACACTATATAGGCGGTGCATAATAGTTGAGCGTTATGTATACCTACAAGAAACTTAAAGAATATGTAGATGTTTTAAGAGGCCTTAATCCGTTTAAAATTTATTTTTTTCATATTATGACAAATATATTGATAATTTCCACCAAATTTTTGAAATAAATACTACTTTTCTCCGAGTTCTAGGTAGTAACATAGCTATTTCATGCTTACAGTGTAGTCGAAAATAAGTTGAAAAAACTAATTTTCCACGTGAATTTTGCCAATTTCGAGTAGTTTTTGAAACAAAAGTTATCAATAAAAAATTCAAATTGTAGGTTTCAAATATATATCAATAAATTTCAATAGCCCTGTTCTAGGTAGTAACATCAATAATATGTTAAGAAACATGTTTGATCATAGAGAAAAATGTCTAAAACAATCAGCATTTTAAAAGGAATAAGGCCTCTTTCAGTAGTCAATCAAGAAAACGCGTAGCCATACAATACCTATTTAAATTGAACCACAGAGTCGTAGTTAACATGTAGTTTATTATGTATGCTTACATTTTAAATAAAAAAATATTTATTTTATTTTATTTTTAGTATTTGTTTTTACAGCGGCATAAAAATACATCCTCTGTGAAAAATTCAACTGTCTAGCTATCACCGTTCTTGAGACACAGCCTGGTGACAGACGGACCGACGGACGGACGGACGGACAGCGAAGTTTCAGTAATAGGGTCCCGTTTTTACCCTTTGGGTAGGGAACCTTAAAAAGGCTCCTTGTAACTTGTGTCAATTCTTTATGTGGCGATTATAATAATTAATAAAATACTCGTATTCACGTAAAGTGTCACTGTAACACATATACACTCGTAATACCTACAAGTTACGTCTCCGTAAAGGCAAAGTTGCCTTTCATTGCCACTATTTCTGCCTTTGCCAACATTATCATATGGTCTGTTAGACTAAACGATGAAGAAACCTGAGCAAATATTTTGTCATGGCGTTTCAATAGTACTGAATTATGGCAATTAAGGCTTTGGCCGTGACTTTGTACCACAATTTAAAAAACAGGCTTTATTCTTGGACCATTATGTTCATTAAGGATTAGGTATTTGTGCAACATATTAATCAATTAGAAGTTTTAAACCTGCATATATTAAATAAATGTAGATTCTATCTAAATCTATATAAATTAGGCATCGGATTATGTAGAAAAATATAAAAGAGTTAGTTTTTTCGTTGGAATTGCCCGAAAATTATTTCTATGCAAAAATGATCCTCGTTACTCGGGGTATCCTGTCCTGATAATTTCGCGCGGAACTGGTAATCTGCCAAGAACTACCCACTTTTCATTTTTGACTCCTGTGCCATATGGCACTGTTCTACTCGTGTAATATGTCATGACACCGCTTTTCTATTTTATCTTTTTAAATGATGCGGTGCGTAGAAAAAAGCATCATGTATCAATGTTGCTATACTTGTTTACTATCTAGCATTTCATTTGGCTGACTATTTATACTTATCATATATTTAATATAGCTATCTTTATTTATATGAGATGTATACATAGGTAGATTAAAGTACAATAAAACTAAACCTAAAAATTAAACTAAACAAGAACATACTAAAATTAAACTAAATCTAAAAATGGCCCCTGCGGCATAGTGCCGAAGATGCTGACGGCATTTCCTCGCTGAATCGCCAAACTGATTCTTTGAGCGAGGAAACCGCCAGCTCTCCGGTATTATATTTAGTTGTATATCTCTTTAAACATGTTTTCTTAAATAACGATACAGTGTTAAGCAAATACGTCCATGTGGAGTGTCGAACAGTGTAAAATATAAAGTCAAAGTTTTTATTTTACTAAACCATGCATTGATACAAAGATCAAAGCTCTAAGAAAAATATATAACGTAACCTGGGGGGGTATTCGACCAATTTTAGAGATATAATGGAGATCTCTCCTTTTCATCGCCATCCGTCACTTTTGACGTGTACCTACTTGACAAGTGGCGATATCCCTAGAACATCGCAACTTCGTCAATTCGGACGCTCAAAATTTTCGTTTCCTTTGTATGTGACGGCATGAATAACAGGTGCATACATTAAATTGACCGCGTAGTAAGTGAAATTAGTCCGTTACGTTTCGTTCAAAACAGAAATTCATATTCATGAATAACATTTTTGACAATCATTATCGCCTTCGTATTTCCAAAATTGAGATGAGATATGTCACTTTTAAGCTCATCACATTTTAATGGCAGTTCAACGGCGATATAACTGTTATCTAATGGAGATTTGACGTTTAGCGATATCTCAAACGGCATTCTCGAATTGGGCCCCTGGTGGAAGAGACCACACCCGCGAAATATACGCTCTATGTGCAAAGCCTATGTTCAGTAGTGGACGTCTGTGACTGATAGATGTGCAAACTTTAGCAAGTAGGTACTTATACACATTTTATTCAAGAGAAGTTTATAAAATATAGACCTACTAAATGCTACACAGCGTTTCTGTACCTGCCACTACATATAAGTTGTCAGTAATTAAGTCGAAACAAATGACGCCGCCTCCGTACCATACGTCGAAGTCAGCCTTCGGCGCCTACAATGCTTACATCCATACAAAAAGTCTTCAACGCGGACACAGACAAACAGTTGAAGTAGCGTACGAGATCGCATTGACATTCTGCATAACGAGTGCCATATGTCGACGGCAGTGGGACATCAATCGCGGGCCCACTGGTGCGCAGAATGCATCAATGCAATGCTGTTAAATCTTACTTTTGTACTGAAAACTTAGAAAATAAAAGAAGCCTGGATTTGTAAAAAAAAGTGTATTTTTTAGTAAGTAGTTCGATACTACACTAATAAAATACGAAGTTTAATACTACTCTAACTACCTGGTGATGCTCAAGCATTGGTATTTGGTAGGATATCAATAGCAAGCTCGCTGGTGCGCAGAATGCATCAATGCAATGCTGTAAAATCTTACTTTTGTACTGAAAACATAGAAAATAAAAGAAGCTTGGACTTGTGACAAAAACTGTATTTTTTTATCAAGTAGTTCGATACTATAACTAAAAATATACGAAGTGTAATTCTAACCTAACGACCCAGTGAAGTTTAAGCATTGGTACATTTGTAGGTCATCAATCGCAAGCCCACTGGTGCGCAGAATACATCAATGTGATGCTGCTAAATCTGAATTCTGTACTGAAAACTTAGATATACTACTTATGAACATGAACAAAAAAGTGTAATTATAGCCCGCCAAGTTGATTATGGTCCTCGCCATATTGTGTTCTAGAGGTACAAATTTATTTTGCTGGCAAGGAATACATTTTGGTTACTGACTTTAAATGTTATCGAATGTTCACTGATGTAAGAAAAACGGAACACTGATTTAACATAGACATATATTAACTTTCAGTTGTAGATGAGTTGCCGATAAATAATATTATGTTATTATATGTTATGTTATTATGGCACTAGGGCAGTACTTTCGTCAATGTTTTTCTTAAAAATACTTCCAATTGAAGTAGCACATTGTGCACACATACGCACTAACAATTTTTTGTACATGAGCACGGTTTCACCGCACATAGCCCTGCTGTAGGTATCCCACCTCCTGTTTATTATTTAGAATGTGTAGCGACGCGAGTTGATGCGCGCTCCAAGTGGAAATCTTTTGGGATTACGCCGCCGTCAACTGGCTAAGGGCGGGGACACACTGGGATGATACCTACTATCTTCAAATTTATAACACTACACTGTCACGATTTGTACACGTCTGCTTACATAAGTAAATAAGACATTTCGTGTCGGTTAGTTACATATTTGGCCGTTTTCTCCTGTAAGTAACATATTACCGAGATGATACAACAGTTCATCCGCGATCATTAGGTACGCATGCAAGTGTCGAAAGATATGATTATATTATACTACCCGATTCCCTTTTTACCTGTAGTATTAATCTCATAAAATCGTGAATGAATCAATTATTACGACAAACTAAGATTTAGTCAAAGAAAATTACAATGGTAATGTATAAATCATATTTTTTATATCAGTGATGGAAGAAATTATTATCCGTATTATTATTTTTATTATTATAAATCGGCAAATAGTCAGTGCAGTAAGCAAGTGTGCAAGTATGTTCGGTAAATACATATATATCATTTATTTATCGATTCAATTTAACGAAAATTTTCAAAATGGTTGGAAACGTAAAAAAAAACCGGCCAAGTGCGAGTCGGACTCGCGCACCGAGGGTTCCGTACAAACACTTTCCATCCCTAAGTGGTTAAGTTAAGTTTGCACCTGGTATGTATAGCGCCCCATATAAATTAGGTGCAAAGTTAGGTATTAAAAAAAAAATTTATGGTTTTCGTAATTATTCCTTTATCTATGCTATAAGACGTTGCTTCGTACCAAATTTCAAGATTCTGAGTTCACGGGAAGCACCCTGTAGGTTTTGATTCCCTTGCAAGTGTCGAAAATTTGCGGCATAAACGGCTGTATCTTTTGATTGCGTTGGCTTAGAAGTTTGATTTTTTCACAGCTTCAAGGGACAGTAGACCTGAGTAATTGATATAAATTTCAGCTTCATACCTCCACGCGTTCCTGAGAAAAAGGGTCTTGACAGACGGACGGACGGACGGACAGACGGACAACAAAGTGATCCTATAAGGGTTCCGTTTTTTCCTTTTGAGGTACGGAACCCTAAAAATACAAATTTCTGACATCTCGAAACAAACTCGCGAAGTACACAGCTCACAGAGCCACTATAGTTATAACCTGGCCAAAATCTATCCCGTCAAATGAATACTGAATCATGGCGGCTACAGCGAGATCAAAAGTTTTTTTGAGATTTAGAAGGCGTCCCACCAGCGATAAAGGCTCTATACCTGGGCTGCCTTCGTTAACACAAAAACATAGATACAAAATATTGGCGGCTTTATTATAATCTCCTCCCACTGTATCCCCAGCGCAGGCGGTCTCAAGCGCGGTCCGCTATGATGTACGAGAAGACGACGCCCGGCGAAACCTAAACCCGGGCAAAGCCTCCATCACGTCAAATGAATACTGAATCACGGCGGCCATTTGAATTTCAATATCTATCCCGACTAATGCGTGTTTTATACGCACCCAGATCACCTTTGCATTTTTGGGGTTTGGTGAGCTAAAGGATTTTACACTCAAAAAGGTATTTTTTTATTACGATAGCATTGATTCCAAACGCTACTCTAATATAATCTTGACAGCCGCAATCTTAATCGCTTAACATATTTTGCCTGCCATAGAAATACTGATGGTTTAGATTGTACTTAAAACCTAAATATTTAACTAAGTTTTGTACAATTTTATTTCTGTCTGTTCTGTCTTCATGATTAATTTAAAAAGATTCCTTGGGAGTTTCTAAAGTTCTAAATCTAAACTTCTGGTGAGTCACAGCCATATAGAAAAAACATTCGTACTTATACTTAGCATAGTCAGACATCTGATCACTCGCACCGTTTCCATGAAAAACAAACTGAAATTCGCTCACCCCTTAAGTTAATGAAAAAGGTCGGCAACTAGTCCTAAATTGCCAGATACATATTCTGGGCACATTTATCAGCGGCAAAAAGCGGGAGCTGAATCGGCAAATATTTTTTTTTGCGATTAGCGAGAGCTCTCTAGAAATACCTATAGAATTGCAAAGATAACTTCGCCGCTGCGAAAACTCACCTTTCCACTTTGCCTCGCTAACTTTAAGAGCACAAGGGCGGGTATGTTTTTCTTTTCGATCTAGTGAGAGTAAAATGCAAGTTGGATTATGTTGGAAGGTTTAGCGTGGGAACCTCCAGTCGCATTGACCCTCCAATGCTTAGACAAATGATTTCTGAGGAGAATTTTCCTTAAATGCGTTTTGTGCGGTTTTTGGCTGTTTCTTTTACTTGGTCGAAGTTGGAGGATTAACTGGTGAACGGTTGAAACAAACGTACGTGTCGTTAATATTCCCTTAATATTAATTATAAACATTTTTTTCTTGCTTAGTCCGTTGTTGCCTACTTATAGCTCCAAGCCAGTATACTTAGTTGAAATTCGGAATCGGTGGCGTATTTACGTATATATTATACGAGTATTAAAAACGGCCTTCCTCCTCGTTAAATCTTGCCTTAAATCCATTTTATTTTATTATTTATTAGTAACCAAGTTAATGGCCTTATATGAATAGTAAATTATATTTATGCTAGGTAAGTACCTACTACACTTCTACCCACGCAAAAATCACCCAACAACGCAGTTGGTTGGCTCAATATGGGGTGATTTTTAATATACGTATTTATGTAAGTTATATTAATAAATAAATCACTCAAAATAATCAAATATTGAAATGCAAGTAAATTATTTAAAAAATACGAATAGGTACCTACCCTTTTCTCATGCGTGCATCAGTGCCGATTGCAACTGCATCCTTCTATAGCCAAACGACCTATGTATCAATATTATTGAACTTATTTAGGTCATTTTAACTCCGGTTAAATGGTATTGTATAGTAGCGGAAAGACGTAAGTTATTAGATTATTATATTTGTTTATGACTTTTTGGGTCGTGTCGTTTGAGTGTAGGGGAAACAGGGGTCCAGAGGCGCGTACTGACAATTTTTCTTGTAAACCGAACATGACAGATTTGTACATTGATTGATCGAGGCTGGCTGATCGTTGGGGTGCCGAATTATAATACCGAGGGAGCTTGTGATGCTAATGTGTATAAACATAAGTTTATATATATTGTACTACCTATATACGTTTTAAGCCATTCCATTGTTATGGGACAAGTAAATTTAATTATCCGTTTTTATACACAGAATAAGTACATTTAGCTTGTTTTATGAACGCACATTAATTATAAACTACGACGAAAAATAAAAAACTTCACAAATCGACCTAGTCCCAAACAAGCAATGCTTATACTATGGGTAATACGAGTAGACGACGATATACATGATAAGTATATAAATACATATACATATAGATAACATCCATGATCCAGGAACAAATATTTGAATTTATCACACAAATATTTGTCCTTGCGCGAATTCAAACCCAGGACGGAACATTGGCGCCTACTGAGCTGCCCTATAAACTGCTCCAACCGCTTAGAGGATTAATAACGTAGAGCAGCCTTTTTCAATCAAACATAAGTATAAATGAGTATGAATATTTTTGAGTAGGTCGTAACTTAGTTTATATTTATATATAGGTAGGAGGTTACGTACATTATCATCTACTCAAAGTGTTCACTTATCAATTTTTAGTTCGGATCGCCAAAATAAGACAGCGCACTTAAGTGAAATATTTTGACCTTAATTTTTCTATAAATCTTTAGTAAAAAGATTTTTTGGTTGCTATTTTTTTAATCCACGTATCATCTAAATAATAGTAGGTACTTTATCTCCATATCGTATCTTTGGTCCAAACTACAAAATGAGCAACCCATTCATGTCCTTCGTTGTTTAAGTTTTAGTTTCTGTTTTAGCTAAAAGCATAGAAAATTCTAATTTTATTAAAATTTTTGTTCAATACAATAAGCAGTCTCATTGGTATGAACACTCGACAAGATGAACTTAAAAACATAAGTAAAGTATCAACAGAATATTAGGGATCATTCAGTGGTAGGTAAACAAAAAAATCAGAAAGTAAACAAAAGGAAAAAAAATAAGCAATCAGATTTTTTTCTTTAATTTGGTCCGTATTAAAGAGTTTAGACAAACAAATTGCATTTTAAGCTTCTTCCAATTTTTCCCCTCGGCGTTTTGATGAAAATCTTCATTCGTTGGAGGGCGAACTACCCTTGAAAAAATATAAAAAGTATTATTAAAGAAGAGACAGTTCGGGCCACATTTGTAACTGTCGTGGGCCGTATGATGAAAAATTAGTTCAGTCTTCGTGACAAAGGCACAACTAAACCTATACATAGTTATCTCTTTCTATCCGGTGATACTATCACGTAAGCCGAGCGAGAGGGAAGCGTAGCTGCTGCGTTTCGAATGGCAAATGACACAGATAGCTTAGGGATGACCGTAGGAGCGAACAGCAAGTTTTTGACAGCGGCCATTTATTGTGTATTGAATATCAATATAATTCTCGGTGCGAGTCGATTTTTGTCCCATAGAGGAGCCCCGAAGGACGAAGTTTGGGCACAAGATTACGGGCCATAGCAAATATTGCCCGTGATTGATTGAGGGAGCTGAGGGACCATACCGGATGTTTTCTTTGCTCTTTTGTTTTGATTTGAGATTTCACGCAAATACCGAGATAAACTGGAATACAAATATTGAAATAAAAGTTAGTCCGAGTTTGATAAATTGCCGTGTCTTATTGAAGAACCAACGATAAATATACCTGGCTTAATTATTAGGAAGATCAATTTTTACAAGATCAGTGTCAAGATAAACGTTATATAATAAGGAAAAGCAATCAATTCCCTTTCTGTACGGGTGACAACCAGAGTTGCCAATTAGGCATCATCACTGCAGTACGGGTGTCAACTATAGTTGATCGAAACAAGGACGAAGTTTGATTTTTTTTTTTCAACAAACATAGACCTTATATCTTGGTAATAACGATGATATTTAGTAGTAGCATTAGTATAGATTAAAATAAAAAAATGCCAAAACATTCTGGTAGATGGCGGTAAAACAAATATTTATTTAAAAATCCCGCTTTTTTTCTGTCAACTGGGGTTGACACCCGTACTCCACGAGGGCAAAAAAAGTAATTCAATATGGCGGCAAATAGTGTTGTTTTATACTTCATCGTGTTTTAGTAGGTAGGCCATTTGCAAGTGTTATAGTTGTGAATTTCGTGATTTACAGAATATTTATAATAAGTTATGAAATTAATTGGTGTATGGTAATAAATAATAATAATATGTTCTGATAAAGGTACCGGAATCACAATTTATTTTGTTACTGAGAAAACTTAGGTTAAAGTAAATATGTCGAGTGGTGTGCGTAAACGCAGACTTGTCGATGATAAGTTAATCGAAAAGTATTTAGAAGACCCACTTGATTCTGACGCAGAATTTGATATCGACGAACCAATCCTCGCGAGTGATGATATCGATTCGTAAGTACCTATATTATTTCTAATAAAGTGTTACCTACACATATTTTATTGACCAAGTGAACGTGGGTCATATATATAGTCAACACGGAACACATTTTAATCGTTGTATAGGGCAAAAATATGTATAATATACACTTTTCCACTTTACTGCCATTAGAGAAATTGACAAAATATATACATATCTTTCTCCTTGACAGTATCTATGTTTGTACATACAATTATTATGCTATGTTTACATAAATTATATGTTTAGATGTGTGTATGTTTGTATATTTATTTATTAGATGATAACTGGAGTACTGTTTATACGATTTTCTTATAGGTAGGTAATTTGTTAGAGTAAATTTTAAGTCCTAAGACGATCAGAATTTTTGTCACTTACCACATTCACTCAAATAATATCAACTTCTCAATGTCGCTGATTACCGCGTCCTTATTTTAGTTTATTGTTATAAAATTTTTGGACGTATATGGTGTCATCTATAATCGAAAATGGTTTCATTTGAAAAATGGTATTCGATTTATTGTAGAGTGAATAAATAAATTGCGTCTTGATGTAATATTAATTTGGAACTTAGCTTTACGGACATAAATTCCAAAATGTATAGGTACATATTTCCAGATGTGTCCATTGATAATGCTATAGGTATTTATTTATTTCAGGGGGAATGATGACACTGATGGCCAAGATCATGAAATAGACCCTCACCCAAATTTGGTTCAGGCACCCAGTATCGCAATCCCAACTACATCATCAGTAAATTCACAAAATGACCCATCAACGGATTTACCAAGTCAAGCTACAAGACCAGTATTACCAACAGCTGAACCAAATTTACCTAACGCTGCTAGAACACAAAACTCTGCTTCCACTTTACAAAGCAATGCAGCTCCAAGAAATGTACGAAGACCGAGGTTACAAGCTGGTCGGCCCAATATTCTGCCAGCATGGACAACGCAAGAGTATACACCCGATATAAATATGTTTGATGACTCTAATAATGGTCTTAAGACTGATAACCTGACATTTAGATCTCTACCAGGTGAAGTTTTTGAGAATTTTTTAGACAGCGAAATGATAGAAAACATATGCCTTCATACAAATAACTATGCCGAAAAAACGGGTTATTTAGAATCCCCGTCTAGTTCCGACCACCGCGGTAAGTGGAAAGAGGTTACGCCACCAGAAATGTATACTTTTATTGCTTTGACGATGCTAATGACGAGAAAAAAAGCAGTGGATTGGCATGAATATTGGTCCACGCATAATCTGCTATATCAGCCAATATTTTCACAGACGATGTCGAGAGACAGATATAGAAGTATCCTAACTAACCTTCATTATAGCGATCCCATTAATGAAAACAGGCTAGATAAGCTAACAAAATTGAGGCATTTGTTAGATCATGTGGTCAATAAATTTAAAAGTTCTTTTGTGCCATATCAAAAACTCGTAATAGACGAAAGCTTAATTTTGTTTAAAGGCAGATTGCAGTTTAAACAATATATACCCTCAAAAAGAAGTCGCTTCGGCATAAAGTTTTTTGTATTGTGCGACACAAAAACAGACTATATACTGCAATTTATTATATATGTTGGCTTGACATCGGATATAGACGATGAATATAACTTGGGACAATCTGGTGCAGTGGTGACAACTTTGCTCAAAGACTATTTAAACAATGGCCACACATTGTACGTAGATAATTGGTACTCTAGTCCTTCGTTATTTAGATTGCTGTTGGCCAAAAAAACAAATGCATGTGGAACTGTCCGCAAAAATCGTGTTGGAATGCCCACCTTTCCTAAACTATCAAAGGGACAATTGCAGGCCAAATATACCACTGACATGATGGCATTTAAATGGGTAGATAGAAGAGATGTCCATTTTTTAAGTACATTTCATAAAAATGAGTTAGAAGACTCTGGAAAAGTGAATTACCGCACCAATAACCCAATTCAAAAACCTGCAGGGATTTTGGATTACAATTCTAATATGGGTTCAATTGACAAAACAGATATGTTATTAAGTTCACTGAGTTGCCTTCGCAAGACCAAAAAATGGTATAAAAAGATCGGTCTGCATATCTTTGATCTGATATTGCTAAATGCCCATACATCATTCAAGATGTTGACGGCTAGAGAGTCTTATCCTTTAGCTGATTTTCAGTTAGCACTCATTGAGCAGCTCATATTGAAGCACAAAGGTGAGACGGCAATTTCACGTCATGTGACTAATCGCTCAGAGTCATTGCTTCGATTAGTGCAAAAACATTTTTCAAACCCAGTGCCACCCACCCAATCACGAGAAAAAAGTTTTCGGCGTTGTCATGTTTGTGCCACTACTGCAAAAACTAATGAACGGAAAAGATCTATGACCCGATTCATGTGTGTTGAATGCAATGTGTCGCTATGTGTCCATCCGTGTTTTAAAAATTATCATACTCTGTTGAATTACTAAGTTAATTAAGATTAAAATAGTAATGATCACTGCTACACTTTTTTATTTTTACCCTTGAGCAATACAGATAAATATCGACAACTGTATCGATAGCTGCACATCACTATTTTATACAAATGGCAGTCGTGTTCTTATGTTGCGTTAAAAACGGTTGATATTTTTGCATTTTGTTAATAATATTATTATTTCAAGGCCTTGTTCTATTCAAAATATCATTAACTAATATTTACAAAACTAACAATAGTTAAAATCGCTTGTAGTAACTTACATTTATACGTTTTTTAGTGAGAGATATTACGCGTGAAATATAAAGTAATAGTGAATATAAGTGCAAAAAGTGATTATTTATCAAAAGTGCATAATGTTATTAATGTGTGTACAAAATTTCGACCGCACAGCTGTTATATTTCAGAAAATACACGTAAGTGAAAATATGTCTAACCGCCGACTCTCGCAAGACATGCCCGTATTGAGGCGGAGCTAGGCGTTCAAGTCCCCGTACAGAAAGGGTTAACGCATGTATTTAGCCTTAAAGTAAGTCTTACAAGTACTATTAAGATATAACTACTAGGGTTTCTGGTTTCTCGCCTAATTTTTTTTCTCGAGTTTCGAGAATTCTCGACTCCAATTTCTCGAGTTGTCTCGACTCTCGAGTCTTTGGTAAGAAATTACAATATCTCAAGATTAGGAGTACGTTTTCCCGTAGACTCATAAATATTCAAATTGACATTGTGTTAAAATTAACTTAAAAACCTAGAACCTGAACTAACCTAACCCTACCCAAGTTCGGTGTATTGGCGGAAATGATCCCAAGATGCTGGCATTAAATTTCTTCCTAATTAAACTTTTCGTGGCTTGGAGTGGATCACGTGCAGCTGGAAGCATATCTACTTTATTTATATATTTTTTTAATAGTGACTCAAAACTGCTGGTGCCTTGTTCTTCCAATTCATTCACGTCCGGTTGACTGCTTTGACAATCGGCGGTTGAGGTTGTTGTTGACTTGCTCGGAAAAAGTCTGTTATAAAGACCTTCGGTGAAGTTTGTTAAACCAGTTTTACTGCAATTCCTGTCACTACTAGAATTTGCCTCAGGATCGTGCAGGTATTTGATTAAGGAAATCAAATTAACATTTCGCCTGCCTTCAATTTTGTTATTAAAATTTTCTAAAAATCGTATGGCTAAGTCAATGTCCATAGAATTTTAAAAACTTAGTCAGCACGTTTAATATGGCTTCAGATGTCAAGATCGATGTGTCTCTTTTTGACAAAGCTTCGATAGATCATTTTATTGGATGTAATACTTCCTTCGACTAACTGGTTGTATGCGGCGGCGGCGAGTTACAAACTTTACAAAATGTGCGAGTGAGAAGTCCGCTGCACGTGCTCATAGTGCGCGGGCGGCGTTATCATTGTTAAAAGCGGCAAAATGGCGAGCCTGACTTTAACCCTTATTTTGTGTTCGCCGGAACTCGAGAGTCTCGAGAGTCGGCTATTTGTTTCTCGTCTCGAATGGAGGCGAAATTCTCGAGTTGTCTCGAGTTCGAGAAGTCTCGAGCAGAAACCCTAATAACTACGTTAAACTCTTTCATTCTTAAAATTTTCCTATAACATGATACTGACGACATATGGTGTGATATTATTTAGTTGTGTATAATGAAAATGGTTGAATGATATTGTTAGTCAATGAATAGCTAACCATCAAAAAGAATAGGACATAGTACTTTAGAACCTTTAGAACAACAGTGACCTAAATCGAAATCGACGACACTTCAATTTTAAATTACATATTTAGCATGCAAGAGATCTAATTTAAAAACTCCAAGACTTTGAATAAGGTCACTATTTAATGCTAAAGTTGCGTCGCACGTTTCTAAAACTATCGTGTGACATCTTTATCATTAGGCCAAATATCGATATTATATGAGCACATGCTTAGACATAAGATACATTACACTAAAAGTTATAAGATGTCAATCTCCCGCTTCAGAAATCTAAACAAAAAACGCACCAATCAACAAATACACCACACTAACTCCTAACCCTTCCAGAGTTCACTGGGATAATCAATTATGTATGGCTAGGTGAGGCCACGGAAGCAGTTAGAGGGAATGGTCTCGCCATTATCCACTAATTCTGTGTCATTTGCCTGCGGCAGGCGACGGTCAGGCCATTGTGTATGTACTCAGATTTTATGTTGATAGAATACGTGGTTGGAGCGATGGAGAGGACTGGAGTGAATTTGTCGCTGTGGCCGTAGTAATGTTCATGTAAGGTCGGTAGGGGCGTTATAGGAGGCAAAAGGTGCTTATTTTGATGATATATGCCTAATAATTAATATCTCCCCTGTCTCTTTTGGTTTAAGTTTCTTGCAGTTCCCTTAAAAGTTGAAACATACAGTGGCATCTCGCATCTCGATCGGTATAACTGTGTGCACCATAACAAATCATCCCTCCTCACACCTGCCTATCTGACCAACTATCACGTTCCAAACGTTCCAACAATCACCTGAAGTGGACTTTAGGGGCATGGCCGCCATAGGAAATGTAATAGGTTACAGACAAACCGCCTGCACGTCCTAGCTCTCATAAGAGTAGTTTTACAGCCCCCAGACTGGGCCTAGTCAGCTTTATAGAAAATCTTCCTGAGTACTTGCAAAAACCAAACATTAATTTATCTGAGAATTCTTAATGTATCCTATACTTATGATAAGAAAAAATATTTTTTCTTATATTAGATTTAAGCAAGATGATCAACCTATCTTAGGTTAACAAATACATTAAAAGTACCTACTTTTTAAAGTTTTATTGAGAATTAAATGAATAAAATTTACAACTAATACTAAAGCTAAAAGTTAAATTACTTATGATGAGCTTACATTATCTAATACGTTATCGGAGGTAGAATCAGGAGCAAAATAATCGATTATCCTCGGTGCAACAGCGTAACACGTGTGCAGCGAAATGTTCGCGCCATTACAGATAATCCTGGCTCATTTGCCTGCGCCACCGCGCTGAAGACGCTCTAGACTCAAGGTTGGCTTCATTGTCCATTATACAAGATGCAGTACACTACAGCTCGTGTGCAACGGAATGGTCGCACCATTACGGACAATACCGACTCATTTACTTACGGGGTACGCCACCGCGCTAAAGACGCTCTAGACAAAAGGTTGGATTGGCTGTTCATTATATACGGTGCAGTATAATACAACTGTTGTATTACACGCACCATTGCACGTGTGCAGCGGAATAGTCGCGCCGTTACGGATAATCCCGACCCATTTACCTGCAGCACCACGCCAGAGACGATCTCTAGCTTTGCGTGCATTCTTATATAAGTACTTAAATTACAGTATACTTACATCGTAAAAAACACGATTTTCCATAATAAATCTTTTCGGTTTATACTAGCCTGTATTCACACAAAAGTTCCAATTAAGTTATTTACCATCACAATAGCGGACTTACAGCTTACAGTATTAAGTAGATGCCTTAGACTGTGGGGTAGGTACCAGCCACCCCAGACTCCGTGTATTTTTGCTATCCCAATATTAATTATTATTGGTTATCCAGGCCCGGAACTAGTCAACTTTATAGGAAATCCATCTAGACATTTTTATGTTCTTACGATAGGTACTATCGCCCAACGCTACGGGTACACACCTCTAGGATTATTTTCGTATGCACTTCGCAGCGGTCGCTATTTACATCATCCACCAATAGAAACGGCAAGTGATTTTTTGACCAGTAACTCTTGTGAATTAATTTTCATTTAAATTTTCTTAACAATACGGTACAAATTAGAATGACTCAGAAATCACTGCAAACCCCTTTTTTGTGCTATAAAAATACCGTTCGAAATTGTATGGATCGTACGCAACCGAACATCTGGTGATCACATTCCTAAAGAGACAACGTGGTATATTCCTTGAATCAGAATTTTTTTCTTTTAAATATCGAACATTGAATATATTTACTCGTAACGATAGTTTTACGAATATTTTAAATGGAGAGTGATATTCGAGGGTTGAGCTGTTGTCAGGATTCAGGTTATACGTGTTTCGTAATAATGTAAACTATTTGTAAATTGATTTTTCACGTAGGTTGTAACTAGTGAACGTTTTTACTAAGAACTCAGTGAGCCGGTTTCATTTATACATATTTTAATTTTGTGCTGTGTTCGTTAAGTAAATGTAAATTGTAATAATTGTATATTGTCGATATATCCGATATTTATTTATTGATTCACTTAATTTAGTTTGCTTCCTTCTTCTCTTGAATCGGGTAATGTTTAGTCTTATAACTGTCTGGCTGGGGCGGATTATTGTTTTATTATTTCGATGTTTGCTCAAAAAGATACTCTTGTGTTTATGTTGTACATTTGTTTCTAGCAGTAAGCGTTGTTTTGTCCAGGAAACTTGAAGCTAGAATAATTTTATGATGTTTTACTAAAAGCTACGTCAATATTATAAATATGTATATTAAAGTGCAATCTTAATACAAGAACAAAATTCTAAATAATCCCTTGCCAGATAGTGGTCTCAATTTCGAATTTGTCTTGAAGATTTAATTGATGTAAAATTAGGTTTATGAGAAAATTATTATTAAGTTTTGAAATTGAATCTTCACTTAGAGAAAATCCCTGGTTAAAACGATATTATTTACCTACCAGTTTATGTCCTATTGATTCAAAATTTATGAAATATAACTATAATTAGTAACTTAATAAGGTTAGGTGAGACGATATTGTCATAAATATATAAATACATGAAATTAATAAAGCATAATGATTGTATTTGAGAATTTTCATTAACCTCGCTATTTTACACTGTCGAAAATTGTAAATATTATGAACCTATGACAAACCGTTGGATTAATTTTTCATAATTCTTAATAACCTTCCTCAATTATGATAGTCATCAAAAAATAGGTTCAGAAAATGACTCTAGTAAATGTAGGTATATCTAATCCCACAATATGTTAAGAAACCAGTAAAGTTTATGCGATAACTTGCGTCGATCAATGTTTGCTGTTGCCTACTGCAGTAGGTAATACCTACACCCGTACTCTCTGTCAGTTATATTGCACAATGTTTCTAATATGGTATCGACCCTCAACAGCAAAATAACCGATTATCCCCAGTGCAGTATACTACAGCACGTGTGCAGCGGAATGGTTGCACCATTACGGAAAATCCCGACTCATTTGCCTGCGCCACCGTGCTCAAGAAGCTTTAGTCTGTTCTTGATGGGTTTTAGTATGAGTACTAGTAAAAATTTATCTAATATGACATCGAAGAGAGTCTCAGCAGCAAAATAACCAGTTATCCCCAGTGCCGTACACTACAGCATGTGTGCATCAGAATTGTCCCGCTACTACGGAATAACAATCCGGACTCTTAATAAGTGGTTATACTGCAAAATGTATCTTATATGGTATCGAAGCTAGCCTCAGCAGCAAAATAATCGATTATTCCCTGTACACTACAGCACTTATGTACAAGTATTTAAGTGAGGTAAGTAAGTGAGATCTCTAGTACGTTATTGAAGCTAGCCTTAGCAGCAAGATAATCGATTATCCCCTGTACACTACAGCACGTGTGCACTGGAATGGTCACGCCATTACAGATAATCCCGGCTCAGTTGCCTGAGCCACTGCGCTAAAAACGCTTTCACTACGTTCTAGCCATTCTAGCGATGATGCCGTCAAAAGTTTCACGTGTTATATGTAAAAGTAGATGAGTTCCTGTAATAAATTATCGAAGCTAGCCTCAGCAGCAAGATAATCGATTATTCCATGTACACTACAGCACGTGTGCAGCGGAATGGTCGCGCCATTACGGATAATCCCGACTCATTTGCCTGCGCCAACGCGCTCAAGACGCTGGATTTCGCTAGAGATCTAGATTAATATCGCATGTTTGTCCAAAATAGTAACAGTATTCAAATATGTAGTAGATGAACTTGTAGTTGTTATTACGTGGCATAATCTCATTGTTCGGGTTCGTTAAAAATCCTAGCAATACTTGTAGTTTAAGAAAGGGTTTCATGCTACAACTGCCGATTCGAATAAGACTTGTCCTGGGGAAGAACGTAGTATACATTTTATCGGAGAATGGTATAGAAGTTCGAATAGGTACGCATTGATTTTCATCGTCATCATAAATTTAAGAGCTACGCTCTTGTCGGAGAAGCAATTTCCAAGCAGCTGGTTCTTGCGCCTGGTAGGTACGACACGACGTTCACCTTTTCCTTTATTTGGTCCATGTAAACTCTCCTTGGTCTTTCTCTCATCCTCTTCCCTTCAATCTTAGTTATATTATAGTATTTATATATGTCGTGTCGCAGCAGGTATCCAATGATTTTTCAAACGATTATCTTTGCAATACTCAGACTCGTAGAGTTCTGACATAATATTTTTTTATACAAAACAATGTTCATCCGTTTTATATATTGTCATATAAGTAAATTGCAAATGTATTTATTTTTTAATAAGAATTTAAGATTTGATACCGTATTGGGTACACTAATATTGTATATAATATCTTTAATATTCTTATACACGAAGAGGCGTATATACGATTCGCAAGTAGTGTCGTGATGACAGAGTTCCGCAAATAAAACAATTGACGACGCGACTATTATTTTAATGCCACGATTGTCACGATCTCTTCTGTGATTAATCTTTCTGCTCTTAATTCAGATTGAACTTTATGTTAATTTTAGCATAAATAAAGTCACTTGCAAATGCAATATCTCGCCGCGTTCAAAAGTAATCAATTGAAATGACAAAAAAAACCAAAACACATTGTGAGAATTCAAGTAATTAAAGCCAGGAACCAAAGCTCAAGGTTAAAGAATTCCTGAATAATCTTATTTATCTATGTCAACCGTCGGCTTTTTTGTAAAACGGATCTGTCACAGATTATCTTGGTCCATTACTCATTCCTTTTGGTTTTGGACCAATCTGACAGCTGTCTTAACCCTTTTTAACCAATGAGAATGTCATAGGCGCACGATTTACATTGTGCCTTTTTTACGATAGGTGTATTAGGTAAGTGCTTTTTTATTGCATTCTAATATCCGTCTGGGTTTTTAATCGTAGGTATTTTTTGAAGTGTATCGTGGGATTGGGCGGGAGCTGTTTGTATTATTTCTTAATAAATATATTATTTACATATTTTTACCTATACGTTACTCAGTCAACCGTTATTCTCAAGTGTTAACATAAAACATAGGTGCATGCACGGTGCATGTATAATATTTAGGATGGATTGTTTATTCTTATGAGCATTTTTCAAAAAGTTTTTTACAAAATTATGACGTCAATTAATGTTCAATTATATTTTACCTATTTTGTTACCAATTTTCTTTGTGATTTCAAATACACTGATTTCAGATTACATTATAATTAAAAAAAAGTATAAGCATTACAGAACCTTAATTATCCAACATAGCCATAAAATTACAAAAATATTTGGTAACCAAATAGGAGAATTATATTGAACTTTAATATTTATATAAATATATAATATGTGATCATTTATAAACCTTTTCGAAGAATAGGGTCCTTGACCCCAATCAACAATTTAAGTATGAAAAATATACATATTAACTGAAAAAAATATTTACCTACTGTGTGTTGCGCGTTGCGCGGCACATACGACATAGCAAGTGACATCACCGTGAAATATATATTTACTACAAATATAATAAGATTAAAGTTGAAGAATTGGTGAAATTTAGTATTCTAAATATCTATAATCCTTTGTTTAAGGGCGTACCTACCTTAAATATAAGGATGTAAATATTTTTGATTAATTAGGTACTGTTCGGTGTACTCCTCAGGTAAGTTCTCCAGACCAGGAATCCCAGGATCGTCAATGAAGGAACACCAGGATAGTACAAATCTTCGTTTTAATTATGTATAAGGACAATTACAATAGTAATGAAATAAAAATGGTGTTGCCGCCACGGTTGTGCGGTGCAGTCTGCAGGGCGGCGGCCATATGACGTATGTGTGACGTCACTGCTGAACCGGTAGTACGATGACTGTTATGTTGCGCCAACAGGTACCGTTTGTATTTTTTTTAGTAATAATTAGGTAAGCCAATTAAATATCATACTATGAAATTCAAAATAAATCACAATGTTTTCTAATAAATAATAATAATAAATAAATATTAAGGGACAATCATACACAAATCGACCTAGTCCCAAACTAAGCAAAGCTTGTACTATGGGTACTAGACGATGATATACATAATATATAAATACATATATACATAACATCCATGACCCAAGAACAAATATTCGAGTTCATCACACAAATATTTACTCCGGCCGGGATTCGAACCCGGGACCGCCGGCTCAGTAGGCAACCGCGTCGTCAAGTCCTGTTTTCTAGCATCTGACTACCGGTGTAAAGGTTTATTAAAAGTTTGCAGAGTTGTGATTCTCAAACAAATTAAACAGACTTGTTCAAACTTTCCCTCGGCATCAATCCATTCGGACAAATCACCATCCACCCAAACACGAAACAACAGCGTCGTAATAAATGAACACAAATAATAGATACATCATTTGTGTTCCCATCAATAAAGCGGCGAAATCTTAACATCTTTTTAACATCTCAATTTCTTGTATTGAAAACAACAATAATATTTCCTGAAACAGGATATTTATTTAAAACAAGGCGTTGATAAAGTAATTTTCTTTTAACCTTAACCATGTCTTTATGGAGTGGTCATTACTTAGCAGTGCTACACAGGCCGCTCTGAGCAATGACTCCATATTAATCAAAATGCCATATTTTTATCTCGCTCCTTTTGTGGTGTCCTCCCTTTCGCACAAGTCATGGATATCTCGCTTTTATATCACTAACGAAAATTCCTTTAAATACTTTCACTGACACGCAAACATGAGTCTTAAATTAGGATTAGAAAGGGTCTTTTCAGGTAGTTATTTGACGCGTATTGTTACCTTTGGGATCGGTGCGGTGGATTCAGGTTCTGCAGTCTTATTCTCCTGAGACGAAATTCGGTCTTTTTTTCCTCTCTCCATCACGGAACCTTTTTTCGCTTTTTCTGAATGGACGTAGGAAAGCATTTCTTCCCTCGTCCATTTCTTACGCATTATCTCGTAATCATTAGTTGGACCGTTTTCTTGATAGAGCATTAAAGGTTTTGGACAACTCTATTCGGATAGCGGCTATTACCTTAGTATTGTAAAAACGCCTTAAAAATGAGAAAACGGTAAGATGGTGGCTTAACAACTCGTTATTACATAGTAGATAGATACCTACTAAGTAACTGCGTATGTATGCAATGTATTCAAGATGTACACGTTTTTTCTTTAGGTTTATTGATCACAAAATTGTAAATGCAATAGGGAAACTAAAGATGTAATAGACAAACAACTTAGGAAGGCCCTTCTGGTATAAAGAATCGCTATGGAAATTATATAATTTTACTAATATGAAATGTCACGTTACTGCTACAGGGGCCGAAGACTTTTACCGTCGTAGTATATAGCCGTTATACTTCGTCATCGTAGTTACTTGTTACTGAAAACCGGAACCACCTCAAGAAACAAACACCAAACAAAGGGATGGCAATCTAATAAACATCTCCCCTCGAGCTGATATGAAACAACCGCCACATGCGACATGTCAGTACCTGTCGACGTGTGGAGAAAGATAATATGTGGGTACACACGTCTATTTATACACTATACTATGTTTATGTTTGCGCTCGGGCTTTAGAATTGGTTATTTCAGTTCCGAAAGAAGGTGGAAGCGGATTTAGGGTTGCCAGGCGTTCGGATAAAGCGGGACATACCTAGTTATGCTTTTTGATTGCGTGTCCGGCCAAATTAAATACCTACCTTATATCTAGGCTTTTAACATTTCGCAAACGAGCGAGCGTCAAGCGAGGCGTGACATACAATTTCTTGACGTAGCTATTAATACCGAGACACAAAATCCTCACTAATGTAGGGTGTTCGGCCTTTTTAGCCAAATGTCCGGCCAAACTGGCTGGTCTGTCTGACTATTAGGTTTGGCGACATGGGAACCCTAAGCGGATTGCATCTGTTGAACCGAGTACTGGGTTGGGTTACTTGGGCAGCCTCAACTCGACATATTTTTGAAGATACTCGCGATGAAGTACATTTGGCTGTTAGGTTTTCCGTCATTAGGTACTTCAAAAATATTTTTTTTAACTATGTACCGTGTGGTACCTAGGTAAAGCTTTCTTTAGCCCTAAGGGGTAACATTGTCCACCCATTCAAATCCATTTTAATAAATTGGAAAACAGCACCAGTGATCACTCAAAAGTAGTTTCGTCATATGACGTCGTTTTTTTAAATTTATTGATTGAATAACATTGTTTTGGTGGACAATGTTACCCCTCTAGGGTCAAAGTAACCCGAACTTCAGTTTATTAAACTGTCATAGTTGTCAACTATTTTACTTATCATATTTTTTATTTGTGCGTTATTTTTGTAGATATGTCTGAGTCTGAAATGTAATGCAACCTAAACAAAACGAAACAATCTGCACTATTTAATAATAAAATATTGAAAAAATCTTATCCAAAATGCTTGAAAATATTCCAGTAAATACATTGCCTATGTTGATAAAATAGTCTATGTTCTTTCAATCATTCCGAACATGTATATAGGTATAATCAAATATTATAATTTTGTAATTATTAAACGTCTGTAAATATACATTACGGTAAATAACTATATGAAATATATGGGCTATTTTATATTATTGGAGTAAATAAAATTGACCATATTATCAACATAAGCACTGTCGGTAAATTATCTGTAACAAAAATACCAAAAATATAACTAACCACAATGTAAACCTGTAACTTTCCTACGATTGATAAGAAAAACATGAAAATTAACATACAGTTTTGATGTCTATTCAGATCTCTAACTCCTAACTGGTGGTCATACATCACAGGGCCGGTGGCACGGTGCGTGAAGCGAACGTTAAGATTTAGATCAATCAATATCCACGGGACACGAGGGCGAACATTTGCATAGAATAGGTCGGTGTGAGGACATCAGTCAAATCGTGTGACTGACATTCGACTCGGCTTAAAAGTTTACAGGATGATGTAAAAAGTCAAGTGCCACCGACTTTAATGTTCTAAGAAACTTCGAAATTCTGGATGATTTAATTGGGTTCCTGGTTTAAATGAATTTTTGACTGTAAATAAATTCGGATAGAAGGTATTTCTTTGATTTCTAATTAATGATAAGTAATGCTTGTTTAATAACGGCATGATGATACAGACAAACGTGACAACATTCAAAATGCTATCAATGTTTTAGTATGTTTTTATCTTTATTAGATCTTATTTTAATATGTAAATTACTACAAAAACAGTTGAATGTGTCCTTGTGTTGATGTTTAGCCTTACAATTTGAGCTTCATATTTTAATTTAAAGTACAAATTGCAGAACAGACCACTATTTAAATCTTATTGCAAATAAAACTACTTGGCTATTATTAAAACCATCTCTATTATTTATTTTCAGGTTCAGCCCGAAGACAGTCTCCAATCCAAGCCGCACCTGTAAATAAAAAACACCTTGAAATAAAGAAACACCATGTACAATAAAAGGGATGGGTACTCAAATAAAACCTATAGGCAGAAAGCATTAAGGCGTTCGGGGTAGACGCACCATTGTTGTCATATCGGTAGATAAACTACTGCATTAATCAATGGAGTACGACAATGGAACGCTTACCTCAAACCAAACTTACATCAACCAGTGTTGCAAGACCTCCCAAGAATCGTGTAACCGACTCGCCGCAATCAATAAGACCGTGTTGTATGAATTTTGTTCGATTGATTTAGAACTTTAACTATGCAGTTATAACGTTGTAAACTGCGTGTAGATGTTCGATAGAAGTGGGTTTACTTGGAGCAGTGGTAGGAGCGCGGAGTCAAGTTACTTTGGGCAGGTAGACGTATATAACAAATGACTACGCTATTCATATGTACGTATGCGATAACGGTTTTCGTGGTGACAATTCCAACCTTCACGCATGTGATTACGTTAAGGTTAATTAACATAAACATCGTTAATCTTGTATTGGAAAGTATTATAAAAAAATAAGAGGAAGTATGCCGTGGTAAAAAAGAGCGCATCTGTTCACATGTAAAGGACGTGTCGAAAAAAATATTATCTACACGAATAAAATACACATTTTACATTTGTCCATAATTTTAGAAAAGTATTGTCCGTCTTACTAAAAATTAATAAGATGCTTGAAATGTAAACCCTGACATACGCTAAATTACTTAAGAGGAGGCCCCAGCCTAGGCTATTGTTAATAAAATATGTTGTATTTTTGTTTTTTTTTTTTTAATTTGAATCATTTATCCAGAAGTATTGTACTACAGATACAAAACATTATTCTTGTTGCATTCAGCCATTTATACTTAAGTCATGCTCTATTGTTTAGCTTCAGTTTAATATCCAAACAAATATTTTATAATTAAGATATTATTAACAACTCAATCCAATGCGATTCACCGCAAGAAAATAATTAGAGTTATGTTTGCTATGCAAAATCAAACCCCTAAAGATAAATAAAATTAATTTCCCCACCATTTGAAGTGAACGTTTAATCACAACCCTCCAAAACTAAGAACCAAAATGATTTCATTAGTCCCTGAATTTTGGCATGCACTCCATTATTTACTTTCAAAAACTAGCATCTCATTCTATCAAGCATTTGCACAAACAACCTTTCGTTTAACTAAATTAGATTCACATTTGCACATTGAACCAAAGTTAGATATGTGGTTGAAGCAATAATCAGTCGATTCAGATACACGGTACTTTGGATTATTGCAATCTCAATTTTGAGCTGAGATGTATAGGGTTCTTTTCAGATTATTATACATGTGTGTAGTTTAGGCATGTGGGTAGGCAGGATCAGTTGGATATAGGAATTAATCATATATGAGGCCCCTTTGTTTCGAGACACGTCACCAACTCCCCATACGAAGGGCCTAACCACGATTCTGTGAATTTACTGATGGATAAGTTAACCGAAAGGCGCAGCGTAGGCACTAGGCAGGCCCTCCATAAGTTGGACCGACGATCTCGTGAAAGTCGCGGTGAACCGTTGCTTGCAGATAGCGCATCTTACATCAATGTACAAACCTGAATTCGTACTGATTTTCTTTTAAAGTGGTCGCAGTCGGAGACTGAATGAGAAATGTCACAAAATCGGTTTGATTGTTCTAGAATTAGTCTATTCTCAAATACACCTAAAGTAATTTTACACCTAAGAACATACACTTGTCTGTTCTCCTGCTTATAAGTACTCTTCTACTCGACTAAGACACATTTACCTATCAAGTTTCTACTGCTCTTTTCATTATAATTTATATATTTCTTTTATTTTTCAGGTACTTCGTGAAGCAGTATTGTTACTGAATGTACTATTGCTAGATAATAATCTAAATATAGTAATAGATACCTACCTGTAATACGTTGAATAATGTATGTAATTGTTGATGTTTAAAAAATAAAAACTTTTGGTTTATCGATAAAGTTGAACAAAATTAGTATGTAAATCATGATTCGAGATTAGGTATTTAAAATTTTCTACTACAATAGATGTAGGTACCTACACATTTGTATCCTCGTGCAAAAATATGTATTACTTGATAAAACCAGATTAAAATCAGACTATCCCTGAGAAATCGTACTTAATATACTGACTTATACTGTGTAATAATTAATGTGAACACATTTCATCGAGAGTCCCTAGTACGGGGCGAGTGCATCCTTATTCCCCCTATCGTGAGTGAAAGCTCGGAAACAAGTGACAGACGTAAACTAGACAAATGAACAGTGCGACGGCGCCTTCACATTTGTTACCAGAACGTGTCCGAGACAGCGATTTAGATCCGATTTTTATTTACTATATATATTTAGTATATATATATACCGGGTGGGCCCTTTAACAGGAGCAATAAATTAAAACATAGATTAGACCCCTCAAACTGAACAACATTTATTAAACTACTTTTAAATATAACTCATTTATATTGTAAACCTGTAAAATAAAGTTTATCCAAAGAAGCGATGTATTGCGAACCATTTCATATTTAATTTAGTAAAGTGACAGCTATGTCAATGCTAAGGCGATGTCAATGTTGGACGGCGTACATTGAAAATGCTATTTACTTTGTTTGAAATTAATGAACATATGTGAAAACAGTATTTTTTTTAAAGTTAAGTTTAAGTATAACTAATACATTGATATGAAGTGTATATCACTCGCTCCGTTACTTATTAAATACATGAAAAACAGAGAGGACAAGGAAATTAAATAAAGACTCAAGACACGTTACTACCGAACAATACATTTTTTGTCATAAATAAGACGGGTTATGTATGTACTAAATAGTTTTATCAACTAAATATTATAACGCTAAGTTTGGAGGAGGCCTTTACCTAGAGGTTCTTTCAGATTAAAACAGAAAGAAAAATAAAGGTGTTAATAATGTTTATATTTTTATTTCTTATTTTCAAAATAAACATACTGTAGGTACACCCACTTTTTTGAGACATAAAGGGCTTTTTAAATTATTTTTTTAAATATTATAACGAATTATCGGAGTAATTACGGTTCTCAACATTACTACCCTAAGAAAATTTACTAAAATCTATACCTACTATAGCTTAAAAAACCGTCAGAGATATAATGCGAGGACTTCTGAAGACAAATCTTCGTGATAGTTTTTTTTTATGCCATGTAGTTAGTCTTAAAGTCACAAGCCAACATAAATGACGATTAGCAAATTGATCATCTAACTGCTTCCAAAACTGTTAGTTCTCGAAACTTCTCATTTTCGTAGACGTTTCCTTAGCGCCTTTATAGAAATAATTAAAAATTGATGAGATAAACTAAATATCACCCAATTTCCGGTAGTCATAGCAACGCTGCGGGAGCCCCGGTGTTGCTGCATTACTTCCTGCGGCTTTCGTCGGATGTTGCGATGCTTAGAAAGTGTTGATGATGTAGCAATATCTGGTATGAATTTGGATGGGATTCTAGAGATGAGTATAAATGTGAATAAAAATATATATAGTGAAAGTAATCTTAATGTAGTAGTTATAGAAGAATTAGATTATTTATGGTAAGGTAACACAATATGAATTATGGTAGAATATTAATAGGTATTTATCATACAGTAAAGATGCATATAACAACGGCTTGCTGCTTACCCTCAGGGAGTTATATTATTTTCACGTGAACACCGCAAGGATCAGCTGTACCTAATTTAAAACCTATATTTGCTATGATCGTGGATTTTAAGTCAATTTTCTTAGATTATAAATTAATTAATTAATTCAATATGAACGAAAATACCAAAAATATCACGGTTCTTGTATGGTTCCTTCCTTACGTTTTAACGTTTATTTCGTTGTTATTATTTGTTGTAAAAGTAGTCACAGAAAGTCATATTTACTACGATACAAGAATTAAAAGTCTGTAGATAATGGACAGACAGACAGCAGAGGTTCGTCGGTATAATACCTATAGGTATAACGCTAAAAATAAGGTAAGTATTAGACAAAGATATTCCGCGTAATACTCCGCACTTGTGGTAGGAAGGCAACAATATCTTAGTTACGTTTCGCCTGCTGGGAGCAGCGTGCGGTAATTCAATAAAGATCATCCGGCGATAGGGGCTGCACAGATACACGATAGTTTAGATACCGTATAACTATTGCTGTTATAGTTGTTCAAGAGCATATTTTACATATATACACTTGGCATTTACTTGGGTAATATGATTGAATCGATAATCATAATGTGATTTTGTTCAAAGTTGCTTGTATATTCCTATTAGTCTTAAAATTAAAGTACGAATTTTCTGGTTAATTACACGGCTTTAATAACCATAGGTAGGATTAAGAACAACAATAAACTGCTTAAACTTGACTAGTGATTAAACGTACTCGTAACTACTAATAATAAGTAGTTAACGAATGTAAAAAAACAGAGATAATTTTAAGAAAACTATATTAAGAGTCAAAATAAAAGCAAAATGTTTAAATACATGATGCATCTGTTTAGATTTTGCAGGATAATATTTTGTAGAACCCATTTCGATGTACCAACGAGTTGGTATTGATTCTCTTATTTTTTTTAAAGAGGATTTACAAGTTGGTAGAAATGTATCTGTATCGTCGATTTTATAAATACACTGTTAGTAATTAAGTATTCATTGTAAACTAATCTATTGAAAAATAAACTGTCATATAAATATAAAGTACCATGTATACAACAATTGAATGATTCAAATTTGAAAGTGTCCGTAACATTTAGGCAACATGAAATGGCAACAAAAAGTCGTGACTGCATACTTTTGTATCACGATGCAAATGATGAGAACCGACCTTCAGACGACAAAACTTAATGCTACAACAAATAGAGAGCTGCTTTCCAACTACAGGCACTGGCAACACAGTGCGGTATTCAAGTGAACGTTGTAACAGGGCAGACGCAGTGTTAACTTTATTCGCACTGTGTACAGTTTTGGAGAACACGTATCGATCATCTAATGAACACCGTTAAATAACATCACATTATGTTAAAACACGATTTTTTATCGCGGGATCTGGCGCCGGCCCGGCTAAGAAATATTGAATGTTTATACAATTTGTTTTTATGTAAAACTCTTATACCTTCCAATTTATCGATGCTGGTATTGCTTTTAAAATAGTAAAGTAATTATTTAATGCGTTTTATGTGGTGTTGAATTCATGCTATCGATAGTCAGCCATTTATAATTTTAGAAACTTCGGTGTTTTTACTTTTTTAACGAAATCCCACGAAAACTAACTAATGATTTTGTGTCTCTGTTTTCCGATTATCTTTATCTTTATAAATTTAAAATGTTAACACTTTCTTGCAGTCGTTGTTTATTGATTTAGTCATTTATTTAACAGTACGGCAATGAAGACATAAATAATTCGTCGACTTGTGTAAGTAGGTACTTACCTACTTGTTTCGTAGGTTATGCTGTATGAAAAGAATAAATAAAATGAAAATTATTATTGGTTTACTTAGGTGTATGAGTATAATATAGACTTATTTCTTGCAATTCGTATGTGTAACTTATACCATTATTATGTACAAAAATGATGTACCTATTAAAATATAACAAGACATATTGTTCCTATTAAAAACTTATTGTGAAAATGGGTCTATATGTGTGTGTTACTTATGGATTCACGTTTTATGAAATAAATACCTACTTTTATTTGTGCTGGCTCTTTTCTTGTAACCCTATCCTCCTGCCGGTGCCTTCCGTCGGATACCGAACAGCGTAAGCTCATTGTTAAGACAAGTGTAAGTATTAAAAGTGGTATGAATATAAAAGCATACATATATTGCAAATTGCAATCATGTTTCATATATTTGAATTAGTGGAAGGGAATATTTTTTCAAAACGATTTCGTGGCGTCCATATTACCGGATTTTCGCCGGTTTAAGGCTTTTATACCTTTATATATTGATTGCCCTTCAAACAAGACCTAATTCAGATCTGCCCCGGCTTGCCTAAGAATACTTTTGACGCTACGACAATGTTAGGTATAAAATGAGAAAATCAACAAACAATTCAGACAAATAAACTATCTAAGTACTGTACCTACTAACGATAATTAAATTACTTAGGACTTAATATGTGATCATTCTGCCGTGATATATCAAAACACTGTAGACGTATCTACTTATGTATTTGCTAAACAGTCATGTGGCGTCAATTGAATACCTAGGTAAGCCGGGGCAAACTTATGCCAAGTTTACTATTATCTTCAAAGGCAATAGCGTATTAATGCTGAATAGCCGCCCATAGATTCAGCCAAAAACAAGCCTGGCTGCTAAAGCCTAAGCTGGTATAGTTATGATTGAAATTCAATATATTTTTTAGATTATTTAGACATTTTAATTATGAATTAGCAGAATTTGGGTTTTGTGATAGGTTGTTCCCAAAGATGTATTCGAAACTGATAAATAAAATCCTTAGTTTTGTTACCACATTCTTACCTAATGAGGTAATAGCATCTAAAGTAGCCGACAATTTTAGTACCTATGCGTTTACTATATAGACCACAACTGGCAAAAAATGGTACCTACTTAGCATCAGCATCAGACGCCCACCTCTAACGTCTTCAGAATGACAATTTTTCAGAACAGCCGATGATAGCAATGAGCGATGCGTCCGTCCTACTGCCATTACCCGCCACATTATCTGTCAGTTGATGACGATATAATTGCTGGATTCAATACGTAATGAGTGCCGTATCAACTGCGCTTTTTACGATTGCCATGATCTCGCCGCTTATTGCTGTCATTAAAATTATAACTTCATTTGAGCGATTACTTGGTGGTAAAAAATTCAAAGTTGTTATAGGTACTCATTCTTCTTCTGAATATTTAGACCTTTACGTGCTTATACTAAGGTGATTTGTGTGCAATATCTAACCAAGCGAAACACTTCTCTATAAGTAGGTTTAATGGTAAGTAGATACGAAAATATGTTTGTTAATTTGTCGTTCTTGCACGTATTAAAGCAACGGATTCGACATGCATTAAGCTTGAGAGACAATATGAGACAAATGATTTCGAAGGCTTTATATAAAAAAAGCCTCGTTAAATGCTTTTAATGTAATTATTAAATAAATAAATAACTTGATTGATACTTTTCAAAATATCGACGTTATTGTCTAGGAGTAAATACTTACCTACCTATGTATTACAATGCATACACATACGTATATGTCTTAAAATTAATTGTCCGTAGGTATGTAACATAAACTGAAATATTTTCATGGTAATAATATTATGTAGTATATGCACATTTAAAAAGAATACAAAAGTAAGACTTCAATTAAAGTTCAATTTAAATTTTCCTATCTACTTACCATATTTTTAGTGATTTTAAGTAGGTACCTACGATGGTAACAGACTTATAACAAAGTGTATAAGTATAACAGAGCCTTACCAAACAAATCAAAAACATTGAAATAATAAGTAACAAAATGAGAAAAAAATTATTGAACTTTAATTATACGTAGTTTTAATTTTGTACTAACTTTTGTAGAAATGCTTATATAATGAAGTCCGTCTTATCGGTTTTATTATGAACCAGTTTTCAGAACCGTACCTACTTCTATTGATGACTTCTTCTTCTTATTTCGTGTCGAGGTTCCTCAAATATGTGATGCCCAAAAGACAGCGGCGCAGCGTCGACAGCCCTGACCGTCGCATCCCTCAGGTCAAGGAGCGAACAGGAATGGTGGTTAACACGCATATCATATTACTCGCCTAAGTTATAATAACTTCGATTATTTAGACTCGTAATGATCCAAATAGCTCATATTCTCTAAACAATAGTTCACAGGCCTAATTCTATTGACAATGTAGTTATACCATTTTAATATTCGGAAACCGTTGTATAGCTACTCAAATGACTATACCCTCCAAAAGAGCGCACTTTATCTTTGGCCACGTTGTACTTTATTCGTTTAGTTTCCAGGATACATAACTACCTACGAACCGTTCTGGAAATACTTAACTACAACTTTAATAATACCTACTTAGATAAAATAAGTAGGTACCTAACTAACTTCCAAAGTACCTACGCAAATAAATCTATACGGTTCACGTAATTTTTGATACCGATTTTGAACTTCTTCAAATACATCATTACCTTTAAAAGGAAATAAGATTGCGTAGTTTTAACCCACTATTGTGATGTTCTCTATCATGTTGTTAAGAACATTAAATAGGTACGAGCACGAAAATGCCAGTAGTGTGTAAAATTCAAGTGACCCTTATTTTATTTATATAAACGAACATTAAAGTTATGTGTGTAAATTTGGTACATTGGATAAAGATAAGATGTTACCAATTAACGCTGACTGTGGAAGGTATATAGGTACCTACTGCTATAAGCCCGCGGCTTGTCCGTTCAAACTCAAAACTCGTTGTTGTACTTTATCCGCACCCAGAAAGAGAAAAGGCGAAGGATTTTTTTTATCAACACAAAGAGATCTGCAGATTTTTTAAATATATAAACCAAAAGACTTAAGTATACATACTTGACCTTACCTGAACTTACTCTGGAATTTACCTCGTATTACATTAGCGGCTTAACCTTGCCACTGAATATAACGTTTCATTAATTATTAAATTATTGCTTAGAAAACCTAGATGAAACCTATCTCTCTGCCTACCTAACCAGACTTTCCTAATCTAGCATTTAGGTCTCTTGGGCTTTCACAAAACGCCGCATCGTCATACATATGAAATAGGAATCCTTATACTTTATAGATAAATCTATACATTTTATATCTATACATCCTTATAACTACTACGTGCTTCTCGTTAAGTGGTGACGTAACAGCTCCCTAAGATTGTTCCATTTGAAGTTGAACGGTGAAAATTTTTAATTAATAAGGATAGAGTCATACAGGTCGCCGTAAATCCGAAGGAGATGGTCATAGTTCGATTGACGTCATCTTCAAATGCAACGCCTGACGCGTATCCAGCGGCAACAAGTTTCCCTCCAATATTTTGTTCATACTTTTTGTACTGTACTTACCTGTAAAGAAGACTAAATATCTTGATTTAAACTTGCACGATTTTCACCCATTCGTACAACAAAAACAAAGCACCTGGCCCCTTCGAGACCATTAACGTAACATCACGTTCGAAACGTCGAGGTAATTAATTAAAAACTTTTTTAACGTGATTAAGTCCCATTTTGTTATAATAATGTACCTAAGTAGATATCGTTTCTGATAGTGATAGCCTTTAATTCATAAACTTACATGTTATTATGTCCCATACTTTTTAAAGACGACAAAGTTTAGGGAATGACTAAATAAACTATTTTTTTTATATTCCAATGAAAATGGAAACAACTTGAAAGTGAGAAAATAATCATAACTACCTACCCTCCAGCGTAGCGTAGGTACTTACAAACATCAGACAAGCGGTGTACTGTTTAAGCGACTAATTTAGGTTGATTCAGTAGGTACGATAGGTTGATAAGTCTTTAGTTGAGCAACAAATGAATCAAATAACTGATAGTGATAAATCATGATATATAGTCATATATGGTGATATGGTAAGATTGTAATTCCCAGCCTATTAAGAATAATTTATAACTGCCCTGTAAAGATATGCATTGAAAGCGTAGAAGCGTGCTACGATTCCAACTTAACATTATAGCGCCATCTACATTGTGTTTGAGGTACTATATAGAAAAACAACCTTTAACCTGATTAATCGTTATGAAAATCTATAGGTAATACTCATAATTTTGTGTTTTCAGCATGGGCAAATTTATAAGTTACGCAAAATAGTAATTCTACTTATGATCTCGTCAAATCTAGGCAGAAGAAACTTGCGTGGTACACTGTACGTTGTAACAAATGAGTTGGGCTGCGTCCGAGTGTCTGTCACTTAGGTGGGGCGGCGGCGGGGCGGGGCATGCGGGGGAACCGCCCTAAACAAAATGGCAGCTGTTTGCGCGCCAAATTTTGAATTTGGAATATGTAAAATTCTAAAAATATATTATTTTACGCATTCTTATACTTGACATGTACCTAATTAAAATATTGGTTTCCTATTTTAAGTTATTAAATATGTCAAATTTATAATACTTGTGAATATTTTCAAAATATCTAAAACATAAAAAAATTGGTTAGTATTGGTACATTTTAACATTATGATTTTGTATAAAAGAGATTATAATTTACTGATAATATGTACTAATTCATTAAAATATAATAAATGCACTCATTTGGGGTCCTACATCACTGCCTCAATAAATATTACACATAAATCGTTATTATTGCGATTTAAGGATCCATTGAAAGCTAACAAAACTCCATACCATCCAACACCGGCTCTAAAATCAAAGCAATACAACACATAATCGAATGCATTACAACAACACTTTAACTCTCATAAACTATTTTCAGTCGCGGCAAATGAAGACAAAGCTTCCTATCCTTTTCTATCGCGAGGACTGTGGGTAAGCGTGAGCGAGACAGGAAAGATTTACGAGGTGTTTATATCGATACAGAAGCGTTGATTTAACCATTGCTTTGGTTTATTGCAGTCGATAAAATTGAACGTTATGAGGCAAGGTCGCGCGTGAAAAATTGTTAGTTATTTATGTCTTTATTGAGACACGTTTTAATGGGGACCTGTTTAGTTTTTATAGAGGTTATTGATTCTGCGGCCTTTTTATATGATAGAGGTTTTATATCTATTACAGTAATACCTAATATGATAGGGTACCTTTGATCTATGATAACGGATCATCATTCCTTATAAGGTATTGATGATTTGTTTTCCTATCAAACATATCAAGATTAACTTTCATATAAACAGAACCAACGTTCAAAATTTCATTTAAATAATAACTGTTCTTTTAAAACACCCTATTACATGAATATTTTGTAACCTACCTAGGTAGGTAGGTTACAAAATATGAGTGATAGTGAGTAGGTACTCACACGTATATAGTATAGTTACACATTTCTACTTAATAAAATTATTAAGACTGAAATTATTGATAAATTAATAATTATAACTAATACAACATGTGTTTTTTTAAACATGACTTGAACTGTATCAGGGCTGCTTAGCCCTCACTACAGTCAGACTTTGATGAGTGGGAGTAGGTACAGTCGAGTTCATTTACAATTATTTAGAACAAAAATATCTGAACACGACCCTATTGTCAGGAGCATAAAATCGTGTTCAGATATTTTTGTTCTCTTAAGTGTGTGTAAATGAACTCGACTGTAACATACAAACTCACTAACGGGAATGTCACCGTGCCACATGTGGCACGGAGTGACATATTAATATACCCTACACCAATGAAATTAAAACATGAAATGTTGAATTACACGTTTCCCTAAGCACCAAGAAAGGATATCTTCAAATTCATTCTTAAGGATAACTACACAGAAAACGGTATGAATTCATTAGGCAGTGAAATGGTTATCTACCTATATAGGTATGTACTTTAGCAAAGTATTGTCAGAGTATGCTGAGAAGAGAACCTACTAAATTAATATCACTAAAGCAAATACCTAAATATTCAAGCGACCTTTACATAAAATTACCTTCTATCCCATTACGAATTATAGTACTCTGAGCGTACAGTGTCTGACCGTGAACCCAATCTGTGACAAGTGCAATGGCACATCGAGTCGGCCAATAAATAACACTTATCATCCGAGCTGACCACACGGCGTGACCTCTGAATACCCACTCAAGCCAAACAATATTTTAAGATATTAGATATTAGGCCCGAGAGAGGTCTGTGTGAAATGGTCGCTAAAACAATTGAAGGATTGCTTCTCAACGCAAATTAGAAAGTTGTAATGAAGTAAATATCATACCAAACCTATTGGTAAAATCGGGTGATATTATTGGAAATATGAATTTGCCCACACATTCGTACGCCAATTGCACGAGAGATGCAGTATGATGCAGTTCTAAGGAATAGCTCCATCTCTCGTGCAATTCGCGTACGAATGTGTGGGCAAATTCATATTTCCAATAATATCACCCGATTTTACCAATAGGTTTACCTGCAGGTATCATTCTTGCTATAATGACCACTATGGCACACAGACTTGTTATAATCGTACATAAGAGACTAGTAGAGCACTCGTACCTAATCAAAACCAAATTAACATGTAGGTATGATACATGCGATGGATGTTGTAGATATTATTATAGTAAATCTAAATAAAAAATACACGAACACGAAAAAGTAGATAATTATATGATATTAAACATGCCCTTGGTGCCATAGGAGTACAATTACCTATGTACCTACGTACCTAATAATATTATTGCGGCGAGGAGGTTATAAATAAAATCGGGGTACAATTTGGTATCGAAAAAGCAGATCGGATGGTGCCAATTAGAAATAGAGCCAGATCATAATCAGTATGACAATAAAAGACCTTGGACAACAATGAAAATCAAAAATCAACAAATAACTTCCGGAGCCTCATTTAGACTAGCATTAGTGAAACATCCGTGGAAACATATAGTGCCATTTAAAACGCAGCAAACCATAATTGCCTCAATTTGAAACTTGTCAAAATCGCATTAGTTCACCTTATGCCGCGAGAAATAATGGCGCGCCTTCAGCAGCGATTGGATGGGGGATTATTAAAAACGCATTAACGTTGGCCACACCTAGCCTTATAAATAACCCTGCCGTGTTGAAACAGAAAAAAGTAATTTTGAGATTTGTGGTGGGAGGGGCCGATCACCCGTGACTGACACGGAAGGAACCGGGCCTGTAACACGCGAATCATTATTTTGTCGTTAGGGAAATATATTATAATGCCAGGTATCTTGAGCCACGATCTGCGTGTAGAGAAAGACTTATACTTATCTAGATTAAGCGTAATGCGGGCTCGGTGTGGCCGTGATTGTGAATTTGTAATTTACTCGAATATTTACTTGGCCGCCTGAATTGACAGAGAGTACGGGTGTAGGTATTACCTACTGCAGTAGGCAACAGCAAACATTGATCGACGCAAGTTATCGCATAAACTTTACTGGTTTCTTAACATATTGTGGGATTAGATATACCTACATTTACTAGAGTCATTTTCTGAACCTATTTTTTGATGACTATCATAATTGAGGAAGGTTATTAAGAATTATGAAAAATTAATCCAACGGTTTGTCATAGGTTCATAATATTTACAATTTTCGACAGTGTAAAATAGCGAGGTTAATGAAAATTCTCAAATACAATCATTATGCTTTATTAATTTCATGTATTTATATATTTATGACAATATCGTCTCACCTAACCTTATTAAGTTACTAATTATAGTTATATTTCATAAATTTTGAATCAATAGGACATAAACTGGTAGGTAAATAATATCGTTTTAACCAGGGATTTTCTCTAAGTGAAGATTCAATTTCAAAACTTAATAATAATTTTCTCATAAACCTAATTTTACATCAATTAAATCTTCAAGACAAATTCGAAATTGAGACCACTATCTGGCAAGGGATTATTTAGAATTTTGTTCTTGTATTAAGATTGCACTTTAATATACATATTTATAATATTGACGTAGCTTTTAGTAAAACATCATAAAATTATTCTAGCTTCAAGTTTCCTGGACAAAACAACGCTTACTGCTAGAAACAAATGTACAACATAAACACAAGAGTATCTTTTTGAGCAAACATCGAAATAATAAAACAATAATCCGCCCCAGCCAGACAGTTATAAGACTAAACATTACCCGATTCAAGAGAAGAAGGAAGCAAACTAAATTAAGTGAATCAATAAATAAATATCGGATATATCGACAATATACAATTATTACAATTTACATTTACTTAACGAACACAGCACAAAATTAAAATATGTATAAATGAAACCGGCTCACTGAGTTCTTAGTAAAAACGTTCACTAGTTACAACCTACGTGAAAAATCAATTTACAAATAGTTTACATTATTACGAAACACGTATAACCTGAATCCTGACAACAGCTCAACCCTCGAATATCACTCTCCATTTAAAATATTCGTAAAACTATCGTTATACGAGTAAATATATTCAATGTTCGATATTTTTCTTTACGTATATCGGTTTCCTAAAGCAATGATTTTATAAAAATACCTTTTACTAGAGTGAGGTGATCTCGACTTGTATATGGATCGCTCGCTACTGCTCTAGCCGCTACCAGAGTCTATAGGTAGGTTGCCGGTCTACCACCAGTTTATTCTCTAACTTTGGTATACTGTGAACATTGTACGCACGTATGTGCACGTTCCGTACTAACCCATTCCATATAAGATTCAAAATAAGAAAAATATCAACTTTCTCTGTACCTACGAAATTGAAGGTAACTTTTGTTTCATTAATAATAAATTATTAAGTAGCGATTTGCACCTGAAATATTCTACAATGAAATGTCTTTTAGAATTATTTTCCATCCAATGGCACAACATTCATTTCGTCCAAGTAATAGTTTTTTATCAAAGGATATTGAGAATCTCGATAAGAATTTTCTAAATTATTAGCGTCATTCTCGTAACATTTTACATTAATTATAATATTTCCTATTACGTTTATTATCAGTTAATTACGTATATGGTGTTACCGAAAATCGTATACATTGCACGTGTGTAACTGGCCTTCCCAAACTACAAAGAATGTATTATAATATAACGTAACCCGAACAAACTGAGATTCACAAAACCAACGCTCGGCCCTGATTACCAACAAAATGAACTAATCGTTGTGTCTCAAATTAATCTCAATAAAATTATTCACACTAAAACAATAAATTGTACAATATTTAAACCCTAAAAATTATTACGTACGTATTTACAGAATAGCATTTCGACAGCAATTAGAAATAAACGTCAAATATATTAAATAATAACAATATCGTTACTAATTGCCTTCTTATCAATGGTTAATTATAAGAGGTCCTTATGGTTTTGTGATTCAATATCATGCGAACATTTTCAAGATTTTGATTGTTTGCAAATTGCTTGAAGTCCGAAAGAAATAAAAACCCCGTACCTATTCGTGGATGCACGGAGTCAAGTACAAGAAGTTATGACAGATTTGCTATTCGGAAACTTAGATTAAGAATGTTGCAGTTAGTATAATAAATAATGAAGACTTTTCAAGCACTTTGCAAAAAATTATCCAATGAATAACCAATTTGTGGATGATAAGGTAATATCAAAATGATAATTATCCATGTATTACAATCACATAATATCGATGCAGTTTACTAATCATATACACTGCTTTTTTGGTAATTATTGGTATTGAGATTGTTCTATAAATAAATTTATACTTAACAACTGCAAAAATCTCTTCATCACACTATCATTACTCTTTATGCGATGTCACTAAGTTACATACTAGTTATAATGTAATATTATCATGAAAAGTCCAACATACAATTTATACAAATTAAACTGTTCTAGTAACAGCGGCCGCTGGATCGATTGTTTCAGATTCATCACACGTCGAAGCAAACTCAAGATTCAACGTTACAACTAAATGGACACCGAAAACCAACTTTTCAATGGCTTTAGTCAAATCTGAAACAGAGATCTGTTCACTGGGACCGCGAGCGAGGCGAGTCTACTGCGGGGAGGTGGGCGGACTCATGTTGTCCGGCTCGTCTCCTGAGCCGGGCTCGCCTTTGGTCTTGTTTTCTTTCTTCCACTTCATGCGTCGGTTCTGGAACCAGATCTTGATCTGCCGCTCCGTGAGACAGAGCGCGTGCGCGATCTCGATCCGTCTCCTCCGCGTCAGGTACCGGTTGAAGTGGAACTCCTTCTCCAGCTCGAGCGTCTGATACCGCGTGTACGTTTGCCGTCCCCGCTTCCGTTCTGAAATCGGAAAAAGAATCATGTTAATACAAAATGAAATTAACATTCAAATCGAAAACAGTTGGTTTAATTTATAAAATTCGCGCGGCAACCCTGGGAGCGCCAGACGTTAAAAACTGCATAGGCATTTCTGATAAATGGTGGTTATTTGTAAACGGCGAACACTCCCGGCGGAGTTAATTGAAAATTGTTTTGAGCTTATCAATTTGTTAATTGTTTTTGCTTGTCGAGTATTTCTCTGCTGCCGAGAACTAGTTAAAGGTATCTACATTGCTAATCATGTTTTGACATTGACTGCACAAAATCTTATACAATTAGGTCGTCCAATTAGTAGAGCTGAATCAAAAGGCGATACCGCAGTCATTGAAGTCCATTTAAGCAAGATAGTTTATACGTGATTATTATTCTCAATCTCAACTAGTCATTGCCTATGTCGATTATACTAGTGGTTTTGAGGCAAGCTGACTTTGAAGTTAATTCTGATACATTGTGAAATAAATTCGTGGTGGATATTAAAGAAAACGTCACAAAATCAGCTCCCGCGTGTTTGTGGAGCCGCGGCGATCCGCTACCGAAGCCAATTAAAATAATTTAAGACGCTGCGGGCCTTTTTCGTTTTGGAATCATTATTCTTCGAGGAAGATGCAAAGCCTATTATACACGGTTTAGATTCTCTGAACTGTAATTTGTATATTACAAAAAAAACTGCAGCGGGATTCAAGTGATGAATGAGACAATATTCACAAATAAAACGTTTTAAATAACCAGAGCGTTTGATTAAACAGTTCAAATAATTTTGATTGAGTAGGAGACAGATCATTCTTAATTCTTAGCTTAGCATACAATTGTGTTAAATATAAACGAGGCAATACGGACATATTCCGGAGTTTATTTTAGAAAATGAGCGCAACAATCCCAGTTAAAAGTTGTGAAACAGTTCCATCAACTTGGTATTTAAAAGCATTAACATACCAAACTTTTACCAAAATTCTTAGCCCAATTTTAACATTTAACATGAAACATAAATCTTCGGGCTATTAAAACTCGGATAGTTGTTAACTTTGAAACTTGGGCGCAAAACGAAAGTTAACTGTTTGCGGTGTGATTTAACATCACGCAAAACTGAGTCGGCGTACAGACAGCCACGAAAACTTCGCGGAATCAGTTATGAGGATTACTAGCGACAGCCTTTCTAAGAAACAGTACAGTCAGAGATAAATATCAAACCGATTATCATAGCTGAATTGACTGTATTATCCAAGACGCAAGAGTGAGTTTAGACTTGACCAGACGAACTACTTAGTCGTTTCGCAGGGACGACACAAACGTATGTAAAAAGGAAAAAAGCAGTGATGCGATGACAAACGTATCGTTTTGTAAATGTTAAGACACGAAGTGACAGATGTGCTCGTATATATCAATATAAGTAAGGGCAGATTGTGACCTTTCTCGCGAGTCGCATTAGTCTTGATTTGGAATCGAAGTGGATTGGAGTGGGCGTCTTTTTTGCATGTCCTGCTTTCATTAATACGAACATATAGTATTTTTAACAGAAGTAAAGACTTTCAAAGAACTGTTTTAAGGGTACAATTCAGTGGAATTGAGGTCTTGGTTGTTATGCATCTATTAAATTACAACCGTTAGGCACACATTACTTTAAGTTTCGTTTAGATTTCGAGATAAGAGGTAAGAAAGTATGGGTCAAAAATGTCAATTATGTTTTAGTTAAAGATGCCTTAGGCATACATAATGTGCATAAACTCACGCCAGTATCTCAATGGGGACCAGTGAACACTGAGCAATGAATATTCGATGAATGATACATTTTCTACTCCGCACCCACTTAAAGCTTCTCTGTTTAATCCTATGTTTGACAGGTAGAGAATACCATTTGGTATTAAGTTCGCCATTTGTACTGACTTGTCTTGTGCAATAAAGTTTAAATAAATACAGGTTACAGTTCTAACACACTTAATTCTTTCGCTTCGACCACATCCATGCATCTCTTCATACACGTTCATCGGAACCTTACGAGTTTCTTTAAACTATAAATTATCTTGTCCAAAAAGGGGGCCACAACACAACATATACTTGCCTATCTATCTATTACGTGAATCTCTCATCCAGCCAACGTTTGACTTGCACACTTACAAGCAATTTAAACAAAAACCTCGCAAAGCCCCGTTCCCCGTGTCTACAGGCCTGCAACGGATTCAAAATTATCGGCCACTTGTTGCCGCGAAATTGATAACAGTCTCCGCGTACCGAACGCTCAAGAATACAGGGCATTGTAGTTTTTCAGGCATTTGCCTGTCTGTTTGGTAACTTTAAAATCTTTAAATTATGAATGGACCAGTGGCGTGCCTTGAAATATATTCTTGGTAAAACCAATGCAGTTTTGGCTTAAGGTTTCTTTAAGCGCAGTAGAATGAGATACATAAAAGTAAGAAAGGCAAGACGATGGAATCGATTTCTATGAACGTCACGCCACTGATGCCTACTGAAATGAAATGAAATGAAATGAAATGAAATGAAATGAAATGAAATATTCTTTATTTGCCTTAAAATATGGTACAATTAGATGTCAGGTTATATTATCCGGTACATAAACATATTTTGCTAAATATTAGCATGCAAAAACAATAGTGAAGGTAATAATTATAATATTGAATTTACATACGATATTAATTTGAAGACTTTTCATTTAAAAGCTCATTTGTGGAATAAAACATTTTTTGTGTTAGCCAGTAGTGCAGTTTTTTTTTAAACTGGTTTATAGGCAGGGATTTTATATCATCTGGAATTGCATTATAGACCTTTATACACATCTGGTAGCTTCCCTTCATAAAGAGTGCACTATTGGGAACCATGTCCATTACAAGTTTATTCGGGTGTCTCGTGCTTCTAGGGTATATTTCAATTGCTTTTTTAAACAGTTCAGGGTGTTTCTTTACAAAAATGGCTACCTCAAAAATGTACATATACATGGCAGTGTTAAAATTCCGTGTTTACTACTGACTATCGAAATCTATTTTCAAATTTTTATGTCTATGAAGTACCTACTGCCTTGCTACAATATACGGCGCTCGCTTATTTCTTTCACATAACTAACAGAGTAATAATTTAGAGCCAAAAACAAACTATAGGTAACAGTTGATGTGACAGTAGGTACTGTCTATCAAAAATGTTACTTAACGATATTTAAAATGTATCAGATATCAGTCATTTGAGTAGAAAAAATAGGCATTTTAGAGGAAAGCTTCTGGTATAGGATCTAAACTCTCTACACATATTTCACAGAATCACAGAAAGGCAACTTATTTAGAATTCAGCTTTTCATAATCTTTCATCCAAATTTTCACATGAAAATAAACAAAAACCCTAACGTTGCTTTCGTAAATAATTTGTAATAGCAATCTCGCGTATTTATACAAGCAATACACAGTGTATACATGTTTTTATGTATAACGACATTACCAAAAACGCCAAAGTAATGCGCTTAGGGCTCCCAGCGGCTTTATTATACGCAGCACTAGCGTGGATGCATAAAACATGATCTGGCGTCAGATTTAAACCGTATGTAATAAGAACATTAAGGGCGGGTGCACAATGACACGTTTTCGGAATACGTTTCGTACACTATATCTTTAAAAATTGAAATATAGCTTTCGGTACTGCATAATTATTACGTTGCTACAATAGGTATATTACAAGAATTGTATGTAATGATATTAGTGTCAGTGATTTCTTTTCTATAAGTATACAATGTTCACTTTTACTTACATAGTCTTAGGAAAGAGCCATTTGAAAATAAAAAAAACATTATTTACAAACATTGACGTATGTTGTAAGGTAGAAAAAAGTAGAAATCAATTTATTTCATTTCATAACAAGAACCCTATTGGAATGGAATCGACAAAAGAAAAAAATACCCCGCAACATGCACCTTATATGCATTATAATTTATATTTTAATCAAAATCTCTTACACCATTATTTAATTAAGCATCCAAACGGGCGTTTTATGTACGCACCCTAACCCAAGCGTGCGGTTGAAACGTTTAAACCAACTGCTGAGTCGATGCGCTCCCTCAGTACGAAATAGGAACAAATTAACAACTTCAAACCATTTCAAACTTAATAAACACGTATACTAAAGTTGAATACAAAATAATTCAGCAATTGAAGCATTTTAGTTTTGAGTTTCTTAGTGGAGTATTAATATCAAACACAGCTGTAATCTACGTTTATAAGGAAGCAATGCGATTCGCATCATGAAAGCGTTATGTTATTTCATACTCGAGGTAGGGTTAGATTAGTATGATGTTGATACTACTTAAGACCAAATAGCTTTCTAGTACCTAATATGCCATTCACGCACATTCACTGGACAATAATAAATGATTGCATAAACTGATCTTGTTAGTTTTGTTAGTGGACGTTTTATTGCTGTCCTTTTCTTGGAATCTTGAGGTATTTTGTCCATTGTGTTTTTATGAAACTAATTGGAATCAAATTAGATGAACGCAATAACGTTTAGTTTCCAAAAATAGTTTTTATAAACGTAAACTGTGCCCTACCTACAGTGTACATGATATCATCTCATATTTGTAACATTACCACCTGTAAAAACATTATTTGCAATAAAGTATTGAGTAAACAATGGTAGAAGGAAACTAAATTAAATTACGAATTAGGCAATTATGAAGGAAACTGTTTTAGTAGGATATATGTTTTTGTTAGGCAAAATAAACATCCCTACGTAAAAAAAAGATGACGTCAACTTCATATTGACATCAGAAAGACAAACAAGCGTCCAAACCGCGTCTCACCCGCCCGTCTGCACTCGCAATCGCAGCTTTAGGAGCACCGAGCGCAGCGCTGCATGTGTCGGGGCACATAAATCATCCCAGAGGGGGCAGGGCAGGGGGGCAATCGGGGCCTTTCACGACACGGACCGTGGACGTTCGAGAACTTTCCACGGACCAAGGAAACAATACGCGAAGTTTTTTGGGCATTTTGTACGAAGTGAAAATCGTTGAAAGCGATAGAAATAATGGGGACTTATTTATGGATGTTTTGCTTTTCGCGGCTGTCGGAAGTTTGGTCTATGTTTAAAGATGGACTAATATTCTATAAAAACAGGAAAGCCAGCGAATGTTTTTAAGTTATATGAAATTATAGTCAAGTTGGTAAATGAAGTGATATTTTGTTTTTTCACCAACGTTACTGAATTTATACTTCATAGGTACTCGTATTGGTGGGAAACTTTTAACCACGAATTCAAATTGCATTCAATCATATCCGATATATCTGCTCAAATAATTCGTCTGGTATTCAGGCAGCAAAAGCTAGCATAATTTTCATTTTATGTGGACTCACTTGTGCTAGGTTAAATGCTTGAAAAGTAAATAAAATAGACAGAAATATTATGACTGTAGCCCAAACATCATTACAACAAAACGCAAGTAAAATTACGTCTCATTTTTCTGTTGACAAACGTAAGACTCATGGGAAACTCGGCAACAATCAACAAATCCAGAACGAGTCATCCGATATCCATACAGAATATTAGACTTAATATTCCCAGGCACCAAAGGTCGAGTACATTAATCTGGATTGAGGCGCAGAAATATCGAGCGGTCTGGGTGCTACTATCTGGGACCGCATTTGTACTGATTACGGCGTGCATTCAGCCCAAGGGTCGAAAAAGGGCTTGATAACAGTCGGTTATCAATCAGAAGTCGAAGATTAAATTCTGACCTGAATGAAACGCAATTTAGGGTCACTAGTGAGGTTTTTTTTGTAAGGTTGGGTTAGATACTCGTACGATGGTTGACTTTTCGAGTGATAAAATAGTCACAGTTGCTTAGTTTTTAGGTAGGTACCTTTGCTGCAAACAAATTTCGTTTCTATAGAAACTCTAACATTGTGACCTTTTACTGTCACATCTAAGTATATACAATTTCATTGTAAATAATATAAATATGGATCGTTAATAGTAATAGGTACTACAGACTCGTATTTGTCAAATACTGGGATATAAGGACAAAAAAGTGACTGCGGCAATAGTTTTTATTCCATGACCTTAGCTCCATTTATTCTATATTTATGAATTCATAACTCGCAAAATATATTCAACCACAAATTCCCACCGGCAAAAAGCCACGTAGCGAGCGAACCTAAATACCAAATTCATCAAGGGATGACAAGTGAAAAGAGCTTTTAATTTAATTCGTTGCAGCACAGCGCCCGAGGAACACGAAAAAAATACAGCGACAGCTTGGAGCGATATCGACAATCAATAATTCATGTCGTACAATTTCATACACATCAAAACGACGGTATCATCGCATCGTCCGCAATCCCGCAACAAAATAACCACCTTAACCCCTAGAGCGATAAACCAAACTTTGTTCGACCGCGGCCGTGAAATACAATCTTCCGTCGTTCTGAAACCACTCAGTGTATTGCAACATCGTACATGATATCAAACGGGTATTCAGATTAATGCAATTTCTCTTAAACGCTTGCACGTCATAAATAAAATTGCTGGTTTCCGATGTTTTTCGACGAAGGTCGCTCGGTTAATACGGTTTAATTGATAATTATCTTGGAAAATCATGCTTTCCCTTTTACATTTTGTATACGAACTACTGAAACGTAGGTAGGTATGCACATAGGTATGCTAAAATAGACATTTCATATATTTTTGATATTTTTAAGGCAATGTGATATAAACCATTGTGGGTTAAATAGTTGGTCTTATACTATACACCAAAACAGGTAGTCTCAACACATTATACAAAGCTTTAAAAAAGCATGCACTTGCAAAATATCTAAAGTAAAATACGGGAATTAGTAAAGATTTTTTTATTAACAAAATATATGACGTAAATATATATCATTATGTTGATGCAACGGAAAGTCAATCATAATCTGGGGTTCTTTATAAAAAGGATCCCTAATGTATAACCTCAATACAGACTGATTGCTTTACTTTTAAGGTCGTTGTAATTTAGCCCTGTCGATGGACTATAGCGATTTCATTTATCTTATTGTTTTTGAACAGAAATTTTTGACTTTATAAATACACAAACATATCGTACATGATGTAGCTTTAAAGTTTTAGTTTGTATGCGTGTGTGTGTATGTTTGTTACTTCTTCGCGCTGAAACAGCTGGACGGATTTACATAAAAATTCGAAGAGAGATAGTTTATACCCTAAGTTAACACATTTTTATCCCGAAAAATGGTTCCTGTAGGATAGTGTATGCGATTTCAACGCGAGCGAAGCCACGGGAAAACTAGTCGTAAATACGATTATTATGACAACAATACAAGAAATCACGAGCCAAATACTACTGCGTCACTAAACAGTCACACCGAACAAACCAAAGCAATGGTACGCGCCAAAACACACAACATGGTAACCCTACGAAACCAATTTGTGAGCACAACAGTGATAGCATCTACGCCCAAATGCGATGGATGACAAAACACGCAACAATATAATTATAATTACCCTTACATGAGTAATGAAGAAAAACAAAACGCGACTACACCATTTGGCTATACGGGTAACACCAACCTTGTGACAGTATAAATAAAGTTTAATGTGAAATAGTTTGGGCGCCATCTGAAAATGTTACGTGATAAATTGAAGTAGACTGGTTGATAGTTTGAATTATGTACTTGCTTATTTATTAAAAAATGGTGTCTATATAAACATCATTGTATAATCATTAATGGAGGAATTTAAAATGTGAAGGTGTTTAATGCCCAAATTGAATTAATATTATAATAATTAATAAAGGTATTAGGCAATTTAATTAGACTTGCACCTAATGCGCACACTAGGTGCATGTCTAATTAAATTGCCTAACACCTTTATTTCTCAGTTAGTCCATTCCATCCCAATGGGATGAAATAATTGCTTATTGCATTTATTGCATTTAACAATCGACATTTAGTAATTAGCACCGTAATTTTTTATAGAAAAATTTAAACACCGATTTTATGATGATTAGGTAAACTAATAATTATATGCTTAGAAGGAGGCTCCAACCTTGTCTATTTCTTAAACATTTACCTAAACCATAATAAACCTTTTTCATTTTTTTATTTTCATTTTCATGTGATGTGATTTGAAATTAAATTAATACAATATATAAATTTATCATGAAACCGAAAACCACGTCATTAGCTTTTTTTGACTGCACGGTTAGTTTGAACTTCAACTAATGGATTCGGAGGGAAATGAAGGAATCGTAAACATGGCCGCCACTCCGGTGGAGTGGGCCGGACAGGATTTCTAATGCTACGTCCACTGTTTTGTCTAATGACTTTCTGAGTATTAGATATCTATCGAATGCGTACAATCCTGTGTTGTATAAAACCGATATCAGTTTAGTTGTGGTTTATGTAACGGGTTCAATCGTTTATTTATGCTGCTTTTATTCCAAACGGCTCCGTTATATGTATATTTAGATCTGCATGACCCATTCACATATTCCAACGAACAGCTCCCGGCTGAAAAAATAATTTATATGATGTCACACAACACAAAGACATCATTCTCCGCTGTCGACACTGATTCGCAGCGTTATGGAATGTTATTCGGCTTAAATTTCGCGTCGGTATACGCCAAAAATTACGCGGGCCCGGTCGGGATTGAACGAAATTCCACCCGCAAAAAAGGTGTCAAATGAAATATTCAAATATATTTTAATATAATTCATGCGGCGGGCGTTTCATTTCTCCCTCGTAATGGAATGCTAAATTTTCGGGCGAACAAAAAATATATATTAATGCGCGTACCTAATAGCTTATACAAACTCGTTTGTTGGGCATTGTCGGTAACAATGGGTGCCATAACTCGACGTCGGAGGCACGGCCGGTGACGTCTTTGTTAGGCCGAGCTTTGTCCCCGGCTCCGCCCGCGCTGTCGACGGCTCTAAACAATCTCGTGCATGCTGACAACCCTTACTACTGAGGGAGCTCGGCGAATCGTTTAATCTGAAGGACTGTACTTGATACCAAAGGTAGAGGTCGACATGATAAAGCAACTCATCAAATTCGATAGCGAGCGCCCAAATTTCAAATTCCCATTACGTAAATGAAATCCATAATTCATAAGGCATCAACTAATCAACGGAAAAAAACTAAAACAGAATCATCCTGGCTCTTACAAAAATGAACCTCCCTCGCACGAAGGTGGGCGGCTAGGCGGCTAATTACCAGTTTTGTTCGGCCATTACTATAATTTGCAGGAAAAGCACGAATGAATATTTTATTTGAGAAGGCGATGGAAAGTGAGTAATTGCGCCGGATCACGAAGTGAAAAGTTATGAAAGGTGCCGGCGAGGGTGATTTTTCAACGCCAGCCATGAAAGTGAAAATTTTAATGAAAAAGAAAATATTCAATCAAGAACATTCCCGTTCTCAGGTCCATACACATTTCAGATGCAGACCACAGTCCATTTCTTTCTTACAGAAATTCAAAATCAATTGACTGGTACAACAATATATCACAGAGAGTATGTTTCCTTTTCCATCAGTTCCAGATTTCAAGACCATAGATCCCAAGAGGCTGTAACATTGAAGATTACTCGGCTTCTTAGGTAGCGCGAAAAAATAATCCAGAGAGGTGCCTAAAAATTCATCTGGACGTAATGCTGAGCCCGGAACGCATTAGGGCTCCAAGATGAGCTTCGCCGCGGGACACCGGGCCCCAGGGGGCTCCCCTGCCCCCAAAAGCCGGGGGGGGCGGTCTCCGCTCCAGAGAATATTTGACACGGGTCTGGCAGATAGACAGGCCGGTCATGTGTGATACCGAGCAGGAAACGAGAGAGGGGGGCCTTTTTTCCGCTCCTCTATCGACGCGGCTATACTTATAATAAGTATGAAGATACATTTATGATTTATGTCCCACCGTCTCGCAGCACATGTGCACGCATCGGGTGATGCGCCGCTTTTTGTGCCCGCCTAATGATACGAGCCGGCTTAATATCACATTAATGAGTTTCATGTGATAATACAATTCAATTTTAATATCTATTAATGTAATTTACTACTAAATTCTTCACGTAAATGGCTGTAGAAACGACCATTGCGTGCATCAATCGAATCAGCGACTATTTAGCGGCCATTATCTATTTCAATTTAAACGTAAGAGTTTGAAAATGGAATTTTAATACCACATAATAAGTTCGGCTTCAACGGCTTAGCGGCGGTCAAACTTTGATTGGCATCCTATCCCGGGCTTTAATTAATGTCCGCCAAGACCTCACCTCGGGCCAGACAGAGACAGGCGAGACGAAAGGGGACGACAAGTTTTTACACATCTAACGTAAAAACAAAAGAGCGCTCAAAGCAATAATTAATCAATTCAAATTGAACCTTATTAGACACATATTCGTTTGAAATTCGATTGACTTATTAATCGACTTACTACGCTTTAGCTGTAAAGGTAAGAAATGTTGCCAGTTAATCAGGTTGAACTTCGGCTTCTTTGCAAGTAACGCAAGCTCGGGGAAATTTAGAGGTCCAAAGTCTAGGAGCAACTTGCGAACAAGTAGAAGAAGAAGTTACAGTTTGGAAATGAAGGATTTAAGCCAGTAGAAATTAAATGTGATGCGTTGGAGTACAGGCGGCAAATTTCGCAACAGTTTCTTGAAAGATACCTACGCACTTACAATTCAACATTAGATTTTTTAAATCTGACTATAATCCAAATATCACTCGTTTAAGTATATGTAGAATATAACTCGCTTATTTTGTAATATTTTAACAGCTACAAAAAGTATGTTTTAAGTGCCTAAGTTTTTAAATTAAGACACACTGTTTTATTATTAAGATCAAATATCTTCTTTAAAAAAAACCGTTGGAGTACATCCTATCTATATGATAACGAGTTATTATTCGGTTCGAATTAAAAATCCGCTAGACTTAAGCAATTTCAATAAAGTGGCAACTCCAATCACAACACACTCAAAACTACTCACGCCTCAATGTGTGAGTAACATTCATGACAGTGCTCATGTGTGAGTAGACATGTATTAATGGGGTTGGTGGATACGGCCGTGGGTGTGCGTAGATAATTATAAGATCGTAATGGTTTTTTAATAAGCTCCCATTTTTTTTTGCCCCACTATTTTGTAAACTTGGCATGTAATCTAGTTTTTTGTTGCCACATAAGTAGATCATATTTTTATAATTAAAATTGTTGGACGACTAATGTCGTTTAAATTGTACGGTTTTAAATTACATGGTTGCGCAAAAAGCCCTAATTACGTGTGTTTACATGATACTAGTTTATCGCTGGATACTAAATAGTACACATTATTAAATTTAGCGCCACCTATGTGTGAAGGGCGGTACTTTTAAGTAACTTATGTCGCTGAGCATCATACCGTTCAGTCTGTGAGCTGAAAGGGTAAACCTTAGTTCGATAAACATAGGGTTTACGATTGATTGTATTCATACTACGCTTCAATAAATATACATACATCTAAATTGACAAGTTCTTTTATTAAAAATCCTGGCACAAAAGAAATAACAGAAGTTCATGGATACCAACTTTTTTAACTAGCTACACCCGTCGAGCTTAACCCAAATAAAACACCTATGCAGGAGCTAAAACCCCACTACGTCCCTCACTCGAGCGTTCGAAAAAAAACAGTTTTCCGGGTTGCCGTAAAAATATCAAAGGACAAAAATGCCATCCGTCAAAGTCACGCGTACCACCGCCTAAACCGGAAACTCAGTACCGCACAGAATTAGAAATATATTTTTATCCGTCACTCCACCCCTCCAAAAAAAAAGTTTATGCAAATAATAGCACGTGTAAATACAGGGGGAAATCGGGGAATCGTTTTCTTACTCTAAATAAATAAAAACATTTGGGGATTCTTTTCTTAGGGTAACTTTTGTTAGGTATCTAATGAGAGAGCGACAAATTAGTGTATAATCTGAAATGACGCTGTTGCGGACCATAAAGTTAATTGTGTGAAACATTTTTACCTATTAGTACATTGGGGGATGGAGTGGATAATTATTTTTTAATGAATTTTTTGTACTTGATTATTCATTTTCTCTGCAGCTTAATCTCTGAGGATAAAATATTAAAGCCTCTCGCAGCGGAACCGACTATGAAAATTTTATAGGTATATGTATACTTATGAGAGTTTAATGAACCTGTAATGAACCGTTGAGCAACAATTCGTTTTTTAGGTGTACTGAATTATAGTTTTTCCACGGATGGATTGTCTCATAATCAAGCTTCACACTCTTTATAGCAAGATAGTACGTTAGAGAGCTACGAAGCCGACATTGACATCCATACTAATCCATACTAATATTATAAATGCGAAAGTGTGTCTGTCTGTCTGTTACCCCTTGACGCTTAAACCGCTGAATCGAATTTTGATGAAATTTGGCATGGAGATAGTTTAAGATCCGAGGAAGGACATAGGATAGTTTTCATCCTGGAAATTAACCCTAAAAAGATTGAAAAGTGAGTAAGTAATTCATGATGACATTGATGACCTTGTAGGAAATGTAATGAATAGACCACAAGCACAATTGCTCTTACATTTGCTTAGGCGCTTTTAATAATCCCTTTTATTAATTAAGGTGATTAGGTGGATATCTATCGTGTTGTACGAGGTTGCTTCCATACTTCCAAGTTCCACGCGGACGTAGTCGCGGGCAAAAGCTAGTTAAAATATAATGCACACCCATACTCGTGTGTATTTCATTCACAATAGGCTTGTACAATTTTTGGATGACCACGATTTTTTTTTTCGATAGTCCTTGCTGTAAGGATCTACTATATTTACCAAGCCTATTTTGATTTTATAGTCAAGGCCAAAGAAGAATATATTTTTTTGAGGTCCCGATTTGTTTTTACTCATAAAAACGAAACGTCAGCATCAATTCACGCTCAGAACATTCTACACAGAAATCGTGCCAAACCAATCCAAAATTCTTATTTCAGGAAAATCAGTTAAGGAAGAATGGCACGCGCCGACATTGATATGTGGCACAAAAGGCGTCGGGACCAATCTATCGGTGCATTTATCGACATTGTTCCATAATCGATCAGAGGACAATCGTGTGACGTCATGAAAACCAATGAAAACCGCTTTTGTTGGTGGGAAATGTGCGTGGGTAGCTACCGTACTATGGGCAACTAACAACATCAACTAGGTTAAACTTTTTAAATTCATTATCACTGTTTGATACTGAATTGTTTTTGTGGCGATTCTCAGTCACGTTTTGAAGAAATATTTTCCAAAGAGTTTATACTTACTTAAGCTTTTAGGGATATTTTGCACTATCTGATGTGATAAGTAGGTAAAGTAAAATTATAAGGTAAGTTTTTAGAAACAATACGATTTAATTCAATGTCTCTTTACGTTTGTCAATGTTTGTTGACAAAACAAATTGTTATGCCTACCCAAGATTTATGACATTGTCTGAATTGTGGTATTTGAGGTCCACAATAGGGCTTTGGAAAGGTCTAAGTACAACAAAAAGCTTGGAATCGTATTTGAAACAATTCAACCACAATAAATATGGCTATACATACGCCTTCTATTCAGCCTCTTTCAACGCAAACGGGGGAAATCAGGAGCAGGCACCAAAACAAATTCTCGTATTCAATCATCGGTTGTTCACAAAGGCTCGGAGGCTGATAACTGTACAATGAAATGTAACAAGTCGTCTATTCCCCATTGTGTGGTGCGACCTAAAGGGGGGTGGTGGGGGTAGGGGGGCCCATTATATTTCCATTTCCACCTCGATTCGCGAGACTTATCGCGGCCTACCTCGGACTAGGTGAGTCTATCTTTCTGTACCGTTGGGCAGGGTATACGTCATTGGTTTGGTGTTTTGGATTGTAAGGGAACGAATTTGATAAATCGCTTCTTTAAGATTAAGATGTTCGATGCCGGACTTGCTTAAATACCATTTTTTTTTATATCTAAAGCATCATCATGTAGTACTTATACGAAGTAGCTCAATAAAAAAAGATATGACCCAAGAATGCATCTGAGAATCATATAACACGCTCAAAACATGGAATCTCATTATTAATGGCCATAGGATACGCAACGGGAATGATAAATTACTCATCCGCTTCAAACGAGACAGCGAATCTATTTTTGAAAGCCGTGTTGCCATTGGCCGGGTTTTTTGAAGATGGCAACTGATTTTCGAAGATAAATGGCCGAATAGTTTCAAGTAGATAACACGGGCTAACGAGAGATGGTAAGTGCAAGTGCTACCGTGAGCTCTAAGTGGAACCCATTGCTCATTCGTTAACTGTCTAGTAGTTATCTGCTAGTTAAAAGACAGTTAAAGGGAGTAATGATATGTGTAATTAATGTTCTTAGAAGAAATTTTATAAATAAATAAGTGGATTCGAAATTGTTTTTGAAATGGTAATTATTTATCAGCATAATCAAACGGTTGTGCATAAATTGAAAAAAAAAAAGTTTTACCTAACATGCAATTATTGAATTATCATAATGTTGAAAAACACACACATATTACTCCTTTCACAAGCCTCTGCAATACTCTCTACCTGAGTTCAAACACTGTGCTGCTATGTAAGTAAGGTCTAGTCAATTTATTTATAACCGTATTTTCTGTGAATGGATAGGCAACAATATTGGTGCCTATCGATTCACCCGAAACACCCATTTTAACTAGCTAAACACCGCTAGTAAGTTCAATTATAATTAAAAACAAGGTTCAATTGTCTATTCCCAAAAACAAATAGAAATATATAAGATTTCGGTATTCCGCGTTTGAAATGACACATGCTAATTATGAGCTGTCTGAAAATGGCAGGCTTGAGACAAAACTATACATGAAAAAAATAGAATCAGGCTGGACCAAGAAACTATGGAAATACAGGAAAAGGCTGCTACGAATCATAAGGGGGGTATTTACGGGTCACTTGACCCCGGTCAAAGGACTATGGGCCAAGGTGGGACTGTCTGACAATACAGATTGTAGAATGTGTGGCAAAGAAGCAGAGGCAATGAAGCACATTACTGTGCGGATATCATGCCCTCATCAGACTTAGAATTAGAATGAAGAAATTCGGTATTGGCTACCCAGAACCGAATAAATTCCAGGCACTACCGATTGGTTCAATCATCCGATAGAGATATGAAGGTGGTGGAACAATCCTGTAGGTGCAACAAAGGATAACTACACAAAAGATCCCCCTGGGTCGAAGTGCAAGATAAGAAGGTATTTGCTACATGTCACATGCAAAAAACATGTAAATATCTAAATATCTAATTAAGTATTTAAATGTCTAAATTAAACACGCCCAGTTGATTCAGCTGCTGAGAGTTATTCTCACAACAATACATCAAGCTTGCACATCATAATCGATCACTGCCTCATCATTAGTTACAAGTTTTAAATTAATTTCAATATTAATTAAACCACTGGCAGTGTAGCTGAGTGTGAAGAAAACGTTGGCACCGTTTTAAGTCTTACAATACGAGTGTTATGACATGAACGAGCAAATATTAGAGATATAATTTGTCCTTCGAGTGACAATACAGATTATCCTTTTGAATTAGATATTGTATGGCTGGTTTTGATATAGCATCTTAATGCATGTTTCATGTCATGGCCACTTGTGATATAAAAACAGAGAGCACGAAGTCACTTTAAGAGTATCTATGTCATACGTATGTCATATGTCAACGAAATACCTACACAATATTTTATGAGCTGCAAGACTGCTAGAATGCGACTATGGGAGAACCTGTAGGTAACATAACAATAGTTACAGTCACTGCCGATGCCGATGGTTATTTTTAATAAAAAGAAAACAAGTACACTGAATTACAAACTGATTCTAAAGGAACTCATCTTGCTAGGACTGTATTCAACCACGGAATAACGACAACAATACATAGACATCTGAAGTTAGTTATTTTTTTCAGATATGTATGTAATTTAATTACTCAATTGAAAAATGCAATCAGTTTCGATTATCTTTGCTATTCACTAATCCAAAGAGTTTTTTAGTAAGTACATATATTAATATTTAGGTACCTATGTATATTATTTAATTTAATTAATACGAAGATGTCGACTATATCTGTAGATAGGCTCTGACACGGGTTTAGATCGAACTTCGTCGTTGGCGTAGATTGCTCAGCGTAGGGGTAGCAACAGTGTCAAACTATATAAACAAATAAACAAACTATAATTAAATTTACGCGAAGATTAATTAAAATCAACAGCAGATCTAAATGTTTCTAATTGTCATATCAAATTAATTACATACCGTCTCGAGGTCATCATCGTCATCAGACTATCTTGTTGGTTTATTCGAATTACATTTCATTATTATAATATTTGTACCTAGGTACAAATAACTTCTCCCTCACTGTATTTCACACAATCTACGTGTACAATAGACTACCTACAAAGTAAGAAGTTTAGTGTTCAGACATGACAAAACTGATTTTCTGTAAATTAGAACACCACACACTTTGCACGATGATAACTGTTTTTATTAAAATAATGTTTTTAGTTCCAGTTATTTTTTATCACATCACAAAAACTTCGATAAATATTTATGCACCAGATAGTTCGAAACGCCAGCGACGCGACTGCGGCTCAAACTAAATTCGCAACTCCCAACTCCAGCGCAATTTGAATGACCTCGCCAATTACAATAGGAACCCTAAATCAGCCCGACCACCATAAATCAGTTCTCAGACAAATTCAAAAACAGTAGGAGACGGTAGCGCAACTCCAACTCATTGTTCCCGATCGGTGGCGGCTAAACAGAAGGTGAGCTATTGTACTCTAGAGTTGTAAATTTCATGAAAAGTGAAATTCCTTTTGAATACCAGTTCGACCCATAAAACATAATCCCGGAACCGCGCCGGTATTGTTTCTGGCACTTATTGTTTCACGTCAATGCGAGCGAAATTTGTCTTCCAACTTGCTAAACGTTTTTGCCAACGCTACATTGTGCAAAACTCGCAGAAACTAATTGTATTAAACGCCACTGGAATCCGCTTTTGCTTTTAAAGTTTTTGCAATCACCTGCCCATTCTGAGAATGTGTTCACTTTTATTCATACATTGAGTCATAATTACAAAATCCTATCGGTTATCTGTCGTTTATACCAGGGTTACGAAATGTTAAAGGAAAACGATGCAGCAATTTTCGAAATTATACCTTAGCCCTCGACAATCTGACAGCCAGATTATATAGAGAGGTATGTTTGCTACAAACTTTCGCTGTTTAGTAAACGGTGTGCTACGAACGTCGTAGCAAGCCGTAGGTTAGTACTTATTACTTTTATACGCGAGGTCATCATTGATGTATATCCAACCACCAAACCCTTTACTAAAGTACTCACTTTGACGTCTTGGATATAATCTATGAGTAATCAATAATAATTTCGCAAATTTAGCATCAACAGAGTTAAACACTTTGATTCCTAAAACCCAAACTAGTGTGCAGGTATGCTTAGTTTAACAATTTGATTGCAAACTTACCGAATTGACTTCTCATCCAGGGGTAGAGTGGACTGGGCAGCGAAGCGTTGGTGTTTGGCGGGGGCTGCTGGGGAGGTGGCTGCTGCGCGTGCATGGGCTGCTGGTGCATGGGCGGCATCTGCGTCTGGTGCTGCATGTCGTCCACGGGGTACATGAGGTGCTGCTGGTGTGGCACCCCGTGCTGCACCATGTGCTGCTGGGAGTGCATGTGGTGTGGCATCTGCTGCGCCTGCTCCAGCGGCGGACTCCCTGGAACGCCCGCCGGCGCCGCCGCCGCCTGAAGCTTGCACGACGTATAAGCCGGCGTCGCTTGGTGACCGTTCGGACCGTACCCGTCCTTAGGACCCATGTGACCCATCTGGGACGGACTATCCGGCCGATACCCATTCTGCTCCATTTGCGGGTAGTAACCCAACCGGTCGTAAGGTGGAAATCTAGGGTAAGGCATCCCGGGCGCCGGTTGCGCCGGGTAATGGTGCTGAGCTGGCCGCAGCTGCTGGTCGCAGCCGTCCATCTCGTGCCCCTGTTGTGGCACAGCGCCATAATGCGCGTGGGCCTGCTGATGTTCGTGGCCGCCGTTCCTCATGTCCGGCATGTAAGCGTTGGAGAAGTATGCCATGTTATCGCAGCTGTTAGCGCTCATCGCGGGCCCGCAGCCCGCGCGGCTCGCGTCCGTATCTTCCGTTGCAGATTCTCGGCCTCCTCGGCCGACACTATCACCGTTCGATCACCACAAAAACACTTCGGATTCCATTCACTACACGGACACGATCGATCTCACTTGCGGTTCACGCGGCGGACGGTGTCTCCTCATCGGATCCTCGGCAAATCTGGAAAGAAAGGTTAACGCACTTAGTCGATCTATAATTAAATTATTTTTCGAATGGTCAGGTATCGAGAGGCGGTTCTCGATTGATTGTTTGCTTTGGCGAGCTCGCGTCTATAGATGTGCCAGAGTCAACACGCCGCCGCCTGACGGCAGACACAGACTGACACGTGTCCTAAAGCTGGGACACACACGAAGACATAAAACCTCATATGTTCCGAGTAAAACGCCTATTAGCGACAACCTGTCTGATACGGGCCCCCGTTTACCGCAGATAACGAAGCGGTGCATTCTTAGAAACGCGAGTCAAGTTCGAAGTCCGTCTTTGTCTGACTGATGGAGCACTGTCTCCGAAAATGAGACAGGGATATGACATAGTGTCACGTCGCGTACATGTGGTTGACCCGCCGTCATAGCCTCGACATTTCCCAGCAGTTGATGGAGCATGAGTGACAGCCGCGTTTGGCCCGACGACATAACTTTACACGGACGTTAATTTCTGTAGCGAGGCTAGAGTCGGCATAACCTCGGTTGTTATCGTGGGATCTGGTTCAACAGGTTTTTAAGTACAAAATTTATTGTGTACGTGGTTTATGTGACAGCTACCAGAATTTATCAAGTGACGAGTAAAAAAAGTTAAAGCACGCAAATATACCGGCAGTAGGATAACATTTACTTTGCGAATGATTTGCTTTACGTAGAAATGTGTTGTTATGTTTGGAGCGATGTCATCTACTGGTCTGTGGGTTTTGGGACAACATGGCAAAGTCACATCAAAGTGTTTTGGACATGGTTTGTTAAACTTATGTCAAAAGTAAAAAATCCGTACGGCACATTGCTGTAGCGTTGCCGCCCCTTGGGCTGGCGCAAGTTATTTAAAACCCGAAGTTCAAGCTTCATTAGCGCCCCTTAATGATGGCGGCTGCTCTGAAACAATATTACGGAATACATGCTACCGTATGTTCCATAACACTGACTTAGAAAAATCATACGATACGCTTGTTTAACGTTATTTATCCTTATCTATTAAACCTAAGGTCATACCGAGCCAATGAAAGAAAGTCAAGCCGAAAATTAATAGCTAAGCGTACACAGATTGATCGTTCTATTCCCAACACTTTGAAGTACTCTAACATTGAAGTATTTAACATAACAATGATTAAAGCCGTTCGTCATTTACCTATATAGTGCCTCCTAAAACTGTACAGATTTATTCATAAGTCTGAACTCCCCAGCTACCAACCGAAACCATGGCTAGATATTTCGTAAATTTGCATGTTGAGGGATGAACAATTTAAATTTACGATTTTACCACCCTCCGCGCGGGACAACCCTCGCGATTTTTTTAATTTTCAATTTCCATTTGCATTCCACCAAGTAGATTGGACACACCAATCTGCGAATACCTACTCGTAGGTACAGACGAGCGACTGATTTATGGCTTTTTGTTTATTTGAAATGCCTTGTTGTCTTTTTAATTTGTATTGGAAAAGTGCAAGAAGAAACTGTATTTGCATCGAAGTCAGATTAAAGCGAACAGCATAAAAAATATCGTTCGATAACACGATACTAAAAGACGTTTTTGCGTGTAGAATGAGTCATACTTGGTAGAATCTTGTTGCCTACTTATACAAAACCCGTTACCAGCCTAAACTTAAATCTGAGCCTGGCCGTTAAATATTTCGGAGCACAATCTCAGAGTTACAGTTTTTAATCTTTACTAACACGGACTAATGTTCTAGCCCGCAATTATTACGAGGCCGATACGATCTCCGCGCGGTTCAAGGAACATGTCTTTAGTGGCGCGGGCGCAGGTGAAATTAACAGTCTCACGTGATTTTGATAATTTGATAACGGACGACCGCTTTTGATTTATTACTAGCCGGTTTTTGGAGGCTTGTTCACATGATCCCGAGGGCCAACTGTTATGGTTTCTATGAGCTCTGATGTAATTATGTTACTCGAAAATAACTGTACATGTTGAACACAGAAGCATCATGTCAACTGATGGAGCGACGAAATATTATATTGACACATAAAAACTGTCACTGTGCATTAAATTGTAGGCGTTTTTATCTATCCGCTGAATGAAATGTTTACATATTTTTTTATGCGGGCAATTTCATTTTTATACACAAAAATCTATTTTATCAGCTCCATTGAAGAATCGGAGTGTTAGTATATCATTTGAAATAGACCGAGAGACGTAAAAATTGTTGAAATATTCGATAACTCGTCGTACATCGTGTTTAGAGACTGGCCGATAAATCAACTAAAATAACTAAGGCCGTGTAATAGACTCGCAGCCAAATTAAAAAGAATATTAATATGATTTCGCGTAAGTCTGGCCGGGGCTGTTAATCACGGGACGATCAAAGGGGGTATTTCGGGAAATTCCCAGCGCCTGTATTTATCATTTCCACTATTTGTCAATTAAAGAGCTATTGTGGGAGCACAAAGTGGTTCTGATTTATTCGTGTATCGGTTTTGGAACGGGTTGGCGGGGAAAGAGCACGGAAGCTCTTCCTTTTATTTACGATCAGAATAGTAACGTTACAATAAGTTTATGGCTTCACGAATAACTTTTTCTATCAGTATAATGACTCTCTATTTTTGGCAACAATGAAGTTTACAAAACCAAAAACCATTTTAAAATAATGTCAACTAAAAAATATGAGCCGATGATTATAATAATGCTCACCGCACAAAGACATCCAATAAACACGTTTTATATACTCTCGAGACCATTGACTTAAGGTATCACGACAATACAGTTGTACCCTTATCATGAGTTTACAGTGACCGTAATTATCGCCAGCGACTGCGTAAACGATGATATGTATGGAGAATTGTAGTTCTACAAAGTAACGCTAGGGGCACTGTATTCTTCATACAAACCGTTTACGCAGTCGGTCACGAGTACGGTCACGTTATCTAATGGTAAGGGTACTGATACATGACATATTGTATGTTATATGGAGATCCGTTATTCAAGATGTATAATATACATTATTATTAATTAATATTGACAGGTTATCAGTTAAAGGTAAATATAGAGCAAAAAAAAGAAGACATATACAAGAAGAAGACATATATATGTATTGGTGACATTACTATAACAAAACGGGACTGAAATTGCGTTCAAAAAAGTTTTTATTAACTCGACGTTTCGAACGTGATGTCCATGGTTTCGAAGGGAGTGGACACTTTTTTGAATGCGATGAAGAGTTTTGTTATAAAAATGGGTAAATATCGTGTACGTGTAAATATATTAGATAGATGGTGACTTCTCAAATCAATGTCATTAGGGCCTAGTTAGTTGAAACACATAATAAATCCCTGATTACTATACGTAAAAAATAACTTAAAAAGACGCATTTCTGTGTACGTTGCTCTCAAAGGGCGCCAGTAGTGTGGGAACATCCATTACAACACACGAACGTATTAATCTAAATACTCCCGACTCCTCTGATCTCCTCCGATGATCTCCCTGCTCTGTGGTTTCGACTAATTTATTAATTATGCCGTCTTCTTGAGGCTGAACGTTTCTAATTTTACTGTGAAGTTAATAGATGTCTAAAAGTACACGTGTTTGCTGTGAAACTGCATCCAAACTTTACACACTACGATTGTAGAAAGCTGTTCTGAAATCGGAACATACCTCATAGTTACTTGCTATATTTTTTGAAGTAAGCTTAGTTACTAAACGACGTAAACATTTACTATACTTTGAATATTGAATTCACTATTTACCTACGTGCGGAAACCACCCAAAATATTTGCTCATCACTGTCAACATGCAAATTTGAAATGGGACCTGAACTAAAATTTAAAACTACATTAATTATGCGTAGTCACGTAAATGTTCACGCAACATATTGATTGTTTTCATAGAGTTTTATATAGAATTTCAGTAGTTCAGAGGTTTCGTCACTAGATTTGTTATACCTAGACTCAAAAGCCTTTACCAGTAGTAGGGATTCGCCGATACTACGATACGGGGCGGACGGGCCTGATGGGCGGCATCCAGGGCGGATTTGGCGGACCACCAAACCTAAAAAAAAAAAAAAAAAAAAAAAAAAAAAAAAAAAAAAAAAATAGCCCCCTACTTAGAGCGTTTGGAATAGGTCCCAGGACGCTCAGACAGCTCTGTCAAGACTTACAGAACGCCCTACGCTAACAATGCAACACCTTCCCCGACCCATCGACCCTTTTCTATTGTCTATCCGAGCTCGGGTTTTATTGCCCTCTCGGACGCCGAGCTCACTTTTATTACGGTCTACTATTGTTTCCCTCTTTTATATTTCTCTTTGGCTACAACTGTCTACAACTTCCTTTGCAAACGGTATACATCTTTTAAGAACATTCTTTAGGTAAAGCTGGACAAATACCTAAACATCTCATACCTAAACTATCAGACTAGGTCCGTCACCTTGGTTCTTATTGGAATCGCTGTTTCAACGCAGCCTGTCTCACATCGTGTCTTTACTCCAGGTTTCTTACTACGTGATATGTGCTACGGTGTACGTATCACTAATCTAAGCTAACCTATGCTAGATCACAATTCTAACCTAACCTAACCTAAGCTACAGGACTACGCCCAGCTAACGCAGGATACGTTACTTGACTACTTAACTTCAGGTAGCCTTACTTCAAAGTATGTCTCTTGTTACTCACTACATATGCTGCATTTGGAACGTTGTTCTATTTATATATTTTATCTTGTTCAACTTAACATTACTTCTAACTTAACTATCACTTAACTTCAAAAACTAATTTTGAAGAACTGCTTTATATACTTACCTACTTAAAACCAGCTACGAGCACAGCACAGTTGTTTTGGTCTTAAGAACGCTGTTCTAACCTAACCTAACCTTGCATAAATTTGACTACGTACTCAATGTTACTTTCATTTCTTTTTTGTAATAACCGACTTCAAAAAGGAGAAAGTTCTATGTAAAAATATTGCATGTAGCATAAGGATAATACGAATCTAATATTACAATAGTAATGCGGTATTTTATACAGTAATAACTGCTTCAAAACTATACTAACTTATTTAAGCTGTAAGTTAAAAATACGAGTTCTATTTTTGCATATTTATTTATTTCGCCAAATATTATGTTCTTGAATAGATGCTTAAGAAAATACCTGAATAAACTTTGTAACTTGTACTAACGTGTATTTGTAGTAGGCTGAACTAAACTCGTTGATTTTTTAATTTGTTTGTTGGGTCCATATTGTTTGTAAAGATTTATGACAGGTTTCTTCTCCGAATCATCAAAAGATTCGAAAGTCTATTATAAATTTTATTACTGTTTGTTGGTGGCTGTTGGGCGCGGTACAAACTAGTCGAAACGTGATTTTAACGGTAATCTATTGTCACATCCTTATAAAAGCCGATGGACAGTGACGATCTATAAGTATTCAGAACCGAGTCGTGCTTGTTACCAGAGCTCTCTCAGTGTACAGTGACATAGTGTTGAATCGTGCTACAGTGCTTATAAAAAATGGCAAATGTAAGTATGTACTATTTTTTATAAAATATGTATGTAGTATTTTTATGTACTATTTGTTTAACAGTGTTTTTTTTTTTCTGTAACTTGTGTTCATCGTGTTACTTGTTAAGTGTGTTAATCGGATGTATAACTTATTGTTGAATATTGTTACAGTTCACGGAAAACACTTTCAAGAATTTTTATTACCCTGAACCTGAACATGATGATTCAGGGAGTGATGAAGAAGGCACACTCGGTTTTAAAGTGAAACAAGCCATAGCGAAGAAACGTCCTGCAAATAGTATCGAGAGTTTCTTTGAAAAACCGCAGAAAAAAGTGAAACCAGTGAAGAGATCTTCCAGTGTGTCGCAAAGTTCCCATACCGGTGTTGCTTACCTATCTTCGGGTAAAGACGATGCTGCGTATGCATCACACCTTATTAAGATAGAAATATACGATCTTGAAAAAGTTAGGAACATCGCACCAGAAGAGCACTGGAAGCACGCCGATGTGAGATTAAAATCTTACATCTCAACTGAGCAAGATCCACAGCTTGAGACTGTCCGTGATGTGATATACAACATAACGAAAGACATAGCTTCAAAGGACACTTGCGTGAAATATTTTATAAACAATACGAAAAAGTAAACTAAGTGTTTGTGTAGTTTTAATACTAGGTTAAAACTGTATTTATTATATAAGACATAAGATAATATTTTATAACATACCCTTGTGTACTACTAGTATTATATATTTCTTACTGCTTAAACAACAACTTTTTGTTATTCAAAATTGTTAAGACTCGTTTTATAACCACATGTTGTAATTTGTTTTGTAGCCTAATCATATTGATCTATTTCCCTTTGCAAATGTATAAAAGTCTCCACCCTTTAATATAAAATCACTAAGCTACGTTTGTTATTTTAAGGAAAAAATTTGTTGTAATGTAATCACTATTTTCTTAGACACATCTCACGATGGACTGTTTAAGCTGTGATGTTTACGATTCCGAGCTCGTCAGGCTATGCGAAGAAATTGAAAGTGATCAAGAAATGTATGAGATCGGGGAATTACTAAGCCAGCTGCATAGTCAAGGGTGAGTACTCTTGTTCCAACCTGTTATATTGTTTATTGATATTGTACTTGTATATTTAGACATGCAATTTAAACAGTTTATTCTTGTTCAAACTTGTACAAAACCATTGACCAGTGTCATTGAGTTGTTGCCTTTTTATGGCTCAGTTTCATTGTTCTCTGTTGGGTGGGGATCCTGGAAGGTTCTTTATAAGCGACGTCTCTGGTGTAGAAATCATTCATTATTCCAGTTACTGTGTTTGTGCTAGTACTGTGTCTGTGTATTGTACAAAATACTGTTTTAAAAATGGTGCTTGGATACTTTCATATGGGAACTAGTTTAACCCACGACAAAATTGCAGTTTTAAGCAAAGGATTCATTTTAAAAGTATTTCATAGAAACATAAGATTGTGGTATATTGACAATCAATTACCTCAGGCGCTTTTGGAAGATGAAGATATTATACCCTATTACACACCATGTGATGGGCATATCAATAAGTCGATGCATAACTTGTCATCAGATGTCATTGATGGTGTTTTAACAATGCAGGCATATTGCCAGCAATGTCGAAAAAACTTAAGTTAGTATAATGATAATAATTTAATCATTGTTTTGAAGTTTTAAATCTTGTATTAAATACTGACGTTTCACTTTTTCTATTACAGATCTAACCAAGTAGGACGGGGGAGAAAAAGGACAGCTACAAGTACGGGTGCAGAAGTACCAGTGAAGAGAAACTACCCTTCCAACAGTCGTGATATGTCTACATCCTCAAGCGAAGAACCATTATCCGATGTCAATGTAAGTACAAAAAATAATTCTGAAATTGAATGTTCGGTGTGTAAAAAGTTCGTGTCAAAAAGATATTTTGGTAACCATTTAAATAGTAATATTCACAAAAATAATGTGTTGAGATCCGATAGTGAATATGTTAATGTCCAATTAATTGAAAATGCATTCAAAAACAGAGTCGCTACTTACAGAATATTATTTAATGAAATGGATCACCAACCTCTTGATCCCGAAACTATTTTACAAAAACACAAGGATAAGATCTTTACATTATTAGATCGTTCACTTAACAAACATCACGCTTTAAAAGTAAATTTTATTCTTAATGCAAATTTTACACAAGATACCAAACAATTAAATAATACATTTGATTTCCAATTAAGTAATAGTATTGTTGATATCAGCACTGATAAAGCTGCTGTTTTTACGTCCCTAGTAAATGAAATTGTGATAAGGTTGTCAAACTTTGAAAGAAAAGATAGTGGGTGGAGTTTAGTAACATTTAATCATATCGATCTCAATATTAACAAATATAATCCATTACGCGGCTCTTCTTTTATCGAATTACCTCGTGATATAAAAAATAAAAAAGCGGTTATTAATGTAAAAAACAATGACCATGAGTGTTTTCGATGGGCTGTATTGTCTGGTTTATACGAACCCAAAAGTCATTCAAATATGGTCAGTTCATACATATTACATAAGAATAAATTGAACTTTGAAAATTTAACTTTTCCATTTAAATTGGGAGATATCCATAAATTTGAAAAAAATAATGATATTAGCATTAATGTATTTGGTCTCGAGTACAACTCTCAAAACAAGAAACACGATGTTATAGGCCCACTACATTTAACTAAATTAAAAAAGTCTAATCACTTAAACTTGTTGTACATAACTAAAGATAACCAAGGACATTATTGTTTTATCAAAAATTTATCGAGGTTAGTGTCTAAGCAATTGTCAAATGCACAACATGCTGTTCATATTTGCGATGGTTGCTTAATTAAATTTACATCACACGAGAGACTAAACCAACATCAAAAAAACGACTGCTTCCACGTATGCACAAACTTACCATCCGAAAAAGAAGACACAAGAAATTGGTTTAACGAATATGTTCCATCGAATCAAGTTACTTTTAATAATTATGAACGACAATTAAGAGTACCTTTTGTTGTATACGCTGATTTTGAGGCATTTTTAAATCCAATTCAATCCTGTTCTAACAACCCCAGTACATCTTCTACTACCAATATTCAAAAACATGAAGTTTATAGCTTCGGTTACTATATTAAGTGTTCTTATAATGACAAGTTATCTGTGTACAGAACATATACAGGTGAAGACTGTGCAAAAACATTTATGAAAGTCATAAAAGAAGATTTAGAAACTATTTGTAAAAGTAATGCGTTTGCTAAAACTTCTTTCCCTCTAACAGATGCTAATAAGGTAGACATTATGCAAAGCCATGCTTGTTATATTTGTGATAGAAATTTGAATGATGACTCAACCGTTTCTTATAATTATCATACTGGACTTTACGAAGGCGTTGCACATAAATTTTGTTCTGAAAAATACAAACCACCCAATTTTGTACCTGTATTTTTCCATAATTTGAGCAATTACGATAGTCATTTTATTGTACATGGACTTGGTCTTGAAGATGGTGACATAGAACTAATCCCACAAAATAAAGAAAAGTATATTTCGTTTTCTAAGTCTTTACAAGTGAATAATCGTGTTGTAAAATTGAGATTTGTCGATTCTCTTAAATTTATGTCGAGTAGCTTGGATAAATTAGCTAAAAACTTGACTACTGACCAATTTTACGAATTGAAATTGAACTTTCCTCGTGAAGAAGACTTTAAACGTCTAATACGGAAGGGTGTCTATCCATATGAGTACATGACTTCGTATGATTCACTGAAATTAACTTCGCTTCCTACACAGGATCAATTCTATAGTTCTCTTACTGACAGTCACATTTCCGAAAACGATTTCCTACATGCTCAAGATATTTGGTCTCATTTCCAATGCAAAAATATGGGGGATTATTCCAATCTTTATCTGAAAACAGATGTTTTATTACTAACTGACATATTTGAAAATTTTAGAAATGTGTGTCTTAAGACATATGGTTTAGATCCCGCCCATTATTATACCGCGCCTGGAATTTCCTTTGATTCGATGTTGAGGACTACCAAAATAAGTTTAGAACTTTTAACAGATGTCGACAAAATAGCTTTTATAGCGAAAAACATTCGAGGAGGGATTTCCCAATGTAGCAACAGACATGCAAAAGCAAATAATACATTTATGGAAGATTATGATCCAAATATTCCTTCATCTTTTCTCATGTACTTAGACGCAAATAATCTCTATGGGTGGGCTATGTCACAATGTCTTCCGTCTGGCAAATTTGAATGGGTAAATAAAGATACCGATTTCAATGTTTCAGACGATGCTGAATATGGGTTTATATTAGAAGTTGATCTAGAGTACCCCAAGGAATTACATGACTCTCATTCAGATTTGCCGTTCTGTCCAGAAAATGTATGTCTAGGTGATTCTAAAGAAAAAAAATTGATTCCCAATTTAAACAATAAATATAATTATGTATTACATTACAGAAATCTTAAACAATGTTTAAAAAATGGGTTGCGTTTAGTGAAAATCCATCGTGTGTTGAAGTTCAAACAATCTACTTGGTTAAAAAGTTACATAGATTTGAATACCCGAATGCGTTCGCTGGCGACATCTGATTTTGAAAAAGATTTCTTTAAACTTATGAATAATTCTGTTTTTGGTAAAACAATGGAAAATGTCACGAAACGTGTGAATGTTAAATTATTAAGTCACTGGGAAAATCGCGGAAAATCCCAAGGGGTACAGTCCTTAATATCTAAACCTGAATTTCATAGTTTATCAATATTTTCTGAGAATTTAGCTGCTGTGCAATTGAAAAAAACAAAAATCTTTTATAACAAACCAATTTACCTTGGATTCTGCATTTTAGATCTATCGAAAACTTTAATGTACGAATTCCACTACAATTATATGAAATACAAATATACGGAAAATCTCAAGCTCCTTTACACGGATACTGATAGCTTAATATATGAAATAAACACTGCTAACTTTTATGAGGACATTAAATCTGACCTGAACTTGTATTATGATACATCTGATTACCCACCCAACAATGCATATGGTTTACCATTACTAAATAAAAAGAGGTTAGGTTTTTTTAAAGACGAAAATAATGGCAAAATTTTGAAAGAGTTTGTTGGTCTTAGATCAAAAATGTATGCCTTAGATGTTCAAAATAGTGGTATTATATCCAAAGCTAAAGGAATAAACAAGTGTGTTACCAAAAAATTAACCCTTAACGACTATAAAAGTTGTTTATTTGATAGAAATATACAACATGCTCAAATGTTACGATTCCGATCAATAAAGCATGTTTTATTTACGCAAAATGTCAATAAAATATCATTATCTTACAACGACACAAAACGATATTTATTGAAAAACACTTCGGATACTCTTGCGTGGGGTCATTATAAAATACCTCATAATTCTTAAAAAAAAAAAAAAAAAAAAATACACGGAACATTCAATTTTCATATTTATTTTTTGTACATAATATTGTATTTTAGGATGTTTTTTTTTTTATTTTTTAAGTTTTGGCAATAAAATGATTGGCAAAAAATATGTTTTTGTAAATTTTTATGTGATTTATCTAGAATAATATAAATATTAAAAAATAATTAGCAAAATTTTTGTTTTTTTTTTTTATTTGTTACCCCATTTTTTTTACCAAATTTATTTAAAAAGCTATGGTCTAGAAATTTTCTCATTTGAAGTCAATCCGTTAACATATGAACACACATATTTAAAAATTTATAATGATTCATTTTAACCACCCTTTCACTACAATAGTAGCGGGTCCAAGTGGGTGTGGTAAAACTCAGTTTGTTACCAATTTTTTAAACAATGCAAAAGAAGTATGTAATGTTGAATTTGATGAAATTATTTGGTGTTATGATGAAATGCAACCTTTGTACAATCTGGAAAATGTAAATTATAGCCAAGGAATACCAGATTTTTCTTTATTTGATGGAAAAAAGCCCAAGCTTCTCATAATTGATGACTTGATGAGAGAATCGGATGGACGAATCGTTGATATTTTTACAAAAGGAAGTCACCATAGAAACTTAAGTGTTTTTTATATTACTCAAAACATATTTCATCAAGGCAAAGGACAACGTGATATTTCATTGAATACCAGCTATATTGTATACTTCAAAAACCCGAGGGATAAAACACAAATTCGCTACTTGTCACGACAAGTTTATCCGGAGAACCCAAAATTTGTAGATGAAGCCTACAAAGATGCCACTAAAGATGCTCATGGTTACCTTATGATTGATCTGAAGCAAAATACCGATGACATATGCCGTTTTAAAACTAAAATATTTCCTTTTGATGGGCATTGTACCGTATATGTTCCCAAGAAAGGGTTTAAATACGACAAGAATCAACACGTTTTAATCAGTTCCAAATAATGCATCCAAGAGTACACACATATAAACATTTACTTGAAGCACTGCAGTTACTTAAACCAAAGTATCGCACAGCGTTGCTAAAATCTTGTGAAGATGAAGAAATTAATATTATTTGTGAGTGTATTTATAACGTTTTAAAAGGGAAAATACCACTGGAATCAAAAGATAAATCAAAACTAAACAAATATAAAGACACATTACGAAAACTAGTTTCGAAAGGGAAACACAAATTGAGGAAAACTGTTATTATTCAAAAAGGAGGTGCATTTCTACCTATTATATTAGGTGCAGTTTTAAGTGCCTTAGTAAGCTCCGTAACATAAAATAAAATGGAAAACACAAAAAAAATGTTGTTAGTTGAACCAGACTTTATTGAAAGACTCAAACGAAATGATAGCCAACCCGAAAATGTATCATCTCGCCTAGACGGAGAGATGCAAAAAATCCTGAAGAGTAAAATTAATGATCGTGAAAAGTGGGCATTATATTCTCAAGCACTACAACGATTTTTGCACTTTATTGAATCAGATCGAAAACCATTTAAAATACCAATAGTGATGGAGGGGTTTGATCAACTCAACGATGAAAGTAAGGATTTAAACTTAAAAGTAAACAAAAAGGAGGAGGATGAAAATTATGAATCAGTTGCAAATAAAACACTACCAGATGGTGATGTTTCTGCAGTTACTGCAGCTACACCGTCTGGTACAAAAAATCCAGAAACTGTACTATTCAGTCCATCTCGTATTATAGATAATTTACCAAAATCATATGAGAAAAAAACCAGAACATTATTGACTTGTATTGTGTCAAGCAGACCAAAAATATGGTGGAAAACAAATGGTGAAGTTGTAATAAACAATCGAACTATTCCAAACAGCAATATTCTCGATCTGGTAAGCGATACGGTTAGATCTCTTAAACGCCCTAAGCCAACAGGATGGGAAGAGTTTGCTTTATTTTTAAGAGATATAAAAGTTCCTACGTCTTGTATAGGTAATCCTACTAATCTAGAATTTATAAATAAACCTCAATCGAGTGAACCTCACGCATCATCTGCTCCATCAAGTGCTCGATCGTCATCGTCATTTAAAGACACAAGCGCCAGTACACCTCTTTCAAGTGTACTGCTCAAGGCAAACAAAAAGAAACTAGATTGGGAAAGATGGAGCCCTTATTAGACATTCATGCAATATACTACGATGTATCTAATCCAGCAGGCTACAGTAGTTTAAATAAATTAAGTAAACAAATGAAAGGACGAATGAACAAAGACGAAGTAAAGAACTGGTTACAATCTCAAGAAACGTACACACTGCATAAACCGGTTCAAAGGCGATTCACAAGAAATAGATACGTCTTATCTAACTTTAATGAACTCTGGCAAGCTGATCTGAGTGATATGGGTACTTACAGTCAATATAATGATGGATACAAATATATTCTGTGTGTTATTGATGTGTTCAGTAAATATGCTTTTGCGAGAGCTATGAAAAAGAAAGATGCCACAACCGTTATAAATTGTTTTGAAAGCATATTTACTGAAGCCAATTCTACTCCTCGTCACATCCAATCTGATAAAGGCACCGAATTTGTTTCAAAGGCAGCAAGGGATTACTTTAGGAGCAAAAACATTAACTACTATACTACTAACAATCCTGACATTAAAGCAAGTATAGTAGAAAGGTTTCAAAGAACTCTTAAAATGAAAATGTGGCGTTACTTTACTCATAAGAATACATACAAATATATAGATATTTTGCAAGAACTTCTTTATTCTTATAATCACAGTTATCATTCTAGTATTAAAATGCGCCCTATCGATGTAAATTTTGATAATATCATGACTGTTTGGTGTAATTTGTATAACAGAAAAAAGGATAGACAACTTACTTTGGAAATCACAAAACTAAATGTTGGTGATCATGTTAGAATTACTAAATATAAACATATATTTCAAAAGGGTTACGAAACTAATTGGAGTGACGAAATATTTAGAATTGATTCAATAATAAACCGCTTTCCACGAGTTGTGTATACGTTAAGAGATTTAGAAGGTGAGCCTATCGTTGGTACATTTTATTCTAAGGAATTACAAAAAGTGACTTATCTCCCCTCCATTGATTATAAAATTGATAAAATAATACGCTCACGTGGGGTTGGTGCCAGAAAAGAAGTACTAGTGAAGTGGCGAGGTTATCCTAACAAATTTAATTCTTGGATACTCGCTTCAAGCTTAAAAAAAATATGAGTGAAAACAGCTTTTATATTACATTGTTAAGTAACAGTTCCTCGGACTACTATACCGATAATACGACTGCACACTTCTTAACCAAATTACCCAGGAGTATAAAGTTGGAAGGAGAATGGGTAGTTGGCTTAGTAGAATTTCAATACCCTTGTTCAATGTACAATGTTCAAGATCATGAAAATATGATTTATTTAAAAAAGAAAGTAGTGTCACCCACTGACAAGATAGCCAAAATTGTAGATATAAAAACTCATATACCAGCAACTACATATGACAACGTTGACCATTTTATTCAAGCTTTTAATGACAACCCACAACTGAAAAATAATGTAAAGTTTAGATATGATAATCTAACCAAAATGGTTGGGGTAGCAACAATTAATAACGATATAACTTCTCTTATAACAACCCCAATACTAAGTCTACAGTTAGGTTTTAAACCGAAAACAAATTTACGGCAAGTTTCATTTGGTAAAAATCCTGTTAATTTGTATTTGGGCTTACCATCACAATTATTTGTTTATACAGACATCATACAACCACAGGTAGTTGGTGATGTTATAACTACGTTGCTTAGAATAATACCATTAGATCCAACAGAATTCCATTATGGAGCATATAAAACACACATTTTCTCACCCGCTCATTATGTACCTGTTTTACGTAGAGAATTTGATACTATGGAAATAGATATAAGAACAACTACCGGTGCAAGAGTGCCATTTCAATTCGGAATTTCCTGCGTGAAACTACACTTTCAACGGCTAAGATGAATTATAAAAGATCATCTCACTCTTGTCCCTACGATCATTATTATACCCATCAAGCTGGTTCTGGTATAGGAATTGTCTATAAAGGTGTTCCGTTTCAGCGAGGGCATGGGATTGGAAGTTTTTTGGGGGGACTGTTTAGGTCAGTAATTCCTTTGTTGTCTAGTGGTTTTAAAACTGTTGGAAAAGAAGCGTTAGATGCGGGGGTTGGTTTGTTATCTGATATGGTAAATTCACACCCTATAGATAGTTCATTTAGGTCTCGATTTAAAGAAGCTAGTGCTAACTTAAAAAGAAAAGCTGATGAAAAGATCGATTCTCTGATGTCGGGATCTGGGTATAAAATGTCAACTAAGAGACGGGAACCTCTCATTACCTTGAAAGCATCGCGCCGAAGAGGAGCTAAGAGAAATAAATATAGTGACGATATATTTTCAAAGTAAATCATGTCATTCCTACACAATCATTCGTGTGAATGTGCAAAATCTGAGTTAGATATATTTGCCCTGCCTTCGACACAGACAAGTATTGAGAGTGGACAGTGGGTTCATTATAAACCAATCTCATCTTTAAGTGATGATGGTCCTATTGAGTTTCAAGTCCCCGGTTCAGGTGATGACTACATTGACTTATCACATACATTATTACATATAAACGCCAAAATATTAAACCAGGATGGTACAAAGTTAAAGCCTGATACTCAAGTTGCCCCCGTTAATAATTGGTTGCACTCCCTTTTTAATCAACTTGACGTATATTTAAATCAAAAACTAATCTCGCCACCAAACAACACATATGCTTACCGTGCTTACATGGAAAATCTACTTAACTATGGACCAGCCGCTAAAAAAACTCACCTTACTTGTGGGTTATGGTATGAAGATACAGCACATTATATGGACACCGTTGACGCAAATAACAAAGGATTTCACAAAAGGATGGAATTTGTTACAGATAGTAAACAAGTTGAAATGATTGGACATTTACATGGTGATATGTTTAACCAAGAGAAGTTTCTAGTGAATGGTGTAGAAATGCGTGTTAAGTTAGTGCGATCAAAAGAATCGTTTAATCTTATTTGTCACCAAGATAAGAAATTTAAGGTACAAATAATGGACGCTAGTCTCATAATAAGAAGAGCTAGAATCAGTCCAAGTGTTTTGTTAGCTCATCAGAAAGTGCTAGCATCAACAACTGCAAAATACCCTATCACAAGAGCAGAAGTAAAGGTACTTACAATACCGTCAGGAATACAGGGTAAAACTTTAGATAACATATTTCTTGGACAAGTACCTAAAAGATGTATAATTGGTTTTGTATCAAATTCATCGTTTAATGGTAATTTTGCATTGAACCCTTTCAATTTTCAAAATTATAATATGAACTCTTTTAGTTTATTTGTAGATGGTCATGAAATTCCTTCTAGAACATTACAACCATCATTTAGTTCTGGTTTAATAGCATCAACATATCATACTCTATTTTCTGGGACTGGTATTCACTTCCACAATGAAGGTAATGCAATAAGCAGAACCGATTACGGGGAAGGTTACTGTTTGTTATGTTTCGATTTGACGCCTGACCTGTCAGCCAGTTCTACCTCACACTGGAACCTTGTAAGACACGGAAGTGTTCGGATAGAAGTTCGTTTTGATAATGCCTTGAGCACTACTATTAACTGTATTGTGTACGCTGAATTTGATAATGTTATTGAAATAAACAAAAATCGTGATGTATCTGTAGATTACAACAGTTAAAATAAATATAAATACAGTGAAATTAACAATTAATCTCATTTCTTCTTAATCTGTGTTTGTAACATCATCGATGAATGTATACATATTTTATTTATTATGGATACTAATGAAATTCAATATTGTATGAAAAAAATTAACCCTAGATTTAAATCAAATGTTTTTGCTGCTAACCGAATCCCTATTTGGGTTGCTCGTCCAGTTTTTATTGTAAGCAATTTGGACCCTGATTCGAAACCAGGTTCCCATTGGGTTGCAATGCATATTGATGCTAAAGGTGTAGGGGAATACTTTGACTCATTTGGTCGGAAACCTACTGGTTATCATAAGTTATTTTTGAATAGAAATGCAAAACGGTGGTTTTATAACCAAAGACCACTTCAAAATCATTTTACTTCAGTTTGTGGCGAATATTGTTTAGTTTATTTATATTTTAAGTATCAAAAAAAACTATGAGCGATTTATTGAGTTTGTTTTCTGAGAATTCTCTTTGTAACGATTTAATTTTAAGAAATATGTTTAAGTCAATTTTTGTGAAATAAAACAATATATATATACTAAACTGATTTTTTTTATTTATAAATAATACCTTAATTATACCTTATTTACCTAAAAATAGTGTTTACATTACAACAAATTTTTTCCTTAAAATAACAAACGTAGCTTAGTGATTTTATATTAAAGGGTGGAGACTTTTATACATTTGCAAAGGGAAATAGATCAATATGATTAGGCTACAAAACAAATTACAACATGTGGTTATAAAACGAGTCTTAACAATTTTGAATAACAAAAAGTTGTTGTTTAAGCAGTAAGAAATATATAATACTAGTAGTACACAAGGGTATGTTATAAAATATTATCTTATGTCTTATATAATAAATACAGTTTTAACCTAGTATTAAAACTACACAAACACTTAGTTTACTTTTTCGTATTGTTTATAAAATATTTCACGCAAGTGTCCTTTGAAGCTATGTCTTTCGTTATGTTGTATATCACATCACGGACAGTCTCAAGCTGTGGATCTTGCTCAGTTGAGATGTAAGATTTTAATCTCACATCGGCGTGCTTCCAGTGCTCTTCTGGTGCGATGTTCCTAACTTTTTCAAGATCGTATATTTCTATCTTAATAAGGTGTGATGCATACGCAGCATCGTCTTTACCCGAAGATAGGTAAGCAACACCGGTATGGGAACTTTGCGACACACTGGAAGATCTCTTCACTGGTTTCACTTTTTTCTGCGGTTTTTCAAAGAAACTCTCGATACTATTTGCAGGACGTTTCTTCGCTATGGCTTGTTTCACTTTAAAACCGAGTGTGCCTTCTTCATCACTCCCTGAATCATCATGTTCAGGTTCAGGGTAATAAAAATTCTTGAAAGTGTTTTCCGTGAACTGTAACAATATTCAACAATAAGTTATACATCCGATTAACACACTTAACAAGTAACACGATGAACACAAGTTACAGAAAAAAAAAAACACTGTTAAACAAATAGTACATAAAAATACTACATACATATTTTATAAAAAATAGTACATACTTACATTTGCCATTTTTTATAAGCACTGTAGCACGATTCAACACTATGTCACTGTACACTGAGAGAGCTCTGGTAACAAGCACGACTCGGTTCTGAATACTTATAGATCGTCACTGTCCATCGGCTTTTATAAGGATGTGACAATAGATTACCGTTAAAATCACGTTTCGACTAGTTTGTACCGCGCCCAACAGCCACCAACAAACAGTAATAAAATTTATAATAGACTTTCGAATCTTTTGATGATTCGGAGAAGAAACCTGTCATAAATCTTTACAAACAATATGGACCCAACAAACAAATTAAAAAATCAACGAGTTTAGTTCAGCCTACTACAAATACACGTTAGTACAAGTTACAAAGTTTATTCAGGTATTTTCTTAAGCATCTATTCAAGAACATAATATTTGGCGAAATAAATAAATATGCAAAAATAGAACTCGTATTTTTAACTTACAGCTTAAATAAGTTAGTATAGTTTTGAAGCAGTTATTACTGTATAAAATACCGCATTACTATTGTAATATTAGATTCGTATTATCCTTATGCTACATGCAATATTTTTACATAGAACTTTCTCCTTTTTGAAGTCGGTTATTACAAAAAAGAAATGAAAGTAACATTGAGTACGTAGTCAAATTTATGCAAGGTTAGGTTAGGTTAGAACAGCGTTCTTAAGACCAAAACAACTGTGCTGTGCTCGTAGCTGGTTTTAAGTAGGTAAGTATATAAAGCAGTTCTTCAAAATTAGTTTTTGAAGTTAAGTGATAGTTAAGTTAGAAGTAATGTTAAGTTGAACAAGATAAAATATATAAATAGAACAACGTTCCAAATGCAGCATATGTAGTGAGTAACAAGAGACATACTTTGAAGTAAGGCTACCTGAAGTTAAGTAGTCAAGTAACGTATCCTGCGTTAGCTGGGCGTAGTCCTGTAGCTTAGGTTAGGTTAGGTTAGAATTGTGATCTAGCATAGGTTAGCTTAGATTAGTGATACGTACACCGTAGCACATATCACGTAGTAAGAAACCTGGAGTAAAGACACGATGTGAGACAGGCTGCGTTGAAACAGCGATTCCAATAAGAACCAAGGTGACGGACCTAGTCTGATAGTTTAGGTATGAGATGTTTAGGTATTTGTCCAGCTTTACCTAAAGAATGTTCTTAAAAGATGTATACCGTTTGCAAAGGAAGTTGTAGACAGTTGTAGCCAAAGAGAAATATAAAAGAGGGAAACAATAGTAGACCGTAATAAAAGTGAGCTCGGCGTCCGAGAGGGCAATAAAACCCGAGCTCGGATAGACAATAGAAAAGGGTCGATGGGTCGGGGAAGGTGTTGCATTGTTAGCGTAGGGCGTTCTGTAAGTCTTGACAGAGCTGTCTGAGCGTCCTGGGACCTATTCCAAACGCTCTAAGTAGGGGGCTATTTTTTTTTTTTTTTTTTTTTTTTTTTTTTTTTTTTTTTTTAGGTTTGGTGGTCCGCCAAATCCGCCCTGGATGCCGCCCATCAGGCCCGTCCGCCCCGTATCGTAGTATCGGCGAATCCCTACTACTTTTACCTACTTTTCAGAGTAACTGGTCACGGATGCTTTCTATAATTATCTATATTAGTATGTATATCGGTGTCTAGTACCCATAACACAAGCCTACTAGAGCTTACTCTAGGTCGACTTGTGAAATTCCGATATTTAATGATTATTATAAAGTTGAAAAAAATAAATTATGACGAAATGACTGTCAAATATCAAAGGTGAAATTTCAATAGAAACATTGTCTTAGCCCTAATCTCACATATACGTCACGATAAAATTGTCGTAACCTTTAACCCTGCTTCAAAAAACATACAAGGCTCAATCCGGGCTTCATGAAAAATTATGAACCCCCGAAATTACAGAACTTGTCTGATTAAATTTAAAAGTTAGGCGGGTAATTAGAGGAACACGGCATTTCACTCAGAGTCCGCTTAGAGGACCCGCGGAGGGTCGTTGCGGACTTTTTGATGGCGAAAAAACTGTCACCACCCCGCGTGTTAATTTCGCCGTTTGGAATTTAAAATGTTTTTATTTTTAGGCGTGTGGACATTGAATAGGTATTATGTACATGTGTTATTAATTCTGAATGGTTCACTCAATCACTGATTGTTGAATGGGTGCAGGATCCATGCGGATTATCTTATGATGTGATGTTATTGAGCATTACTTGAGTAGTATTAGCAAAGTTGTATGCGATGGTCAAAGGTTTACATTAACAGCTGTATTTTCAGTGGGTCTCGGTGAAGGTCGCAGGAGTCTATTGGATATGGATGTCAGAACTTATCTCTTTCTCCATCTAACGTTAATGGTAAAGATTAAAATATTCAGTAACAGATGAACAAAGAAGCACTTTGAAGTTATTGCGACTTTCTATTACATACCTACGATTTGTCTTGCCTTAAGGAAAAATAAACAATGTCCCGCGGACCTCACCTGGTGTGCCATTTTATTTTGCGAGAACTCACGCAAAAAGTAGCAATAAAGAAGTACTATTTTCTTATCCCAGTAAACAGTCATCGTTGTTACGATTCTAATAATCGTAAAAAGTCGAAGTAAGCGACTATCGAGTCGACAGTTACCTTCACCTGCTAGCTTTTGTTCAAATACTCAGGCAACAGCTGCCAATGACCGGTTCAAATTCTTATTTACTTTACGCAAAAAAGTTACTGAATTGAGTAAAAACAAAATTGAGATTGCCAACGTTGATACGTGTGAGCGAAAGAACGTGCAGTCGGATTAATTTAACCCTTTCCTTTGTGTTACCCTTTCTTTAGTAATTATACCAGGCGCGGCGCAATCATGGACTTCATGGACCACGTGGAGTGCAGCCTATGCAAGTAAGTACACATCAGCGTGCACCAGAGAGCTTTTCTTCACCTTCCCTCTTGTTCGGGCAAAAATAGGGCGCGTTCGAAGCCAGTCGCAGCGGTGCGCGCGTGCCCAAATGCATCGCATTTTACTCATTGTTTGCTGGCACATTGGTGCTGACGTAGGCTATTAGTATGGACCCTAGTGAGCTCGCAGCTTGTAGCTGCCTATTATGTACCCTATTCATGAGTGACTGCGTGAACAATTTGTATGAAGAATTGTAGTTCTACAAAGTAACGGCAAGGGGCTCTAAAAATCGTATACGCTGTCGTGTGTACAGTTACAGTATACTTTATACTGTGCACAGTATACTGAGCTCTAACGAAGCCAGCTTACATTACCTTACATTACATTACATTTCACCCTATACTAAATCCAGCAGTATTAGCGACGGTATCCACGTGGATGCAAATACTAAACGCCGGAATCTGTTAATCAAAGCGGGCTCAATCAATTACGAGCAGCAATCAAAATGGCGCGCATTCCCGGAGTGCCTTCAAAGCGTCAGCCGATACAGGTAATGGCGTCCGACATCTTACGTGAACCTAATGGCTGAGTGATTCGATGAACTTCGTTTGTTAATAGATTACAACATGTAGATACCTCCATCTGTATATGGATATATGTCTTTATTAAAATTAAAAAAAATGTCTGTCAGAGGCTGTGAGCGAGCATATACACGATGATTTTTAATCGGTGATCAGGAGTAGAAAAATATTAATATTTAGCTAAAATTAAACTTAGTACGCGAGGTCCCGCGCAATTACCTCACTGTTAAATTAATTAAAAGTTAAAACATAATTAAAACTAATAACCACTAGATACATGGTCATCCTACATAAATTATTGAAGTAAGATACTTACGTCAAGTGTCATCGCTTTGGCGGGAAATTTTACGAAATTTTCTACGACTTTGTTTAAGTAATGACAATGACAATGACAAGTTATTACTCATAAATTGTCATTCCCATTAAATTATTAAAGAGGTTGTAAGCACACTGATACAGATTAGTTCGGTGACAAGGAATTTAAGACAAAATTGGTTTCAAAATAAAAATTATCATAGAAAAATAAAAGTTTTGTTTTCATGTAATTACGACTTCAACGTGACCGCCATCATTTACTGAGTTAGAAAAGTTGGTACCTGATCACCGATTAAAAATCATCGTGTATAGAGAACACAACTTACACTTACTGCACAACGATACAAGTATGGAAAGCTTACTAATTTTATTAACAACTAAAAGGTGCCCGTACTTCGTAGACGCGTAATATTTTTTATACCTACCGTTGTCGATTAAGAAGTATCCTTGTACCAAAATTAGTTAATTTGTCCAGCCGTTTCTGCGTTATTTTATTTATTTAATCTTTATTGCAGAAAACTTATCGTACAAAAGGCGGATTTAATGCCATCAGGCATTCTCTACCAATCAAACTTAGGGCAAAGCGTGATGTGCGGACAAAGAAAGTAATGAAAACAGATGACGCCAGGCTGGCATGGCGCCGCGCGCCCATACAAAACAAAAGACGATCCTGCATCACGCTATTAAGATTTTCCTGAAATCATGACCCCTCTAGAAAACTAAATTTCAATACAAATCTAGAATTTTATAATATTATAGATGTGACTGCTGTTGGAGCAGAAAGGTTCTTGAGTGATGACCGCGTACCGGAGGACGCAACGTGGTAACTCCAGCAAGTTGAGACTGGTCTTCAATTGTGTATGAGGTGCCGTGAGCGGTACGGTAGCGTAGATCCTTGCGGAAGCGTTTGTCCGGCATTGGATGTCATTCGGTTGTCATGAATATGATATCACCTGGTGACGACCAAAACTCACTAACATATCTGTCAAACTCTTCAAAACCTCGTATCTAGTTTCTAGATTGATACTGAGATGCGAGCTTTGTCTAAAATAGGAATTTGTTACTTAGTGAGTTTTGGTTGTCAACGGACGAATGATGGTTACGATAATTAACTGCATGGAAGTGACCAATTATTATTTGTCGCGTCAATTATAACGTTTGTAGATTAAATTACGCAAGGTACGTGTCAATTAGCCGAAAAAAATCCGGTTCGAAGGACCATATGTTGTGTAGGCTGTTGGGAAAATGCACTAATTCGTTTTGATGTGATGGACGGCAGCACGGCAGCAATAAAATTACTTTTCTCAAACATGCAATGAAATATCTTCATAACGTGCGTTAAAACAGGCTTCGAAGTGTCAAGTTTCGGGCGGAACAATTCGAGAGAACTGTAAAGGAATTTCATACAAAATTGAAGGCCTAGGCCGGGAAGTAATTTGTTTTTAATTTTAATGTAAACATGGCGTCTGTGTTTATGAACAGCTGATATATATTTTTTTTCTAGGGGCTACCCATTCAGCCAAGCCATCGGACCAATAATGCCTAGTACACACGAACTGATATTAAGAATACAAATCTGTATGATTCAATGTGATGAATAAATTTAAAATACTGTCTATACGTAAGTCACCAGAGACCATAGACAATATTAAAAATCCTCTGCCGTTATTTTATTTATTATAGAAATTAAGATTATTATGATCAGGTTGTGTATAATGCCCCTAATATTCGAACACTACACACGTGGACGACTTATTAAAAAAAATATATAGAGGGATTGAAGGGAAAATTTAAAATACTTTTTTTTTAAACATGGCGTGTGTGTTCATTAACTGGCTGAACAGCTGAATTGTTTTTTGAGTGGTGTCATTTTTATTTCATTGCATATGTTTGAGAAAAGCACTTATACATGCCTTAGCCGTGAAAAGGGCTTGCCGGCTTCGTATCACTAGACGGCCTCCCTTACGGTCGGCCGTCTATACCTACTCAGCCGGCAAGCCCTTATTTCCCGGCGTCTGCAGTAATGTACTATTTCTTTTAGAAACGTGTATATTGCGACAAAGAGAGCCTATATTGAAAGATGAAACTTCCCTACAGGCTCACTTCACGAAAAAAGACCATAGCAGTACATTTATTAAAGTCTACAAGAAAACCCACATACGAGTAGCTACATTACAACAAGCAAAGTGTACGTGTTAATTGTGCAATTACAAAGTTGGTCACTATCAGTTACTAGCCGCTAATTGCATTACATGGCTAGATAAGGCTAACGACTTCACGTTAGCTTAACAGGTGTTGTAATCGTGCTAAATTTGTTATATTTCAATTAACTGATATTTCTTGACGTTTGTGGACTGTTGGAATCAAGAAATGTTTGTTATTTTCTAGAAGCAATCTGTTTACATAACCCGGTCAAAACCGCTGTAAAGAATGTTACAATACGATTAGATTAGATTAGATTTATTTATTTATTTCATAATATAAAATGTCAGTATAAATTACGCTAAGACAATAAACATGCTACTATGATCGTCATAAAAATAAAATAAATCGATTACTTACAGAATTTTAACCAGGTTCAATTCCCAGTCATGTATGAGAGATATTTTTTTTATACTGTTTCTGAATGAAATCTAAAGTCGACGCCCTAGTTCCTAAGAACAGATTCCCTATCTATTATAGTTTTCGTTTTCTCCCTACTGACCCATTTGGATTGAACATCCTGTATATACTTAAATTACAGTGACACAAATATTCAAGTTCATCGCACAAATATTCGCACTAGCCGGGATTCGAACCCAGGACCGCCGGCACAGTAGGGAGCAGCACTACCAACCTTATCTGGCATTAGCATAGTATAGTATGGTCCTAAGCTTCGATGTCCGCCGAACCGGCGCCCGAATCATATTCGTTTAATTAACATTGCTATCATACCAGCTAATTGTTATATCGCGCGGAGCTGATTTATGGCCATACGCGGCTGCCGACACCTTCGTAATTGCGCAATTCTAACATCGCTTGCATACGTTCGAACAATAGGATGCGCGGGTGGACATATCTGAAGATATACCTCGTATCTCACTAGAGTGGACATGCTAATGTCAACCTTGTCATGCGAGATTAAACTATAAGTTTCAAATGAGTGATATTGGCTTGATAAAGTTAGGTTAGCATCCACATACTGTACTAGGTTGTAATAAATTCGTGCGTTCAGGTATCAGGCCTAAGTTATCGAAGTAATTTAATGCTGAACCTACTTAATAAACGAAAACATAATTGTTAATATTATTATGTATTGTTTATGTTTGTAAAGGAAATTTACTTTAGCGCCATCTATTACAAGAAGACTTAACTTTTGAGCGGCGCCATCTGTGGTATTTAATCAGAACTTCGTCGATATGCAGGTAGCCTCGTTGAGTTGACTCTGTCGGAGTTACATAGGGTCATTACGTAGCTTTTAAGCTCGCTGCTTAAGTTGTGGCCGCTTTGATTTTATAACTACAGTACACTTGCTTGAGCAGTGATAACAAAGCAAATAAATTAATAATACATACTAACACTGTTCATAAATAAATTTATAATAATGTTATTGAAAATCCTAGAAAATAATATACATATTATACCTATCTAATTTCGAAGTAACGACAATTTACCAAATAAGTAATTTATACCTATAGCTTTTTAATTGAAGTATGTTACTCATCAAAAGAATAATTGTTATTTGACTAGTTTAAGTTATCTGTTAATATTTTTTGAAGCTTAAGATTTTAACTTAAAAGATAAATTTCAGTATTTGTTTTTGGTAATGCTATTTATAATATTTTCTTCGGTTTCCACGACCGTCACACATTTAAACAAAACAATTTAAACGGATAACTCCCTGCCATTTCGGTACTTACCTTTACAGAATATACCGTTGTCAAAGGTTGACTGACAAAAACACAATACATTTTTTCTCAGTCAAAGTTTCATTTGTGCAAACTACCCATTTAATAAATATTAATTTAAAATAAAGGTGTTCATACATGCCAGATGGGCTTAATGTGTAAAGACAGTTACACATGTGCCAGAAGGGCATTTATTATTTTATTTAAAATATCTACCAGCGGTTCATTATAAATAAGGCTTACTGAGGAGAAAGAACCGCCAAAAGAAAACTCCCAGATTGCCTTATTACTATGATATACTTTTAAACAAATACTCTACATATACTACTTTTAACACTAATTTGTTTTACACCGTTCGAGGCCCAAGTTTTCCAGTCTTGTGTCTTGCTTAATCCTTAATAAGATGTACAACAGGATCCCAAGCCGGTGGTAATGACAAACCAACTTCTCTATTAAAATTGGGATATTTTTTATTTTAATAGCCTTGCGCAACATTCTGGGAAAATATCGTGTCTCTCTGGCAAGGATTGAAGTGTTATCAAACTTAATTGAATGGTTTGGTTTGTCCAACAGGGAGGCTCAAATAATTAATATACGCGATATAATTCGTTTGAATTGTTTTATTTAAAAATGCTATTTATAGAATATTATAAGATTGATGTCACAGATATATATTTCAAAGCAAGTGGAAATAAGTGGTTTCGGCCTCCACCTTTGAAAAAAGGCTAATATAATATGTTGTATTACTTCAAATAAAAACCGGCCAAGAGCATGTCGGGCCACGCTCAGTGTAGGGTTCCGTAGTTGCCCATCCTTCACAATAGACGGGTTTAAAACCGCGGTTTTAAGTCCAAGGTTTAAATTACGAGAAAGATTTCAAGCTCTATAAAAAAGGTAGTAAACGCCAAAGTACTAACGGCACTTACGTCATTTTAAAAAAAAATATGAAATTTTGCGATAACTCAAAAACGGCTTGACCGAATTTATTAAATATATAGTTTTTATTGAAAGTACTTAGAAGGCCCCATTTTCATGAATTTTTCCATAATTTTTTGACCCGTGGTTGGAAAGTTAGAGGGGGGGGGACACTATTTTTTTAAATTTCGGAGCGAATATTTACAAAACTGCTGACTTTATCAGAAAATAATGTTTGGGGATCCCTATTATTTTTAAAAGACCTATTCAATGACATCCTACACAGTGTCGATACGAAAAAAAAAATCACCCCACTTTAGGTGTTCGGGAGGTACCTACCCGAAAAAAAGTTTTTTTTTTTTAGTTTTTATTTTACCATTCGGTCGGTGTGATACATATACATACTCATACCAAATTTCAGCTTTCTAGTACTAATGATCACGGAGCTAAGCCGCGGACGGACGGACGGACGGACGGACGGACAGACGGACAGACGGTCATGTCGAAACTATAAGGCTTCCTAGTTGACTACGGAACCCTAAAAATGAAGATAATAAACAAATTAATATTTTAGCAACGGATATGCTTTACAAACGGTACTTCAACCCTTTAAGGAAAGGTGAAAGTTGAAACAGGAAGGCAAAGCTAAAAGTCGATTAAAATTCCAAACGCGGCAATGCTCCCGCTCCATTGAATAATTCGGAACGCTTTCTGAATGGCTATGTAACCCTACGCACGTCTGCTTTCTCTTGGGTAACTATTTATATTGTTGGGAGTTTTGTTTTCATTTGTATTTATTGTATTTCATGAGTGTAACTGAAATACATACAACACCTCTAGAAGAATTGTGACACGCGACTCTTTGTCTCGTGGCAAAGATTGCCTGATTCTTCTTCAAAATACACTCCGAAAAAAGGTGATGCTAAGTCGTGGAACAAACAAAGTCGGGGTAAGATGTGTTTGCCCCACTGCCCCTGAAAAGCGATAGAAACGGCGATAAGGAGACATATCTAGATAGGTACTTATATCTAAAAGAGAGAGAGAGAGAGAGAGAGAGAGATTGAGCAAAAATAATAGGCATGTTGACTAATTTTTTTTGAGGACGTCAATCGATTCTATTTTTTATTGTGATCAAATGTCTATATGGGACTGACTACATTTAAACTGCTCTAAAAGTCAGAAATGACCGTCAAAGTTCAACATTCATACGTAGCGCTAAAAACGCTCCATACAAAACGCGTCAGGCTAGTGACGTCACAGGCCGGTATAGGTACCAATAATTGTATGGAAAAATTAAGAAATTTGTCATTTTCACCGTGAAAAAGTGCGTTTAAGTTCATAGTTGTCATACAATTATTGTTTTGTAAAATTATGAGGATTCTGAAAACATTTTCAAAATTTATTTTGGATTAAAAAAAAAATCATAAAATTTGCGTACCTTTTAAGTCACATATTCATATTCATATTCATATTCATTTATTGCAGTCATGAGTAGGTACATTAGGATGTTTACATATATGGCAGTCAATACATGACGCCCTGTCAGGGCATTGCAATTATCTTAGAAACTAAACTATATTAGGTTTTACATAGCAGTTTTAAATTAGGTAAATAATTAAGTACAAAAAATAAAAGATTAGTCATTGTATACAGGTCAAGCGAATTAAATAAAATTAGAATTAAATAATAAACATTCAAATAAAGATAAAAATAATCAGGTGTCGGATACTTAAAACTAGATTGTTAGAATTTAGGTACAAAACTTTAAAGGTCCCTAACATATAACAATATATTTCATTTGTCAGGTTTTAAAATTATACATATATAAGTCCGTGTAAAATAAAATAAATCAAGTCATTATTTATAAAATAAATCAGTTCGAATACAATGTCAAAATAAATTATTTATGTATGTCGTAATAAACTTAAAATTTGTCATTTAAAAAGTCGTTTACAGTGTAATAGCACTTAGTTATTAGTAGATCTTTCAATTTTTTTATAAATGATTTATCTAATTTTTCAGTTTTAATTTCGTTAGGTAACTTATTATATATTTTTATAGCCATCACGTAGGTGCTCTTTGAGTGCATTTTTATTCGAGATGATGGCAGCATGAGCCGGTTTTTATGTCGCAGAGATTGAGTTGTAGGTAGTTCTTCCCTCGTCTTAAATATTTTTGAGTTTTGTCGTACAAACTTACATATTTCTAAAATATAAATGCACGGTAGCGTGAGTATTTTCAGGTCCTTAAAATATTGTTTGCAAGAAGTAGTGTTATCTTTGTTTACTAAAATTCGGATAAGTTTTTTTTGTAAGGTAAAGAGCGATGGTGCATCGGTACTGTTTCCCCATAATATTATCCCGTATGTAAACCAGGAGTTTGCGTAGGCGTAGTATGTTGTTAGCGCGGACTGAAAGTTTGTAGTTTTCTTGACTTCACGGAGAGCATATGCAAAGCCAGATATCTTACCGCTTATGTGCCTTATATGTGCTTTCCAGTTAATGTTTTTGTCAATAACTAATCCTAACAATGAAAATTCTGATACAAGCTCTAATTTTAAATTATTATAAATGTAATTAATATTTAGCGGCGCCTTTTGGTAACTATGGAATGTCATTAGTTTCGTTTTATTATAATTTATTTCGAGATTGTGTTCATTCATCCAAGTGGTTGTTTTGTCAAGTACAGTATTAAGTCTTTCAGTAATGTCAGATGGATTATCGCATTTTATAAGTAACGAGATGTCGTCGGCAAACAATACACACATTTCGTCTGTAATTTTAGGTAGGTCGTTTATATATACGAGAAACAATAGACATCCAATCACACTACCTTGCGGGATTGAGCTATTGATTGTTTTGCCATTGGATCGGACGTTTATTATTTCGCTGGTGTTAGGGTCAAAGTACTGGACTTCTGTAATATGTTCTCTGTCTTTAAGGTATGAGGTAAACCATTTATGGGCTAATCCACGAATTCCTACGCCATACAGCTTGTTTAGGAGTATATCATACTGGACCTTATCATAGGCTTTGGTCATGTCCAATAGAATGCCGAAAGCGTGTTTTTTTGCATTTAGGGTGTTTAGGACCTCCTGAATATATTTATAGACAGTTTGGGTGGTTATATTTCCAATAAAGATACATGTTTCTGGTTTTTTTTTCTTTGTTTTGTGACATATTTAGTAAATTTTATTCATATAACTACAGTACGCTGTAGAATTCAACATCAGTCAAATAGCCTATTGTGCCTTTACCTAAGTGTGAGTAGGTACAAGTATAAACCAACATTATCTACCTATCAATAAAATTGTAACTGTTTTATCGTTCATCTTGAATGATCCTTTGTGATGTCTATTCTGGAGCTTCAGAGATATCATTAAAAATCCGCGATTACGCACTAATCAGACTAATCGTTTCCAAACAATCCTTACACCGTCTCAATTGTCGAAAGCTCCATAAGTTCTTAGTTCAGTGGAAGCGTCGCGACCGAACGATGATGAACGGCTTTCATCGTTCACTTCCGGCGCCAGCCCGGAAGTCCACAGATACCGCCCACCCACTGCCCGGCGCGTAAATTAACTCACTCTCGGACAGCTTCCGGTTAGGTTTGATAGCGTTTCTATATTTTTAAACTGGAAACTCGAAAAGATTTCGGCAATCGTATTAATTCATTTCGGTTCGGCAGGTTGCAGATTTATTTTGATTTTTTTTTCTATTTTAGTGTTTACTTTTTCTGTTTCATGTGCAATTCTTCAATCTCTTGTAACTGATGGTAATAAAATAAAGAATATTATTACTAATTATAAAAACAAATATCAGTTTTCGAAAAGAATTCCCGGCGTCTCCTTGTATCTGTTCCTGTCCTGTACTCTCTGTACTCGAACGACTGTTATAATATGATCCCCCATTTGGTTAAGTAAATTCGGGTTCAGGGTTTGTTTAATAATTGTAAGCAAGCTTGCAGCTCATAAACGAATATCGAAAATGAGAATTTCTAAGAAATGTTATGTCGGAACGTAACTTATCCCAGATCTGAGTAAATAAAGGGTTTTTTCGTATACCCTTATACTCTGTAGATAGTCCCTAGCTATCTCCACGAAATCGTGGAGATAGCTAGGGACTAGTAGGGTACTAGGGTAGCCCCTTGCTCACGAGTCTACGGCCCAGGCTGTATCTTCCAGTGTGTGCCAAAAATAAATGTTATATTTTAATTGTAAGTATTTTTCTTTTACTTAGGTACTGCTGTAATTTATACATTTTGTTGTAATTGTCAGTTCAATTTACTACAAGCAAGCATCCAATGTAGATGTTGAAACAGAAATAGGTCGAGACAGAACAAGTTTCAGGTATTCTGGTATTAACAGTCATAAATCTTATTATTAAATCGCCCTTAAGGTCACACTGCTAAATAGCTGCGCGGCCCTTCACGCACTATTAATTTAGGCGCTGTCACAAACTGAGAAGGGTTAAGCCTTTGCGATTATGGAATTTAAATTTTCGCGTAAACACACGGTTTTATCAATAACTTACTTGGGTCGAATTTGATTTGACTTTCATTGTAACAAGCATTGTAGACTGACGGATCGAGACATTCGAGAGTCGGATCAATGAGTGACAAAGGGTTATTTTCAAGCCAGTCAATCAAGCAGTCACATTACAAATATTATCTATCGATCACACTAGGGTATATTTTGAATTTTCCAATCGCGTACCAATAGATATTAATTATTTGAGATTTCCAGTTTTTTTCCGGTGACACTGTGACTTTTCGGATTCTTAAGGCATTATTTTATAGTCAACTAGAAACTATACCTACTTTACTTTACGCTATTGTACATCGTCCTAAATTGGGTTATAATTATGACTAGGACAACTAAAGAAATCTAATAAAACATTTTACTTCCGCAGTACGGCGTTACAGTTACAACTACTCTTTCAAATATAAAATAAATAATAACATCAAAACAAAAACACTTCTAAAAAGAACATTAATTTACAAATGCTTAATTTAAAATTAGAACACACAATAGAAAACGACGACCGTGTATCAGCACCATCTCTGACGTGCTTGACGAACTAAATGAAAAGTAGTTTACGAAACTTTAAAACTTGCGCGCCAGTGACCTCTACCGGTGAGTAGTCAAACTAAGTGGCTTAGGAAATTACTCGTGCGTTGCTACTCTATACTAGATGGCATTATCAAGTTGAATGAGTTTTCAAAAAACTATAGGAATCACAGATAATTATTTTAATATTGAAATATAATAAGTACGTATCGCATTAAAAATAAATAAATAGCAATGTTCATGCATTTCTTATAGGAAATTGCGTTCCAATTAGGAGATACTAATTCGATGTTACTCAACTCTGCCCAATGAGAATGTTTGCTCCCCATTGTCTCGGCCACCTGTGATCATTGTGACCTTCCATTATTGTTAATTTTGTTCATTTGTTTAAATATTTCTACACGTAAATTGATCATTTGGCTAAAGAGATAGTAGTGTTGGTTAAATACTTATATTGAAGTTGGCGTTTTTTCTTTTGTTGTAAGTAGGTACTTATTAGTTTGTATTCCAATTGGAAAAAAAAACGTCTTGTTGACAATGTGTAGCTATTCTTATTAGTGGGTATAGTTTTCTAACCAGATTAATAACATTAAATAACAAATTAGCTGACGCAGCAGACAAGATTTATTCGTACGAATAATTTAATTTTCAAATAGTGACTAAGTCATCTTAGCTCACAGAGTGATGCTATAAAATTCAAATTTCGAATTCCAGCAATCGATCCAAAAAGGACTGGCCGATAGGGATGGGATGAGCGCTTCGTCTGTCGAGATTTTTTGCGCGATTTTTTCGACGTTATTATTATGAGAAAAAATGCGGAGTCAGTAAAGCGGAACGTGGGGTGGGGGCATGACGAGGGTTCCCCGTTTGATTGAAGCGGGAGGTAGGCGGGGCGGTGACGTCACGGTCTCATAATAGGCCGTGCAATGGCCGCCGTATATCAGCTAGCTTGCACTTGAACTATATTTGTTGAGACAATTGACGAGTGATATTGATACTGATTTGTGATGATAAAAGTTCTGATTGATTAAATTTTGTATGAGCATCTTGAGTGTGCATTTGAATTTAGAATAAAAGCTTATTAAGATTATTGGTTCACTAAATAGTATCTGAAAGTTCTGTAAGAACTGGTAAGTTTCATTTCAAAACACAGTTAATTTTTTACCATCTGCGTCACAAGGCCTTATAGAAGGGATGTAATTTTCGAGTGTAAGATTTATCACAATTATTTGCATAGGTAAAGTTATTGAAACCTATTACTTAAATGAAATTGAGTTTAGAAATATTTGGATATTTTCGATTTATAATAATATCAATGCGAATTATAATAAATACAATCATGATACTAATATAATGCTTTACGTTACCAATGTCCTGTTTGAGCTGATAAAAGTACGGTCAAGAGTAACCTCTCGGCATATACAAAAACAAATCAAACTTAGACACAACTCTTCAATGTTCCCATCCAAGTAAACACAAAATAAATTATTCATAACGCTTGAAAGCGACCAATAACATTAAAAACAGCGTTATAGCGCTAAAAAGCGATCGCAAGCGTGCCGATGGGCGGAGCGAGTGTTGCGTGCCACGGCGCACTTAGCGCGGGAACACCTCGCAGCATGGCACATCACATCACTAGCTACGCCTCTTGCTGGCTTGCCAGCATTTAAATATATTTTTTCTTAATTCCACGTTTGAAATCAAGCTGACGATAGAAAGTAAGAAGTGATTTTTTTACTTTGACGTCCCTTTTGAAAATATTCGGAAGACGTCACATCACTAGCTAAGCCTTTAGGTTGCCTGCCAGCATTTCAATATTTATTTAAATTCCACGTTTGAAACTGACGTTAGAAAAAATCAAACCGAATTTTTCATTCCAGCCTGTGACTTTTGAAAACATTCAGAAGAAGACACATCACTAGCTAGTTAGCTACATCTCTCCTGTTGCCTGCAAGCATTTCTTTTTTCTTAATTCCACGTTTGAAAATACGAAGTTATGTTATTGCTGACGATGGAAATAAGTCCGTAGTCAATTTGCAATGACTTTTCTTCCTTGTCCGTCACTTTTGTAAATGCAGTAGGTACAGACGCAACTTTTCTGCACATGTTTTGAAGGATAGATAATTTTTTTTTTGCTTAATGTAGCCTGAGCTAGGCAGCTTATTACGGACTTCAAACATAGAGGTAGGTAAATAAAAATGGTAATTCTTGCGAGGCCGAGATTTTTGTGATTGCCTAATATAGTCAAAGTTTTAAGCGAGGAAAAGTACCGTTTTGATTTGAACTTTTACTAGAACAGTATTTTCTGAACTGTGTGCCGCGAGCGGATATTAGGTGGGCTTTAGTAACGTTCGATCTAGGTCACGTCCAGATATTATGAAAGACCTGATCTAGATCCCGCAAATGGAACAAGGCGCTCAATAAAAATAAATAAATGAATGCTTTAACCGATACGGGCAATGTATTAATGCATTCAGAACTAATTATGAAAATGCTTAATCAAGAGTAAGTGTAGCGAGTGAACAAAACAAACAATCTATGAGTACGATCAACCGTTCGGTGTTTGTTCAGTTGGTGTCTCAAGAAGCATACGGTGTCGATATTGCACCTTGAAATTAATACATTGTTTAACTATTAAGTAATTAAAGTAGTTTAAGGTCTACTAATGTTTAGCTGAATGGAAACCAATGGCGACCAATGTAGAGATTGCAAAAGAAGCAAAAAAAAATATTGAAAAATATATGAAAACATAATAGAATGGGAAAGACCAGTTTCGTTTTGATGTGAGCTTACGGAGGTGGAAGGAGAAACGAGGTATAAGAAAGAGTATGTATTAACCAATTGTAATCAAGTGAATAAAGTCAGCAAGCATCACACCAGGAGACCAAAAAGATAAAAAGTTATTAGGTACTTATATGGCCCAGATCGACATCATTTGGCGAATTTGATTCCTCTTATCCTATGTAAAAGTACGAAAAAAAATAGAAAGCGCAAGAAAGCGAAAAGCTTTTAAGGCAAAGCATACATGGTGAAGGTTATTAGGGTGCTGATATTTAAAGTTGTAGTGCGATGGTGGTGACATTATCCTGACCTTGTTCATTCCCAGCGAACCGCCCCAAGCGCTGATAAATATTCTACAAAGAAATCTACGAAAAACAAGCTAGTTATAAGAAGTGACCAGCTTAGAGTATATCATATGAGGCCGCAATTGAAAAATAACACTTTCTCAATGTATCCGGAGATTAACAAGCAAAATTATGTATAAGACGACTTAAGAAATCAATGAAAAAACTTTAACTTCTGTAAAATATGCAGTGACTAGTTGATACTTCATTCACCAAGAGACTCCAGTCTATAGGAAATTCATGTTTGAATCTTTTGAATAAAATATATATGTAGGAAATCTTGAACACAAACCTCTTCATAAAAGACTGATTTTCAATACCTACTCGTACATAGTGTAGACAGATGTATGCTGAGTGACGTCAATAAAACAAAAACAGAACCACAACACGAACGTCGTTTTAGTTTATCGCAACAAACTACATCGAAAGCCCTTTTTATAAAAATCAAACGGTTTTCCTCGAAGAACCAATTTTGTATGGACCAGTCCCAATTTTTATTAGGATGTAAATCATTCACACACTGGCCGGCACAAAAATCGCCCGTAATCAGCTGGGATCGATAAAAAAGAAATCATATATGAGAGAGCTAAGCCTCGGGCTACGTCTAGAATAGGTTTCGGCTAGATAAATGGTGGTTTGAGATTTTTAGGTATGCATCGATTTCAATCTTAATTGGTCTCGTGTTTCTATTAGTGCGTGCATTTGGGTTATAGTAATTTTCGGAGTATATTTTAAATAACAATAACAAAATAGTTGAACTTCAAATTAAGTCTCAGTCAGGTGTAACAGAAATACTAACTGGAACCGCACTATCTCAATACAAAAGTTAAACAGAAAATTGATCCCATAATATTATATTCAACTGACAACCCTACCATAAAATGCAATAAAAAAAACCCTTATCTCGCGATCGATTGATTGGTTAACTTAACAAAAACCGATCGCCGCTAGGGTCATCACATCCTAATTCTGCCCGGCGTCTGCGCATGATAAATATTCAAGCCGCCTGATAATTTCGCAAATTCTCAACAACCTATAATACACATTAATAACACAAAGTTCGCATGTCAAACCGCCAATTCGCATGTGATTATCTTTATTTTGCGCTAATTTATCAATGTAGCGATTGCTTTTGTTTAGCACTTATTTTTATGAGCTTTTATTCGTCGTGTGTTATTATCGATCGGTACAGAATGGTCGATACAGAAATGTTGTAACTGATTTGGCTAGCCAATTCATTTGGAGATGTGATTGTCTTGAAATATCGCTATAGGGTCAACCTAACCATATATCTTAATCATGAATGTGTTTTCTTTTTGCTCTAGCGTATCAGTAGTCATTTGTTTTATGTTTAACATTGTGGTTTGTTTATACTATGCTTGTTTCATTTGAATATTTGACTAACAAATCTGACCGTTTCGCTTTATTTGATGTCGATCATTATTATCTTTGGGCCACACGCAAAAGGTCGAAGGTGGTCCGATTTGAATATGAACTCAGACATAATTCTACTAATAGGTATGCAAAATCATTACCCAACTAGCACACAAGCGCTATAAGAAGCCGTATAGTAGCCGGATAAAGGATTTTGATAACTCCTTAGGCTCCTAAATAAGTGCTATAGTGGTTCTATATCCAGATATAGATCTCTTGTAGCGCCAATTAGGCCCCAAATTATACAGCTTATAGTTCTACAATAGCTCTACAGTGGTCGGATATGTATGTTATAATGGCTCTACAGAAGAGGTTTAAAAGGGATGATCAGCGCTATGAGATTTCGAAAAAGTGCTTGTAGCGCCGTAACGCCACCAATACCTAAATTTGTACCGCTAATACCGCTATATTAAATCTCTGGGTTCTAAGTTAGTAATTTATTAGGTCTACTGTGGGCAACACAAAATATATTTTCATAAAATCAAAGAAAGTGAAGTGCAGTGACAATGGAAGTGAAAGGAACGATACGAATGGGATCTGTGGATGATACAATAACAAAGTTTAGCATTGTTTTACTTCGACGTGCCGTTAAATATCCGTGCGAGTGCTAGTTTACTGACAATGTATACGTATATTCTAGTCAAAATTTTCATGCGCCCTCGTAATATTTAGTTTTTAATGCATAAAATATATTTCTGCGTTGTTTACAAAATTGTGTTTGAGCAAAAAGAAGACTTTTAAGGTTACAAACAGTTTTGTACGGTTTGATGTGTGAAAAGTACTGACTTTAATTACATTAATAGTTACAAATTACGCATATATACGATGTCCAAAACTTCATCATAACCTTAAAAAAACACATTTACTAAACAAATTAATGGCGTCTCAATCATGCAGCTTTCAGTGTTGGCTAATATATCTATTATGCAGGTTTGAGTCGTACAACGGCTGTAGTGATTGCTGTTGTAGACTTATAGGTTTAACAGTAGTACTATTCAACTATTTAGGTGGCACAGCAGGTTTTTGCGATTAATATTAAGAACCTAAAGTTGTATAATGGTGTTCAAGGTATCCTTTTATAAAACTATTTTAGGGGTCTATCGTTGAATATTAAAAAGTTTGAAAGTCAATTCAAGTATGAATTCAATGTTAAAATTACCTGTTGACCGAGTGAGTCACCGCTCCAAATTGGCTCACTAAATTTTAAGACAAAACTGAGACTAGTAAGACTGAACTGAGAGATCACTTATTGGCTGTAGGTATAATGACTCTACTATACGTCTGTAAACGACATAAAAGTGCCAGTAAGGTTCATTCCTCCGCCTTGGGCTGCATAAAGCAACATATACCTAACGTTTTACAGCTTGACGTCACAATTCCGTGCTATAAATCTCTAATATAGCGCTTCGAGCTCTAATATGAAGCTATGTTCCTCCTTTGTAGATACGTAGTTACAAGAGCGCTAATGGATTTTATTAAAACACTTAAGGTGCCATAAGACTGTTATGTAACTCCCACGCCTGTATAAAATACTTCGTATGGTTCTTTATACAACTACAAGCCGTACAGTAGCCATATAATTCTCACAAATAGCACTTAAGGCGCTATTCTAGCGCTACTTAACTCTGTTATAAATAAGTGTTACAACAGCCGAACACAACTCCGTTCAAGAAACTCTGGCTTTGTAAAATGTCTCTGTACGCTCTTAAGCGCCATTAAAGCGACTTATAACTCTTTTTAAACTCTTTTGCCTACTAAATCACTCCTTTACGTCTTATGGTGGCACAATGGTTTACATGAACTCCATAATACTTCTCATGGCTGTCTTGCTGCGGTACTGAATGCTCTTATACCACCATAAGCTATTCCATTGCTATTAATCGGCTACAGTACCACCTACTGTTAAAGGGTTTTCCAAAAAGCTACTGTACGTCTTAAGGAATATTGTACAGCACTTGAACGACTCCTATACAACTACCAGGCTGCACAATGGCTGTATAATTCGCTTGTGTGCTAGTTGGGTACCCATATTAATTACTATTATTTCACGCAACAGTAGATCAATAAATCATGATTTTTGCACAGTTATTATATGGGATAGGCAGGGTGAGGAGGGACATATATATGCAAACCAGGAACCAGGAATCGAACCCGGTACCTGTGGATAGCCGGTCCATCGTCTCATCCACTGGACCAAAGACACACTGTTTAATTTCCCTTCCCACTTCGATCTCTGTAAATCCTCTACTTATTTCTACTTGGATGGTATTATGGTTATTTGGAAATTAGAAAATAATGTTCTAAACATGTTATTTTTATACAGGCTGGCGATGGCGTAACACGGCCATAGACAAATAGTGACATCAAAAAACTGTTGCCATTCTATTATTCTTCACATACCTTAGCCTCCAGTGGGACATATTTTTAATTTTGACATTTAACATGACTGGAAAGTTAATTAAAATATTTAATGAGATACCAGTTTAGTCGGTGGGAGCCGAGACATGAACAAATGATATTAAATTAGAGTTGCGATGGTGGGCGGTGGCGTTTAAAGCGTTGAGAGGTTATGACAATTGCTTGTGACGAATTAGCTGATGTTTTATAAGCAATTTACTTGTTACTGTGGGAGAAATGAGAAGAAAACACAAAGCCGCTTGTTACAGTATTAAAAGGGTGGTATCGTCGCTTTGATCTATCCATTTTCTCCAAAATAAATGAGATTATAGTTTGTGAACGTGTTACCGTTTTACTGAAAACCTTAGATTATATTACACAATCGAATTAATCGATGAAAGATGGAAATCAATTTAAACATATGAGAATAAGTGACGTTAGGTACTCATAATCATTATACACATTGATATGAATATTAGTTGGTCCGTATTAAAAAATCGCCAAAGGTCATACATTGTTAAACCTACAAAATAGTTCTTTTTATAAATGACTTGGTTCATATTCACATACTTCGAGATGGACTAACCAACTGAATAGGTAAACCGTTTGCAATGAACGTAGGTAGACAAATAGGAAATATGCTGAGATTGGAAACTACATAGTCCTTGTTAGTAAGGAAGGTGTAGATTACCAACGTTATACTTATGTATAGATATGTAGATATAGTTAGTAATCTTTGCATTGTGTAAGTATAGCAAACTCATGCAAACCAAACAGTTCAGGTTTATGTCCTAACCGATAGAATGCAAAAATAACTTATATTTAATTAGGTAAGCTAAATCCAATAATAAATCTTCTTACAACTCAGATAAATAATAACCAACCAACTGGCCGTTCATAATTATTTTTTATCAAGGCTTTCATCGATCTATCGCATGGTCGACATCGCTAACAAACCGCTCGCTTTATTACCATAGTTAAAGGGCAGACCGTTCCAAATTTGAATAAAAGAAAGAAAAACGCCGGTAACGCAACTAGTCCTAGAAAGTCGTGCTCTTGGTCACGGAGTATTATCACATCTCCGAATATCTCCGCAGCGCATTAAGTCTTGTACGCCGCTTTAAAAACAGTTCATCAGATGGCCAGCACTAGATAGCGGTGAAAGGGACCGTTATAATAATAGCCACTATCTTTATCTCGTTCTAAAAATTTCATGACCATGTATTTGGATCAATTTATAGAGCCAGTTTTGACAGCTTAATTTTTTTTTAATGCTGACCATAGAGATGGTTGGCAGCCAGTGTTGCGTAAAACCTTTTCGGGTGTTTAATGTTTATGTTGCGCATAGATTTTTAATTATGAATTTTGATAGCGCGTTATAATTTATTTATTACGTAGGCTGTGATGAATGCGAGAATCGGAGATAATATCTGTGGAAAATGCTGTTGTAATTAAATGAGTGCAATTACTTCGTGTATTTTGTTATTAATATCAAACTGTCAGTTGAATGATGTATTACTGTTTTCTCGTAACGTGTCAACACATAATCTTACAGGAAAGGACATTCATATAATATAAAAACGTAACAAGATTGATTAATTGCTAAATAAAACGCGTTGTTTTTACAAAACCAAGGGACATTGACATGATGTTTTCTATTTTGCAGAGTAGGTAGGTATTACCTCTAAATTCAAATCGCTTAGACGTTCACACACACAACTGGCCGAAACATGTGGAAAACACGATTCCCAGCATTAAATTAGGCAACAACAATGACTACACTACATTATCGTCGCCAATCCAAGCGAGTGACATACGCATTCGTGTTACTATTTTGTACCATGCTAAAAGTATTTAATACTTTATACTCGATATGTACCTCCCGCGGTTTTCCACGTGTGGAACGTTTGATTGTCCTTCGAAAACTGTTGAATTTTCTAGAATAAGTGTAGCGTATCTGAGCCGTATAAATACTTATTAATATATTTAAACTTTATTGCACTAAATATATCGTTGTCGCAATGTTGTTGCGTAAAAGATGGGCCAATAAAATAAACCAACACACACTCCTTATAAAGTGTGGATATATAAAGATCACGTCACTATTTAGATACTTACAACTGAATTCTACCAAATATTTTTCTAAGATAGGATAATGTGTCACATACCTTTTCGGATGAGGAAAAAACAATACTATTCGCTATAAAATAGCAGGCCGGTTTCTTTCAAATACGTACAAGGTATACTTTTTGATAAGTTTTTCTACAACTCGCATTTTTTGCTCTCCAATTACAGTTTTTTTACTGAGGTAGCAATTCGCAATTCGCTTCCAAATTGGTACAATTAAAATATGTTAATTGTACATTTTTGTTTAATTGATTAATTTGGCCATAATCGTAGCTATCTTGAGATTTATTTTGGTCAATTAATACTAATTGTTTGGTTAAATTAGCATTTTGTTTCAGAACAAGTCAAAGTTGTTTTAATTTTGCGTAAGTTTATCAACACAGTACATGGCTTTGGTACTTTGGAAATACGCATTAATAATAATAGAAAAAATTACTTATTTATTTCTTGACCAACATGGATCATAGGTATTTGTTAGTAATCAAATTAGTAATTTTAAAACTATGGTTAGTAACATTTGGGACATACATATTTAAGTAATTAATGTTCGTAACGAACTGTTTATTAATTTCATGTTACCTATAATAAATTTATAAAAGTTCCATTACCTAAGTTGATAGCCGTTCATTGGCAAAAAAACCAAAGTAAGTGAATAGAAATTGATAAAAACTATTAAGAGGTATGTAAATATCTTCTGTATTTATGACTATTGTGAGTCGGAATGGGAACTTTTCTAGCCCAGTTAGAGTTACAAGGTAATTACATAAATATGCCGGCCGCCTGCTGTTTTTGAAGCTCATCATAAAGTGTGGAGCTAACGAGCTCCTTATTCATTATACAACTGCTGGGAATCAAAATGAAGTAGTTTTATTAATTTAATAAGTTATGTCTGCTTATATAACGTAAATGCAAAACATCCCCTTATCATATGTTATAATTATAGGGATATGTTAGCCTTTGCACTTGTACTTTATCATATAGTTAGAGTACTGTACAGTCAGCGTCAAAAGTTTGTCAATTTTACCATGGGCTTATGTCAAATGGCATAGTGTATATGGGCCATTATTGTCCTCTGTAGGTACTCTTATGTTATGGAGAATTTGTAATCCACCAATACAATAAAGTTGTTACATACCTACATTGTTTTCCTAAGATATACTACAATGTTATTCTACAATGGGCAACGAATAAAATAAAAAAAAAAAACTTTAATTTTTGTTACCTAATAGGTCAAAATCAAAATCATTTATCATAAGTAGGTAGGAACACAGAAGCACCCCTGCCAAGTCGGGAAAATTATCACCTCCGTTAGGTTATCGTACGATGCTCATACAAGGCAGACTTTATTTTTATTATTTAAACCTAGGTACAGAAAAATCTGTATTTTTTTCTAGGAACGAGCGGGGTATTTCCATCTTTAAAAAACTCAAGATTTTGTCATAATTTTATCTCCATTTGCTTACTTTGTTTATAAGAAAAAAAACACTTTTTTCTGATATGAGAAAAAAACCAAAACAATATAGGTATTTTTTATCTCTATTTGACACTCAACTCAACAAAGTGTATTTATAATGTCTACTTGTATAGAACCAGATACAAAATAACAATTATTTTTCAATTTGTATTAAGTAAAATGGGACAAAGGCTAGGAGGATGATGATTAAGTACGTAGGTACTTATCGTTCCATCGTATTAGATAGAGCCGTACCTAATCGCAACAAAATGGTAGAACGAGTAGACAAAAAATAGCCCAAGGCGGTGCTATACAGGGCGGACCCTCGAGTCGAACAACTTAATCCATCTCTTTCGTCGACTCTCTAAGATTTTGATTAATGACCAAGTACCTGCTTAAAGGTCCGATACATAAGCAATATGTTGATTTGTGTTAAATGTCTATATTAATCTCCTTGACATTGCTTAGTTTTTATATTTGGTCCGCCGACACAGCTGTTTTGTTTCATTTGCATTTTTATATTTCCGTTTGAATATTTTTCATTTCGGTTCACTTTTTTGCTGTCGACGCATTTGACAGTTAAATAGATAGTTTGTTAGAAAAAAGTGTTTTAAGGTTTCGGGTTTCGGCGAATTGGATCATAGTAAATTACTTAATGAAAAGTATTTTTTGAGTACCAAAATGTGATAACGATTTTCTGAGTTTTTGTTTCGTTTTTTAAATATTTTCATTAAAATTATATACCTAAATGACTAAGTACTACCTATCTATATCTGACATCATAGTTTACTAAGTCACCAAAGTTTTGAAAGTCATGAAATTTGCTTTAGTTATTACTCACGATAAACAACACATCTACGAATACATATTTCATTTAAGTACCTATATGTATAATTGATGTATATAAACATTCTACCGCATTTTTATAGTTGTCGCATTAATAAACAACTGGCAGTAGATTATTCTATAAACACTCACCAATTCATGTAATATCCAACTGGACTCCAGATTACAAAACTAATACACAATCCAAAATAAATAACGATTCACTATCAATCTTGTCACTCATCCACTAAATAGGCACAGTTTGCTCCGAAAATATCCAATATCAACTACACATCGTTAACTTTTATATATAGATAAATGCATTAAAACTTTCAAATATATCACCTCTTTTTTGACATAATTGATTTAGTTTATTGTCTTCCGGTATCTCATTAGAGAGTAATATTTTTATGTTTTTCAGTGTTCGAATAAATTGTTATTTCTAGTTGGAAACGGAAAACGGGCGGTAAATCATTCATACCGCCCCGTGATCTAATTTCTAATGTATCGCTTCCAATTGGCAACATAGTAGACCACTTCTTCAGATAATCTAATCCTCCACATATCACTCATTCGATATTCAAATCTCGAAAACAATGTTTGCGCGCGAAAATTTCGTCAAAACAAATCACTTTAAATTCGCGGGACGCGACTTAGTCGCCGTCAATTTTCACGAAAATTACGACCGATGTATAATGAACGTCTGAACCCGCATTGAGCTAGCTGTCAAATCTACGGGCCGTCATAGTCCGCTGCCATGAGTGGGCTCGCACACACACGCGTGCACGTGCAGCCATGGACACCAACACACTGACAGACTCCAGCGAAGCGCGAATGTACGCACACAGACAAGACCATGAATCATACACGGCTCGCGTCTGTGTAGGGGCGGTGGGAGTGCGAACATGCAGCGTGCTTTTAACGCGGCCAGACGAAATGATGCCTAACTGCAAAAGGGAGCGTAGCGTGTATCGGTTTTACAAAATGGCTGGTTATACGCGAGTACACGCGCCTATGTGGCCGATCACATGCGAGATTAGCTGAATGCGTGTGAATGCAATGTAAGCAACGGATGGGCGGGAAACGCCACGGAGATCCGTCGTCTCTGCGATCCGAATCGGACGAATGATTTCTTATTCAACATTTCATTTATGAACATTGTAATTAGGGATACGATATCATTATTTGAAAATAAACATTTAAATTATAAAATTTAGAATATAAGCATCCGTATCATTGGTTGGTGGATCGATCAGTCGACTTTGTGTATCAATCGCGTAATAAAAATAATCTCAATCCCTAATTTATCTCTACCTTGTCAATGGTTGGATCTATATTGATTAAAATGCTTCAGAAAAAGTGTCAAAAATGCGAAGTATAAAGTATAAACCACTATATCCGTCTGCATGGAAACAAAAAAGGATCACAAAACTTCCCTTTGATTTTCAGCTGTCGTTTACTTACACACACACCCGAACCGCTTATTCGAACTTCGAACTGACTCGGGACGTGGGGGCCGCGCGAAGTTGAAGTACGACTTTATGTTAATCGCGATTGAACTGTTAATCGCGTGGCGAACACGTGACAAAACAAACGATCACTTCACACACACACACACGATTCGCAATTTGAATTTGGAATTCCATTTCCGCGGATTCCACGCTCCGCTCCGCGACGTGCGGTATTCTTACCTGAAACAAATGACAACGTCGTTAGTAATCAATAAACTGGTATCGATGCTTACATTTATTTATTAACAGACATTACCATAAAAAGAAACGGCCTGTATTTTTTCTTGAATCGGAATAGGAGCGATATGACAGTATAATGCCATTCATTATATGCACTATCTGTGTCCAGGAAAAATGTTTTCAAAAAGTCATTGCCTTTATATCTTTAACCCGTCGTATCAGCTTAGCTGTGGCGATATCAGGGTCAGGAGTCCAGCTGATAAGTAGGTCAGTGCAATAGAATGAGGAATCTTTTTATATTGCCAAGTTCGCTTCAACCGCTGGCATTGGGCTCGCTTATCTTTCAATGTTACTAGGTCTGCATATGTACGCAAAATTTGCCGTATTATTTACAAGAGGACTTAAGTAAAAGCGATGTCTAATGATTATATGTCCTTTCCGAATAAGTATCATTGTAGCAAAGATCTTTGTTCGTCCAAAGCAAGTCAATAAAGCTATAATAATCGCAAACAAATAAATTAGGTAAATCAATTGTACTTATTATTCGCAATGAACTATTTATTTGTAATACAAAGTAATTAATTGCTCTGAACCCAAATATGCACTATTAATGCGGTGATTAATTGCATAGAGATAGCATGAGTAATAAATTATTGAAAAAAATATAAACAACCATAGGCGTTATCAGAGAAAACACATTAATTAAAATGATAAAATTGCACAGAATTTTGTAAACATAGACGGTGACGGAATCAATAAAAATTAATTTATTGCCTTTATCGGCGTAGACGCATGTTCAAATAATTAAAAATAAACAGGTAGGTACGAGACCGATAACAGTTTATAAACAATTCCGGACATCATTTTATGAGGAGTCTATTTTTATCGAAGTTTATCGTACGTTACTCATCTCTCGAGACAAGCGGTTCTTAAACAGAGTCAACGGTCCCAATCAGCTTTCAGAACTCCACCATTGTCAAACAAATTAAAACCAACAACCTTTCAAAGCCACTCGACGGTAATGAAGATGTTTTCCACCGCCGAATGATGTATCTACCGTGAAATTTTAGAAAAATACGAGCCGACTCGAAAACGCCCTCGGAGAGTTATTACATTAATATATTTACCAACACGTCCTATTATTACGTTTTCATGTACTGGTTCGCGCATAAATTAAAAAGTTGTCAGTTTTTCTTTTGTCCCAACCCTTATTTCGTATTCATATTTGATATTTTGATATCACAAAGGACCGACGCGCTTTCAAATGAAAACACAAAACGTTCATAACTTACACAAGAAAAACCTGTTTCGCGACCAAAGTGGGAATGGTAAAGATACAAATTGTAAAAGAGGCAATCGCACATATTATGATGTGCTCTTATCGGCGGATATTCCATTGTACTATTACAGACTTAAAACCGAAGGAGCAAAGGCGTTATTCAAGTGTGTCCCGAGACACCGCTTCAATTATGGTCATATTGAATGAAATATGAGTTAAGTGAGGGACATCAAAGGGCAACGCGGGGTTGTTTATGAAATGTGAACTTTGAAATATGTACTGCAACACAGCACCCTTTTTTAATTTGTACCCAACTATGAACCGTGGCGAATAGGGTCTCGAAAAATATGTCAGTTTTTTATCGATCGATAGAAATTTCGCTCGTCTAACTATGTATAATTTGTGACTATTTCGGTCGAAATTTTCGTGTTTCTTATTGCTTCCGCAACGAATTTCGTGCGACCCACAAGTCAATGATTGGAACCTATCGGGCATTTGCCGGCAGCGGCCGACTCCAATTTAGTTTTTCGGATTAGATATGGCTAACATAATAACATAATTGCTCTAATAACAGGCCACGCCGGGCGCGCCGTGCCTTACAATTCACTTTCCAAATTGGTTTATTTTTTTACCTCTTATCTGTCTAAAACTATTATGATTTATTATCAAATTTTCGTGCAGGCAAATTACGGCCTCACTTTTCGTGAATGCGCCCATAAAGCAGTTTTCTCTTTCTGGCACGTCGCGGATTCGGGTGTTAGATAAAGACGCGACTAAGTCATTGTATTTGCTTGGAAGCCGCGAGGCTTTACATAGCTTAGACTTGTGTATGATTTATATCGCTTTTTATAATTAACTCGTAATAATTAGTTGGATTAACGTTTAACAAAGCGTACCTATCGTATTTCTCAAAGTCACGGAAGTTATTAAATCCTCAATTTTAATTAAAAGAGGCCGACGAAACGGAAGCTTTTGGAAAAAAAATGTAGAGCAAAAAGTTTATATCTTGATTAGATGACGTTCGACATGTCTTGTTTTAACTCCCAAATAAATCTCACGTAAAATTTAGAACAAAGACGTAGTTTTTAAAGGCTCTGACCTGTCAGAAATGTAAAGAATGATGATTTTGACTGTGGCATAATAAACTGACAAGAGTACACAGCGAAATCCAACCGTAAAAGCTACTACATCTACATTTGTACCTACTGTATAGTAATTTTAATAAACTTTCTACAGAAAAAAAAAATGTTTCAATCTTACACAAATCGGTCTAGTACCAAACTAAGCAAAGCTTGTACTATACATACCATAATTATGTGTAGGTAAATAAAAAACCAGCGTTCCATTGCTCTAGTATAATTTAAGTAAGTAAGTAATAACTGGATCCAAAATAAAGTCATCGGCTCAGTATTCAAACATAAGAGGATTATCTGTCGAGTACAGTAATTACGAGTATTGTATTTGTATGTTTTGTATAAAGGTAATTCTAGAACAATGCAAAGACAGAAACTGAAATAGTGCAACCGACAAATGTTCATGACATGCGACTACATTATACATGAACCGCTGAGGTATTACCATAAGTACAAAAACTCACTTTCTGTTCAAGTCGTTTGTAAGGAAACTTGCCTTAAGCGACACAACACCTGCTTTACACGAAACCTAACTAAAATCACGCAAAAAAACCAAGTTAAAACATTTTAATAAGTAATTTAATTTGTCAAATATGTCACAATTTGCATTTTAGCACGCCATGACAAATATTGCATATACTAAATTTGTGTCAGATTTGAAACTAATGGCTAATCAAATTAAACGATGTAAACATAAAACGTGAAATATTTTAGTTTAATCACTGACTTTAATGCTCTTTTTATGGAAGTATAAATATCGTAAAATTTAGTTTGACCGCGTGGGAATTTAACGGAATCGCCTAGTTCGGAAATGCTCGCATTACAAGCCAGCGCGGATTCTCACGAAAATTATTTTTCGCGGAGCGGAATATTTTAGAAAGAATAATTTTCTCAAGTATATTATAATAAGAAAACAAAGAGTTTGCAGTCGTGAAACTTGCAAAAAACTTTGTGATGTTTGAATATGATATTATATATAAAAAGATTCCACTTACTACCATAAAGATTGTTAAATAAAATTGTGGCATTATGATCATCTGAGAATTCCTTTAAATAAAATTCATCTTTCATCTCGGTTCGAAAACCGTCGCATTCGACGTACTCTCCACCTTGTAAGGGAAGAAGCCTGAATATGTATGAAGAGTCAATATTTTATTAAGTAGGTACCTAATCGAATAAATAATCGTTTAAAAGTATGTAGCTGTAAATTCATCTTTCTTCTCTGTTCGAAAACCGTCGCATTCGACGTACTCTCCACCTTGTAAGGGAAGAAGCCTGAATTTGTATGCAGAGTCAATATTTTATTAAGTAGGTACCTAATCGAATAAATAATCGTTTAAAAGTATGTAGCTAACCTAAAACACAGTTTACACCTACTAGAGTAGCTTTCTACATAAACATAATACATAATGTAACATTCACTCTCAGATATCGCGAGTGGTGAAGCGGAAGAGACCTCCGACAAAGGACTGCGACAATGAGCACCCCAGGGTTGCCAAACGCAAATATTTGCATTTTTCATACCGTGAATGGGGCCTCATAATTCATAAAACTTTTTAATTATGCGCGGTTTTTAGGGCTTTGCGAAAAAAACGTCATTAGGTTTTTAAATTTAATTCTTCATACACAAAGAGTAGAATATGTTTTTTGAATTGCTAATCTTGGTTTTTCTATTTGTTTAGGGGCGCATTACCAGTAAATAATCAACAGTCACAATGTCATGTAATAATTTAATACAGACAGCCCTTTTGATTAAGCTCTTAGTAAAATAACTCTACCCTCTACGATTTAAGCTCCCAAAGCCTGAAGATTCTGACCATAAATTTATCATGTTTGATCCATTGCGTAAGTATAGGTACCTTACAACTAAATAAGACTTATAGTTAGGCAAGTGAGGCGAGTCCCTTAAATATTTTGGTCACCTGATTGTTGATGGGAACTTCTTCATAAACTCTAGCCATCATTTGATGACATTTTTAAGTTCATCTCTAATTCCATTGCAAAAGCAAAGATAAACCACAAATCTAATGGTAAATGACACGTAACATAAAAGCGTTATCAAAGCCTTTTAAATAAAACACTACTCATAGGTCCAATTCACAGAAAACTTAAGCTCGATTGCTTAGCAAAATCCCTGGAGGAAATAAATAAATCATGGCGGCAACCCTGCGTCCGACGCAGGCCCGGACACGTTTCACTTCATGAGTTATAGCACCAGCCGATGTGACTTTTCAATTTGAAATCATCAACCTGGAATTAATTTCATTTTTGAACCCCATTATTTCTGGTATCTACTCGCTGATCGCAATATGCGAGATCCACATTATTGCCGTGCCGACAAAAATATTTTGCGGTACGATTCGGTTATTGGTAATTTAATTCTGTTTTCGGGGTTTAATTTATTTGAATTTTCAGCGCTCCACTGATACCGCGAGCTGATTAAAACGAACGGTTATATAATTCTATGATAAAATAGCACTAAATGTCTGTCGTAAATATGTACCATTGGCAAATTTAGACAAACCTCATACCGTACAATTTAAGTATTTTTACAAATTTTCATGACAAGGCTCACATTATTTTTTATTAACTATCCCTACGCGATGTGGTGATCGAAACAAACACTTAACAGCTGTAAGCAACGTGATCTTAATTTCAAAAGAATGTCCCCTGAACGCGTTGGGAACGCAACTAAAATTCATCTATCAACTGACGTAAAAAATACGTCTTCCAAGCCGTGTAGGATACGACTGTAACGCACAAATCTGTCAGTGCGCGCCGCAGTTAGCATGTATTCCGGAATACTGCGTAGGACAATCTATTCATAATCTACTCGGTTGACGAAAAACAACCAGAATTAGACACGAAAATTCGATACAAAGTGTTACCACCTAGACTTTTGTTATGATAATCGATGGCGTCTGTTTCTTTCCACGCGGGCCGTTGACCCGTAATTCCTCTTAAATTTATCGATCTCTAATTTTAAATTGTCAGGACGCGTGAGAAAATGCTAGAGAATTTTCGCGAGCGAAAATTGTCTATAGTCTTATTTTTAATTTCACGTCGAGAATAACCGACAGTGAGTCACCGAACCGGCCAATCGTAAAGGATATAAAATAAATGAGAGCCTATATCAGATCGGAGCGAAACATTCTAAGAAAGCGCGCCCAAATCCCTAAAGAGGAACCTTATAACAAAGCTAATATTAGACAATCATTTCCTGTCAAAAGGGAGGCCGCCCCCGGGGGGTCAGGAGGGGGGTCGGATGGAAATACCTCCTCGTCTCTCCAGATTTCGCAGTCGCCGTGTTCGGGTGTGAATCCGAATTTTTATTTTTTGCTGTCAGTGTGATGAATGGATTTTTAATATCCTCCTGCAGCTGTCTGGTTTCGAAGGTCTCGTGATGAAAAATGCTCTACTAAATACGTTTTATCACGATCTTAAAATCGGTAATGCCTTATATTGTAGTTAGATGGTTTGTCTTGTGTCAACCCTGGTATTCGAAAATGGAATTATCTCGCTGCTTTTTTTTTGTTTTAAACACGGAAAATTCAATGTCACCGTCATGTCCTCGTACGAGGTATAGTTAGACAGGCAACAAGACATCAGCATCCACCGACGTCTCAATACGCTGTACGGTGGGCAAAAAACACCGGTCTCACGGCACGACTCTATTACGAGTCCAACGCGAATAAATAAAACATGACGGCCCTTCCCTTACACATACCGAACGATATACTTTACATGCTCGTATCTTATTTAAATTATCTATTTACAGAACGCGACCTTCCACCGAATGTCTAAAGTCCAGATTTCAAGGAAGCGCGGTAGCGTGATAAGAGTATGTGAGAGATATTACTGGATACGTAATATGGACTCCCGTACTTATGTGTTGATGTTAACAGATCTTGATTCGGATCTGATTCGGAACGCTTTCTCCCGAGCTTAAGAAATGGTTTAGGTTTGCATGAATGGAATAACTATGGCACTCGATTTTTAGAAATCATGTTCCGGTGTGCTGCAATTTGAAACTGATTTAGAAAACAGGAGCTTCCTCCTTTGTAGCATCTCTATTTGTAAATTGTGTGAATTATTTTTGTTTCGTGATTATAAATATTGTACCCAGTGATGTTTGTGATATAGTTTGAATATTTATGAGTTTTAGGAGTACATGGATTTTATTTAGTGTACATTTTGTCATCTAATTAATAATATCAGCTAATTTGATAAGTTAATTTTGTATTTTTTCTATTGTCTCTTAGGTACATTATATCATATATCAATGTTGTTTGTGTATATATTTTCATTATTTAATCGAATGAAAAGGCGCTCTTGTTCACACCTTTTTGCCGCAAATCCCGAGAATGTGGAACGTTTACAAGAACACCCCGTATAAATATGTAACAGCCAATCAGCTTTCAGAATGTTAACTTCGATCGTGATTCTAGAGATGACACGACGGCGGTCACGGACGGAAAAATAAGAGAAGCACCAACGTGGGTACTGCGACGCGGGACAAAATAAAGTGAAAAATAATTTTGATTAGGGTTCTTGCACACGTTGCGTAGCTTAGATAAGATTTATTGCATATTCAGTGGAAATAACTGAGGAGTTATCAGGATGCTTAAAATTTCACCTCTCGCTTAAATAGTTGTTAAAAAGACGATTGTTGGTTGTTCCAAAGTCATTACTTCTGCTATGATTAAAGTACGAAAAACGACACAAAGTTATTTTGGCTGTATACATAATATTATATTGTACCAAAGTAAAAGTTCATAGATTTATAATCAATAATAAATCTTTGTAACCATAGCTCCAAAGAAAATGTTGTTAACATGACAATTAACAAGTTTAGTATTTTTTATTTTTTTTATAAAAATGTGCCAAACACAAAGCTTCTAACACTATCAGACACCGCGTGTGGCGAGCGCATAGATCAACTAATGGCGACTGCGCAGATGACAATAAAAAGATGCGCGCGCACCGTCGGTACATTAACGCGCCCGCCATAGTTGGCACCGCGCTAGCTCCTCCCGTTAGCAACCGAGACCTAGTGATGGGCAATCTATCGATAACTATCAACAGCGATTTCTCTCATTGAGAATCAGAGAAACGCAAAACATAATTAAGATTGAATTATCAACAACTAAGTTTACAAGTTTGACACAAATGTAATTTCATAGTGTCTTTAGATCACATTTTGTTCTGATCAATGATGTAGTTGTAAATAAAATACCAAATATAGTTCTCCCGCTAGCAGCTGCGACTTAGTGAGTGATGGACCGTCGACTATCGATAATAGTTGACTTATGGGTCGTTTTCATTAAAATTGTACATAGTTAAAGGCTTAATAAAAACAAAACTACAATCGCGGCCTTTGTGTAATGAAAGTTAGTTATACAAAAGATATGAGTATCTTTCGTTACACAAAGGAATCAATTTTTTTTTTAATTATAGGAAGTACATGTTTTTAAAACGACTCTTATGTCGATATCAAACTTATCTATAAGAACGTTTCAATGAGCCATAGCGCTAATGTGAAACAAATTTGGCCGCTAGCCCGCATTATAACGCTTTTGATTAATCTACAATCTACCGGACGCAAAGTTACCAAATTAACACTTTCGATACCGACTATCGATACCAGTACTGAGCAGCATTAATGGTGAGTTTTGTGTATCACACTTCTTTTTGGAGAGACAAAGCAACTCAACTCAGTCACTTTCGGAAGTAATCGCAATATTACTAAAAACTACACATCATGACCGAAACCGCTGGATGAAGGCGATGCACGACGTACGAAATACCAGTTGTTGTGGAAAATCCCTTGAGAGGCCTATGTCCAGCAGCTGACGTCTTTCCACTGATAAAGATAAGTGTAATCCTATTAAAATTAATGTCCGGTTGATTGTTTACATCCAAAACGCAACGTCAGATTCTAATAATGTCCTGTAGTTGTATTCTGTCTAGCTCACTGGCTCCTCCCGTTGGCAAGAGGCGAGCTAGTGATGGACGAGACATTTTATCGATACTAATTTGTTGCAATAAGCACGAGCGATGGTGATTTGTTTATATTGAACGCAAATGTGTCTTGATTATAATAATAATGTCTTAAATGAAGCAATCGATCAGCGGAGAGAAGTTGCCACAGTCACAAGCCATAAAGTTATATTACTTACATATCAGTCGTTATGTAAACAATAATCGTACATTTTATACGTGTACTAGTAATTGGACGGAGCTTTGTTATACCTTCATTTGAGTAAAATTTCAGCATCATCACGGCGAAATAATAGACATTGCGTCAAAAATTAACTTATAGTGTCGTCAGTAATCATGTTAGATCTAAGGTATTTAAGGAAGAAGGGTTTAAGATTATATAAGATTAATTATTTAATATCCCAACTTTCCAAAAAAAAATACATAACCTCTTTATCGATATCAACTCCCATGCCTAACACTTTTACGCGTAACTTTTTTTGAAATTCGGTTAGAAGACTGATGGTATCAGCGGTTGGGAATTTGTACCAAGACAGTCGCAATCCCACCAGTGATCCCTGGCAAGTCGTCAGCGCAACTGTTCCACGCTCTCACCCCACTTGGCACTCAATAACTTTCGCTTCACGCGACTGCCACTGTAATTTGTTACTTCTCTGTCTATAAAATAGATTGCTGGGCTTTTTAAATGTGTCGTTACTATGTTGCGATGACACTCGATCCCGCAGACATTGATTTTATTTTAACTATGTATACATATACATTGGGTCTGAGTTGACGCGGGTATTATCCGTTTTTTTTCTGCTTATTATTTGGTCAAAAAGTGCGCGCAATTGTTGTTACTCTAGATTAACTATATTTATAGTTATAAAAAATGATATTTTTTTATAACTATAAACTGGTCCAGTGCACTTGTTTATTCGAATAAAAATGTCTCACTTTGCAAGAACGTAGGTATGTTGAAGCTTTGGTCGTAGGATAAAGAGACAATTTGTAGGTTTTTCCGTGCAGACAGCAATTTTAGTTAAACTGAATTAAGTTTTAAGAATGACCTTCTTTTATTAATATTTTTCTATGATAGATTGCTCTCAAGCCGATTGCGACATAGCTTACGAAACTTGGTGTCCGTCGTCCGCGTTCTTGGATTTCACATGCGCTTGACATCAAGCGGATGTGATGGCACAACACGTGGTTATTTGATAAAAAAAAACGCCTGGTCTCAAGGAAATATGAATGGAATATTGATTGAAGAAGACGATGTTACGATTCTGAATAACACATCGATCACAGTTATGCAGATGATGTTAAAATTTTATCCACAAGAGACTCTTTCTTTGTAGGCTAGTGAGTTGGCTGTCGGTTCTGATTCTGAATTTTGATTTTCGTTGTGTTCTTGTAATATTAAGAATAACAGCGATCCGATTCCACAGTCAATTGATACTCATATTTGGAAATTACGATATCAGATTTTTTACTAATAATAGACATTGTAAAGTGTAACAGACAGTGCAAGTCGATTGCAATCCAACTGGTAAGACAAAAACTAATAAATGTTATGACAGCGCCACGCGTACACATTGTGGCGGATGGGGACGAATATTTATTTATTTATTTATAACATCGAGAGGCAGTAAATTAGCTTTGAATTTACGGCGCGGCGCAGGAGTGATCGCGAGCTATTTCGGTCGCAGGCGCATGATTTAAACAGTTCCCGGCCCGTTAGAAATCGAAACCGAGGGACTGCGGTGAACACTGGAGTGTATGAGTACATTTGATAGCCAATTATAATCCCATTTAGTATTGCGTGAACATGCAATGAATTTTGTAGGATATTTATACGTTTTGATCTTCACAATCGTCTGGCTGGATAGAGATGGCCGATCGTGGGAAAATACCCAATCTTCCCAGGTTTAATAGCTATATCGGGTATTAACCCACAAGCTTTCGTCTCTAGCTGTAATACAAGTAGGTATTTTATTTGGAATTTTCTATGAAAATGTGATTAAACTACTAGTCTGTTAGGTTGATACAATTCAATAATTCCCTAAACTCGATGAAACAAAACTTTATGATCGAGTCTATAATTCATAGAGTTACTATGTGTTTAGAAAAGCCAAACAAGCTTAAGAATCATTTCTTCTATCACTGAAGTACCCTCACCGTGTATGGCCGTAACACATGTTCTTACTATTGTCTCGAACGGCTCCTGTCTTGTGAACATGACGCAACAATGGTCCAGTCACGAACCAGCGGCGGTACGCAGCATACGTGACCCTAATCCTACTGATCCCCGTCTGGGATATTTCTGTGGCAATGGCAACACTGGCCAATTAAATTAATGATGGTTTTATGTTTTTTTAAGATCGACCCGGTATTTGGCTAACGCATCTTATATTTAAAGGTATTACGAACATAGCAAGAGTTGCCTATATGTATAAGCTGCAAGATGGGATGGATAAATGGTGGAAATAATTATGGGCCCTGGAGGGGAAATATCATACTTCAAATCCTTTAAATAACTAATTTTATTTAAAGGCATCATTCTTTTTAAATTTTTACAAAAAGAATGACGGCATTCACACAGATTTTGTAAAAAGCTTAGCTGCCTGAACTGGGAAATAGGTTAATAAAAGTGCAGAAAATTAACACTGTCTGTTAAAATTCAACTAGTTGATTAAGATCCAAGTTCTTAAACTTCAAATACTCGTAATCAGTCAAAATTGTTGATGGCTGATACCTACCTAGTTCTGTAATTATTGCTATAGGAGACTGTGGTATGTGAAGTCAAATTAAACTTTGAGTATACAAATTTTGCCAAAACTCCTCGCGCTTTTACAAAACCAAATAATGTTTAAAATTTACAGCTGTAATACTTATAATAGGCACTTTAAACAAGGCTTTAGCCGCGTATATTTTTCCACGCTTTGCATCAAGCAACAACCATTCAACAAGAATTACTTTCATACCGCTTAATTAGAGAAGACTACAATCGTAATTTGTAAGCACAACTCGACATCGAATTAAAACCCCACCTTCAACAGTGACCATTCAGAAGCATTGTAAAAACTTCATACAATGGAAAGTAAAATTTTACTGCCGCTCCGTTAATGACAAATGGTTGTAAAAATTCAGCAAATTGGTGCTTTAGCGTGCAAATTAATACCGAACTGCGTATTCGAATGTGATAAACGGTCTGTGATGATGTTTGTATTGTAGATTAGTGTCATGGCGGCGGACGGTTGAGTTTATATTTTATAGTTCACCTGCCTATAATGTACACGGAGTTTCATAGTAAAATATTCCCTTCAATGCCTGTGCAATAATTTGCCTAGATCTAATCTAATGCGTGTAAAGGGTCGTTACTTTAATAGCATAATCAACTATGTAAAGTACATGTTTATACTAACAATGACAAGCTTGGTCATTTTTATTAATCCTTTTACTTTACTTCTATGTTAGTGGTCCTAGTTAGCGCTTATTCATGTGACGTTACGGAATTTAATTCTTCCTAAATGTAGTATTTCTCTTGAAAGTGTTATTTATATGACGTTTATATCGTGTGAATAGGCTTTTAATGAACATCCGTTGTATTGGCTCTTAATTATGTATATAGATTACGGGTACTAGTAATATTTATGTTTTTTTTTATATGTAGGTGCATGTACCTATGTAATTTAGAACATGCAATTTACTGAAGTAAATCTCGCGTTCTAAATAAAAGCTGGTTTCTCAAATTGTTTTTAACAATTATTGTCAACGGTTAAATTCACGTAAAAACGTGTTCGAAATGTAAACAAAATAATATTTCTAGAACATTCTAGAGGCGAGGCCGGTGACACCGCACCACGCACGCTCCGCGCGCATAAATAACAGGCGTCACTTGTTTTACCAATAAAATTGATTCTTTTGCAAATCAAAATCACCGATCTCCGAGTTTAATATTTGAGTGTTTGAATTTGGAATGTAATACGTCGTTGCATGTTACGTTGATGTAAATGTTGACGTTTATTTATAACATACCTACCTCAATTCGGGTTTGAAAAATAAAGTACATGGTGATATTTATTTGAATTCTTAGAAGGCATTTAAACAGAATATAAGAACGTTTACATTGAAGTGAACATTTTAAATTTTTTATGGTTCAGGCGGAATTCGAATCCGCATTTCCAACGGCTTTCCGGGCCAACACGTGCGTCCCACCTACTGGGCCACTGAACCGATACACATATTACATAACATTAGAATATTCTATTATCGTAAATGAAATTGAAACGGAAATGGAACTTTGATTTACATAATGGTTTTATATACTATCATATATTGTAGGTATATATATAAACGTAAAAAATACCGTAAGACGGATTACAAAATGTTAAATCGATAAGCGTTAAAATAATGTTGATGGTGAGGATTATTTTTATTTATTTTTTATACAAACGGAAATCGGATATAAATTTTATAGATTTACTCACAGAAACAAAATTAAGTTCAGTATAATAGATGATAAAACTGTTTAAAAAGATATAAATCTCGAAACTAGCACTAAACATTTCAACCAAACAACCCATAACTCATCGATGCCTCATAGAACTACATTTAATGCAAGACAATAGTAAAAAGCGTGTTTTAGAAGCGAATTTCACGCTCCATAATAAATCATGGAATTGACAGCGCCATTCAATGAGGCCTATTTATCGGAAACATATAACGCGTGCCAAACTGAGCAATGATCAATGAAAAATCGGATAGTGACAGTATCGCCCTTATACCGAATAATGAATGATATATAGTGTCCAGACGTATTATACCGACGTTTACGATCAGATACCGAGGCTGATTGTCGTTTAATAGAATATTAATATGGTATTCATCAAATCAGAACTATATGTATAAAATGTGGTTATCGGTTTTACGGTTTTTAATTTACAGTGCATTTTGATTGGACATAAAAAGTCACATTATCGTCGGCTTGCGAATAAATTATCCGCCGTTGACAGAAAGCTTACCGTTTTAAATATTTTCGATATCGGTACGTGCGAAGCTATTTTGATAAGGGAAATGAGAATTAAGTTTTAATAACGCTATGACTGACTGATTGAGTCTAGTTATTGGACCTATGCAAGTGCTAATTCGGCGGAGCCTTTTCTTCATTGCTTTAATGATGAGAGGGTTCTTGCTTAAGGCGGCCTTCTCATAGAAGCGCTCTGTGCACTTTTTGAAATGGGTTTGTACCGGTTCCAAATGAAGGTCCCGGTGCAGGTCCGTGTTTCGGATGTACGGCGGAGCCCCTACCGCAGATCTCAGAAATTTGTAATCCTCGTAGGTGCTGCATGTGCGAAGGCGGGGCTCGCGTACGAAAACACGGACTCCCCATATTTTTTTTAAATATTAAAAATTGTATAAATATTATGCTAGCTAGCTGCGCCCCACGGTTTGACCCGCGTTTAAGATAAAAAAGTAGCCCATATGTTATTCCAGGATGTCAGAGCTACCACTCTACCGAATTTTAACAAAATTGATCCAGCCGTTTGAACGCGAAGAAATAACAAACTTGCAAACACACTCACAAACGTTCGCCTTTTTAACTCTTAACTTGGCAATGTGCATTATAATGCACGTACTCTTTAACGATTTTTTTTTTCTTTTTTTTCTGAATCCATAATAGTTTGCTTTATCCAACCTTAGTAAGGTTTGAACCATTGACCTTTCTTTTGTTCTGTCAATTTGAGGGATAATACAAATGTGATACAGGATTACCTACATGCATAATTATTTATTAATTTATGATTGTACCTTAATGCCTTCGCATTTTCACCCTGAAGAATTTGCGTTATCCGTAAATACAGCTTGGAGTTTATTATTTATTATGGCGGAAACTGGGAAAACTAACCGCGGCCGGAGCAGGAAACAGCGGGATGCGGAACAAAGGGCGAAGAAAACGCGTAGGTGGCACTTAGCTGTAATCCTGCCTTCTGTGCCATCGAATAATATGAAGCATTCTTGTTAAACATACTCACTGCCCGTGTATTTTACAACTAACCGTAACGTTTGGAACCCAATTTGATGATTTACAAATTAAAGGTTTTAAACATTCCCAAGCAGCAAATTTAGGTGCTATAAATAAATGGGGCGAGCACGTCACCTATTTTGCTAATATTTAATGATTTAAAAGCGCTAAGAATATTCGAGAAAAAGTTCTGTAAACGTTGACTCAAACCGAATTGGGTGCAGATTACTCAGCCTGAAATTCCATCGCAATAATTGTAAGAAGTGTCTTATACCTGAAAACCTGTATGCCCAAATAGTAAAAAAGCGGGGTTAAAAGTTTTTTTTGTTTTTGCTTAGTACCAAACACCTCCTTGGGTTTCATATAGAACCTTACAGTAACAAAAATATCAGAATTAGAGGACGAATTTCGACAAGGTGGTTAGAATATTATATGAATAAGGTTAGGCGACTTACTTGATTGCGTCAAGGGGACCATAACAGTTTTTATAAAAAGAAATTATAATATGATAATATTTGAACACTTTAAAACTACCCCTATCCTCCCTGCCTAAGGTTTGGCAGTCACTACATTGGAAAAAAAACTTATCTCATTTTATTCCAACAAAAAATGTAGTAACCCTAGGTATATGGCGCCAGTATTGACTTACGAGTACCACCTTCATTCTGAGGTTCGCTTCATATAAAAAATATTTTGTAATGATTTGATCTTTGAGGCAGCTGTCCAAAATCTTCATAAAATCGAGTAGGTACAATATCTAGGAGTTCCAGTACAGTATTTACGACGGGTATTCACATTCAAATTAAAGTTAGCTACAACACTCCAAACAACCTTTCAGAATCTGTGACTGCTAACATTTCATCTGTCACTATGACCAAAGTAATATTCAATGTCTCACACAACTCTACCGAGCAGGAGCGAGACAGAGAGAACCGCGACAAGAAAAGAGACAAAAATGCTGCTTCTAACCTTCCGGGACCTGACTTAGGGTATACGTACTTTAAATATTAATGCTGGTTAATGTTAATCTAAGACAACCGTGACGCAATTTGAATGAGCCTGGCCTGTGTTAAAACTGTTTCAGATCAGAAATCAGTGCGCTCCAGCGGTGCCTGAGGCTAATTCTTATTCTAGACGGTCGTATTTATTTTGTGCAGATCTTAACTATGTGTTAGGAATTTCTATGCAGGAGGTAAGTTAGTTTATTAAGTAGTAAACGGTGAATATAGTAAACCATATCTCGACAAAAGCTACCATGTTGAGCAAAATCGTTACGATCATTGAAAATTTTCGTTGTAAAAAGATTTGTGAAAGTACGGTTTATTTCATTATTACAATTGGAAGCGAAGTTAACCCTGCCAACGCGCCGGTGGATCCAAATGGCACGGCAGTCATAACGCTAAAGTTTCTTGCAGCACATATGCGACCGTTTCGTTCTTTTATTTTCGCTTCCATTTTCCATTTCCGCTAAAGCGAAAGCGACTTTTCACGGCGACTTTTTTCCTCTGAAAGCTGCGAGTTGTGGTAAAACAATAAAAAAAAAAACAATGAACGAAGAGAAATGGAAACAAAAATTTTCGCTTTGTGATAAATCATAAAATGCTTGGACTGGTACAAACTTTGCGAGTAGGTATCAATGTTAGCATTGTCTACACAAAGATAGCGAGTAAAAAATAAAAATTCGCCCCCGTTATTGTTTTTGCTAAGTATTTTAATGTAGAGATGGGATATAGGGAAAGCTTCACGAGAAACAGAATAGGCCTATACGAAACTGGAACTATAGCGTAATATAAGTAAACGGGAGAGCTTAACGCATCGCTCGACACAAATCCCAAGCGGAAAGATTCCATTAAGAAAATCAAAAAAGGTCTGCCCGGTTCACGGGCCGCGACTATTTTCATTTAGCAAAAACAACCCATAAATTGTCATCTTAACGAGATTTCTGTTTTTGCAGCATTAGCACCCTCGAGTGTTTGGCGACTAACAGTTCGGTGATGTCCTTGTCTGTCGACTTATTGCGTCAGCACATTTATGAAAATAAATGGCGAAAGACAGAAGGGAAATATGTTAAGCGTTGCGAAATCAATCATCAGATAAATATTTTGTTACTGTTTCTAGGAAAATGCTGGATTTATTTTCATATCTGTTCTAAATCTCTTGAGTAGAATGCGTGTGCTTTGGCACGCGGCGCGCAGGGCGCATGCGTGTCCAGCCATCGGGCTGCGCGCGAGTGCGCTCAGCCGCTTGTTATTTATTACCTCATCAACGAATTAGCTTTGTTTATAGCACCATTCGTGGATGAACTTCGCAAAAACCTTATGAATACGTCATAAACAGCTGACTATTGTATCTATTTACATTTAACAGTAAAAAGTCGATAAAATGACAATAAATAATCATGAAAGTGAAATACAAGCGTTTTTATTTTCATCGCTTCATACCGAAGTCCCGAAGCGCCTGTTTAATAGGATCATAATATACAACTGCTAACTGACTGTTGGAGAACAATGGGCGACTGAATAAGCCCGGAATATCATAATTAAAGAGCCGTTCTACAGTTAAGGGCCCGTCACGTGATAGCGTTGCCCAAATTATCCGGGCGTCGTGTCATCTTGTCCCAATCCAATATGGCGCCATAAATCCTCGGAAGGAGAAAAGGGGGCGGTGGAGGGGGCACGTCACTCAAACTTTCTCTGTACTCCGTCTTACGCTCCCGGTCTTAAGGGTGGGTACAGACAGCACCTAACTAGGCGTTCATTTTTCATTTCGTGCGGCATTTTGAGGGTTGGACGCCATACGCCATGCGTGCCGCGCGATATTGTTAACGTTTTTGAAGGGCCCAATGAGCGTGAAATTAAAAATGATAGTGTATACTTACTCATTTCCGAAAACGAATTCTGTAACGTTTATACCTACGTTTCGTTTATATAAGAATTTCAAACCCGAATTTAAAAAAGTCCGAATAGTTATTGAACTAACTTTATATATATACATACAAGAATATTAAAAAAAAAATCATTTTGGGCAGACGACTTCGAACAGGCCTAAAACGCGGTTAAAGGCAAAGTTACATTATGTTGCAGAAATACTTACATTTACTACTGTCGACTAACTAAGTACATACTGTATCATTCAAATATCCAATATGTCTATTCTTAAAATGTAAGTAATATTGAATACGATATTTCGTTTGCTAACCTTACCCTCGGAGGAGGAATGCTCAGATAGAGTTCGGCCGTGGGATGAGTAATCTCTTTTTGTTTTTCTAAGAGCGTTGGACGCCGTCTGATTATCGGCCGCTTTCCACACAACCTTTTAAATAACAATCGATATGTATAAACAATGTGAGGTAAAAGGTATTTTTGCGCAAGTGCGTAAAGGTATGCGTTGTTTACGTTTAGCCCGGTACTTACACTATTTGCGTTTAGGTATGATATCTCAAGGTACATAGGTACTCGATGCACTATATATTTCTATCCACACTACTTACATATATCATATCTATTTTTATTATAGATTTTATGTCACTCGCCGTCGCTGAATCTAATTGTCATCATTAAAATTCGTATACATAATTATAAGGTCGATTCACTAAAGCTGGCACGAATGGAATGAATGAGTGAACGATAATATTTATGTGTGCGTCACAAAATGATTACATACAGGTTGATACAATAAGTGATTATGAATGTGAAAATTATCGAACCAAATTAAATTCAAAATGACGAATGGGTTTTTTTTTCAAAATTTCAAATTGGTGCTAGGAAGCTGAAACTCGGTATCGGGGGGCATTTGGGGCTCACAAATATGAATCTGAAATCGGTGTCGGAAAATTCGGTCAAAGTCGGAAAATATCGAAAAAAAACAATATTTGTATGGAATTTTTTTTTTTGGAGTCCCGTATCTCGTAAACCGCTGGAGATGGGTAGGGGGATGCTCAAACAAATGTCATAGGGGACCCCCACCCGAGTACAGTCGTGGAAATAAAATCAAAATGGCGACTTTTTTTTTTCCGAAAATTTCAAATTGGTCCGAGGGGGCTGAAACTCGGTATTGGGGGGCTTTTGGGTTCTCCGACTCAGAATATGAAATCGGACTTTGAATATTCGGTCAACTTTGGATAACATCGGACAAATAAAATTTAGTAATCTTAGCTTGACGGAGGGCCGAGCCATTTCTGAGCATAACTTATTGAATCGAATGGGTCTTAGCCTCGGATACTAGTACTTTCAATGAAAACTATATTGAATAAAATCGGTCGAGCCGTTTTTGAGTTATTGCAAAATTTCATAATTTTCTTTAAAATGACGTAAGTGCCGCGCGGTGTCCCTACACTTCGAACGCTACACATATTGGTTAAGTGCCAAACTATATTAAAACATTTCGCTCAATCTGTCACGTATTATAGATAACTTCCAAAAGATAATAAGTAATTACTGTTTCTTGGCGTGTACGACCTTTTTATAGGGCTTGAAATCTTTCTCGTAATTTTCGTCTATTGTGAAGGACGGGCAACTACGGGACCCTACACTGAGCAGTGAGCGTGGCCCGACATGCTCTTGGCCGGTTTTTATAATTCGAACTAGTCGTCCGTCACCTATTAATTCTTGACATTAACCCTTTACCAGGCCGCGAAGACAAGAAGAAAATGTGGGTTACTTTAATACCATTGCATAGTCCCACATGGTTAAACTCATACGAGACAATGGAATAGTATCATCCCACATCCTAATTCTGGTCATACACAGATTGCATGAATATTAAGTAATATGTACAATTTTATTACACTGCCTTACAACAGTCAAAATCTAAAGTATGTCAAAAACTAGCGTCTTCATAAAACACCATGATAGTAAAATATTTTTCTATCAAACAGTTAAATATACCTTTCGGACATATATATTACTTCTTTAGTCTAAATATTGTGCGGATTATGCTTATATTATACCTAATAATTTTTATTTTTCTTGAATAACAAAAACCCATTTTGTTGTTGTTTACAAAATATTAGGAGGCCCCTGTATAAGAACGGCACTCACACTAACACTCAAAGTGACAAGTGACATAACTTTCATTCAATCCATTCGCGCCAGCTTTAGTGAATCGACCTTATATGTATTTACCTATATTACTTATTGTTTTGACATTTGTCGTTGTCTGCATTATGCACATAAATAAGCAATAAATAACAGGACAGTAAGAAAACTACGTCCCTATATAACTATTCAAATAAAAGCAGATATTCTATATTAATTTATAAAAAAACCGGATAAGTGTGAGTCATACTCGCCCACTGAGGGTTCCGTACAAGTTTGCTTGATTACGTACTTTAAATAAATACTATATTTTTTTATGATCTAATTACAAATGCAGGTACAGTTTTCTGATTTTTCCCTATAGTTGTAACAAAAGATGGTATTTGTTAACGATAACCGCGTCCGTCGGCTATCGGTCACATGGACGCTCCGTAACTCAGGGATGAGTATGGAGCTAAGCGGACTGTAGGTTGAGAATAGGGTAAACGAAACGGACGAAAACGTAAAACGCAACGGTGAAATCAACGAAATATATTACACAAGAAATTAACAATTAACACAACAACGGATCGGAAAAACACTTAAATTAATACTATTTTTGCCTAACAGTTTACAAATATATTAATCATTTATTTATTTATTAAATTAGCCTAGCTGTCCGTAACAGTATTACTTGTCAATTTATATAGTTCTAGGTCAACGGAAAATACTCTGTATCTGTTATCCCCTTGAGAGTGTCGAAAAATACGTTGTTTGCGGCATAAACAGTCGTATCTTTTTTTTACGTCAACTTGGAAATTTAATTTTTTCAGAGCTTCAAAAGATTGTGGAGCTGAGTACATGCTTTTAATTTCAACTTGACACCTCTACGCGTTCCCGAGATAGAGGGTCTTGATAGACAGATGGATGGACGGACGGACATCAAAGTTGTCCTATACCTAAGGGTTCCGTTTTTTCCTTTCGAGGTACGACACCCTAAAAGTGTTACATTTGAGACTATTTGCTGTAAACGTTATACTTTTTTTAGAAATTGTACAGAAAATGTAGGTACTCGTTTCTGTTTGTCCCAGAAACATCCTAGATTCATGAACATATTCAAACACATAACACAAATATACGTATACTTACTCTTGCGGGGACTTGAAATGCAATATCGCCAGTTTGGTAGGCTGTACAATCAACTTAGCTTAACATCGTTAAAATATATTTTACGTCACCCTAAGGCCGTAAGTGGGATTTTCATCCCGGGAGGAAATCTCACTTCCTGGCCGCAAGACGTAAAACTTTAGACAAACCGCGGGCGGTAATTCGTGAAGCCCCAGCTCGCATATTTATGGCCCTCACCTTCGGTTCGATCACAAACTTCAGTTCACAAACTCCTGCGATCTGGGGCTTCGTCAATTCACCGCCCTAGTTATGTAATCACTACATACCTATGTAGTATAAAAAAAAGTCGCTTACAGTCTAGTCTGTCTGTCGCTATTTATGATTAAATCTTTAACTACGAAACGGATTTTGATGCGGTTTTTTTAAGTAAGTAGATAGAGTGATTAAAGAGGCAGGTTTATATGTATAATACATGCATAATTTATCAGCATTGCACCCGTGCGAAGCCTAGTGTACTATTAGAATGAAGTCACGTAGAAAAAACCATCCTACCTAACCACAGGCGACTGTAATGGGTAATGACACAGGGTTAACCGCAACGCAAAGTGGATAACTAGTGTTCTATTAACTGTTTAATGGTGAATTGCTCAAATTGTTACTTGATGGTGTAACCATTTGAACTAGAGATAAAGCAATTTTGAAATAATCGTTTTAAGGTGTTCACGAAATTTTAAACGAATGTTGTTATGACTGCCAACTGCAATCTTCATGAGAGTTGAATCCCGGTAAGTGAAAATATGTGTGTGACGAGATCTAATATTTGTGCCTATAGTCTGTAGTCATTAATGATTTCTATGTATTTAAGTGTGTAGGTATATCATCGTCGAGTATATATAACACAAGCTTATTGGATACGGTATTGGAACACAGCTCAATCCACTTATCTGTTAGTATGAAGTTTTTTATGAATATACTAGTTTGTGACGTCATGAAAATCAGTAGTCAAAATACGTCTTAATTTTAGATTTTGTCCAATTAAATGTCTTATAATGTCGAAAAGTAATTAGTAGTATATTTGGTCTGGATGATATCTACAATTTATTTTCACTATGACTGTAACAAAACCTCCACACACTGCACACTAATCTAAATAATTCAATATCTTCCATTACTTCCGCTGCAGGTCTAATTGGTGCCCACATGTCCTATAATCCTATTAGGACCCCTCGCGTGACCACACTCTATATATGGACAAATAAACTTAGGTATTGGTTTTCAATAAAGTGGCCATCCATCACATAGTCTTAGCGCGCCAGGGGGTGACTGTATTAGAAAACCTTCGTCAGACAGCTCTATCTACACCTATCCAGGTACCTGAGGTGATTAATGTGGAGTACAGGCTCATGTATGAATGGGTGGAATCAAAAATAAAGCTAACCTAGAGGCGAGGGTTTCCTCGTAAGCAATTCTATCATTATCTGATGTACTTTTAAATATAAATGTATTCTAAAAACATAACCTGACCTTAGTTCCGCAGCCGGGTAAAAAGAGTTACTGATGCGGAACGTTTATGTAGCAAATTTGTTTGTTACGATGATGCTTATCATCTCATCACCATTCATTCTTTTTAACGGACTATGATGAAGTATCAGCCTTACGTAAGCAACTGATTAACAAGAAAAGTTAATCATTAATTTAACTGTTAGTGTACGTATTTAAATAGCTTTGTTAGTCTGTAAGGCAACGTGAAAGATCCAATCGACATATTATATACTCGTAAGTGTCTTCACAGATATCATTTCGAAGGCAGGTGGTCCCGAGCATCATATTAAGCGATCATATGAACTTTTCGGTTACCCACGTGTCTTAATAAATAATGTGTACGAAAATGTATCTTTAATATTATGAACTTTGTCATTTTCAAATGTCTTAAAATTTCATCTGAAGTTTATTGTTAGTTAAAATTAATATGTTCGATATATATTCGCTATGTAGTTGGCTCGCCCTAATAAACAATTCAATACAAATATCTTGTTAATATTGTTTATTGAATAAATGACTATAATAAAATTGTATATTTATTAATTTGGTCCATTATTGATAACAAGAATATTTCTGTATGTTTCAATTCAAAGTAATTAAATATTGCAGTGTAAGTAGCTACTATATTTACCAATGTAAGTAACTACTATATTTACCTTTATATGGATATATATGTCAGTAGTCGTAGTTTTGCACTGAACATTTCAGTTTAATGTTAAGCAAGATTACTAAGTAGTTCAAAAATGCTTTGGAAAAGTCTCATAATGGTGTCATTATAACATAGCTTGGTTAACCGTCTTTGACATTCTCTACATGTATGATACTAATCTTTATGACTGCCGACAGTCATACAAGATAAAGTAAAATAACTCATTTTAACCCTGAGATCTGATTACATCTCAAAATAACTAAATAAGCGCGGGACCCCCATGCAATGCAACGTTATAATTATTACCTTATTTTTTTAGGATTACACAAAATAGTGAAGTTCATTGTAAAAATCTAACAAAACGTAATGATATATAGATGACCACGCAATTACCGACTCATTATGTTATTCATAATGAGCATTCTATTGTCTATGTGAAAAAAAAAACGCAGAATTAGAATGCGTGAAACAAAACCTCGCCAGAACATAAAATATAATTTTTGCCTTCAAGTTGTTGAAAATTATACTGTTTCTGGTTGTGTTAGGGGTGAAGATGCGTGTAAAAACAAGTTGAATTTGCCAAATTGCTTTTATCATTTCGTTATGGGATTCTCGTCATTTTTCCGTTGTACTAAAGTTTAAGGCGTGTGAAAGACGTGCGTTTAAGCAGCCCGCTGCGTTTACGAGAGTAACGGTAAGGGGATCATGCGGTCCAACATTTTCGGGTCTCGGTTTCGGCCAAGAATTAATTATGCAAACAAAACCCGGCTTTATTGTTTCTTTTGCCGAAATTTTCGGGACTGTTTGGACGTTTTGCGTAATTTTTTTCGAAAATAGAATTGTCATTGTTTTGAAGCGCTTTGTCTGCGGTCATAATTGGACAACTGTTGAATAACGGTCTGAGATGTCATTTGCTTTTGCCTTTTGGGGTATTATGTTGTAATTCTACGAACCTTGCGTAATTTTTCTACAAGATATTTGTTATAATTACTATAATACTATCTGCTATAATTAATTTATAGAGAAATATGCATATGACGTTGCATTGATTCTCATAACATTAACATTCGTTATAAATGTTATAAGAATCACATAATAAATAAAAAGTTTCAACCACGAACCCGTTAGACAACCGTTTTCTAAAATATCCAGCGAACTATTGGTCAAGCAAATTAAACAAATTACTTTGTACGATTCAAACGATATTTATGGTGATGGCGTCGAAAATGAGTACAGTTGAGTCAAGGCCACTTTGAATTGAGTCATCAACGCTTATTACTGTTTCACCCATGCGGTCATCTAACCATATCACCCCAGTTCTGTCCCAGCACCTATTAATATATTGAGCCCTAAAAATATTATTAGTTCAACACCAGCGTATTGAGACGTCACTCAGCGGGAACTTTATGGCCTCATTTGAACAATTTGATGGCACTTCCTTGAACCATGACCAACCAGTTAACCCTGACCTCCATAAAAACAAAATAATTGCCTATTCCGCCTTTTGTTCGAAGCAATCTGGGAACATCGTGAGAGATCACCGTAAAACGGTTACATTTGACTATTTAGATTTTTTCCCGGTCCGCTTTTTGGTTCGAATTTTTAACTAGCGAAAACGATGTCGGGCACAGTCGTTAACTTTATGACTATTGTGACGAGGTGCGTGCATTCTAATTGAGTATAAAATCTGAGTCACAATGAGAACTCGATTAAAGATAGTAACAGTACAGTAAATTTAATCTAATTACGTACGGGGAAAGTGTCGCCGAAATAGAGCGGGCGAACTAAGAAATAAGAGATGGCGTGGCGGTGTTTTAGAAAAAAAAACCTAATATCTCAAATGTCAAAATGTGACATTGAGTGATTTGTGGGTAAGCTCCGCCTGTCCTGTGTTTCAAACATCACCGCGCGCCAGACAGCTGAGCCGAAAGCCCGGAGGACGAAACAAACCCACCCATACCCGTCCTTTTCCTGCTCACCTATAAACCTATCTCCATCTCAAGTGACGGCTAAGACTACATTCTATAGACACGTATCATGGCGTTACCTGAGAGCTTTTGTGTAAAAGTTCAACGCTTTTTCGTGCAGTTGTTTAAAAAGATTTTGTGCATTGCACGAGGGATTTCGCACTGTTGCATTATTATGGAGCTTTTCTTTAATTTCCGCTCCGACTCTCACGGTGAGTACAAAAACATTTTAGTTAGTTACATTTTACATTATGGCAGCTTTGCACGTACTACTAAGTTTCATACTTATTTCATATTTGTATATGTATTCTAATAATATATGTTTAATTTATTTTATATAAATTAAATATAAATATTTAGTGTATTCTAAAAATAGTAATTATTTAACTACAATTGAGACTCACTTTTATATAAATTATGCTTGCAATATAAGAAACACCAACGTACCTGTAACAAAAAAAAAACATTAATTATTAGTAACTTTTATTATACATAATATACAATATGCATGTATTTTTTTATGACAGTAGATAAAATGTAGCCAAAATATTCTTGAAATCCTTCTTCGCTTAGATAAAAATAAAATTATTTTATTTACATTTGAATACCATTTTTTTTACTAGGTATGCATTGAGTTGTTCCCGCGTTGTAAACAGAAAACGTTATACTTATATATTTCTTAAAGAGAAAAATAAAAAGCTTGACGTCACAAATTGAAAATAAACAACGCTCTATGAGGCTTGTGATCCAGTGCCGAGCGATAAGCTATCGCGCATTACAGGACACTTACATCACATTACGACACATCTGGTTTTAATGAATGCTCCTCTATGGTCACAGTACCTACTCGCGTTCTCACAATAAAGCGATGACGGATAAGGTTGCCCTATTTCTTGAAGAGTGACTTGAAGATTAATATTTCAAACATAAATTACGTCTATTATATATGCTGTACATTATATTGGAACAAATAAAATAAAAAACAATTGGCAGGTGCTATTACATATATATACATATATGTATACGCTATATATCCTTCTTCTACCCTTCTTGCCTGTACAAGTGTACAGTGCTACACAGAGTAAGACAAGGCAAGGCACACACTAAGATTATATTTTAGAGCAATCATAATAAAAGTGTGCTCGCTGAACCTATGGCTCTGCAAAGCTTCTCCGTGATAATGTCTACCTATCTACTAGTCATAATGAAGAAAAATATACTAATGACAGATCATATAGCATAAATACATATTATTATATGAAAAGTTATTTTCATTTTGATATCCAAATAGTCTCCGTCGCCCAAAAAGATTGAAAATCGCAGCAGACATACCTAATATACCTAGTAATTCATATCCATAACAATGCAATTGCAAATCCTAATTTTAGACATGTAAAGCTCCACTTATTAGTCTGAATTCGAATTAAGAGCATGCGATGTGACAGATGGTCCAATCCGTCCGAAGATATAAATAGCGTCGCTTTAAGTGGCAAAGAGCGCCGACGACCCTCCGATAACATCGCATTAGGGCGCGTTGGGCTACTGGTTTTAGTCACAGTGAAAAAACTATATATCCACTTAAACCTTACTTTAGGTAATGTCTGCGGTAATGCTTTAAACGCAGTATGGAACTTTACTGTCTCTTCGTAATTTTTTTTGAGGTACATTAGGAAGCGGCGAGCCACTTGTATATAAATGAGACCTATAACTATAAATATGTATTTATACTTAAACTTTATTTTAAATACGTAACAATTCAAACGCAGTATATATTTTTTCGCAGACGCATTTAAAGTAGGTCGTATGCAGTTTCGTTGTTTGCAGAATACCTATTTATATATAAGTCCAAATTACATCAGATCATTGTAATAAAATGATATGTATATTGACATATTCCTAACTACTTATTACTTATCTTCATAATCCATAGTTTCTCATAATATAAAAACATAGACATACTAAAGGCACTTTATAAGAACATACAATTCGTAACACAAAGCGAATAGATATCTAAAACAAGAAACGTTTGGAAATTAGAAACAAAACCAATTTAAACTATTCCGTTTCGCCTCGCACAGACCAGTACGAAAGTTCGCCGAAAAAAAGAACTAAAATGTCCGCGATCCCAAAGGCATCGTTATATGCCCGTGTTTCTATTAAATAATGATTGCGGTTTCGAAAGAAACCGTAAGAAACGGTAGGCAATTTAAATAAGGTATTTTTAATTTGGTTGGTTAAAATCAAACGGTTCGAATAACTAAAGTTCATTATTTTGATCGCACGACTGGATACTTCGTCTCTAGTAAATAAGCGATAGCTTCTTACTGGAACAATTATTATATGCATGGAAAAATAAAAATTACAGTTTTTGATGATGAACGACGATTGTACCTAAATCAATATTCATTGCGTTCTCGATTTTCGGTTTCCAAAATACGGTATGATGATACGAACGGCCCTATCTTACAAGACGCTGCGTGACTAATGTAATGGGTAAGCCGAAAGTACAGTGATTTAGCCGAAACCATCTCGTGGTATTGGTCGTCGTGTGTGGCTACGCTTAATTGGATACCAAAGCAATTTTTCTAATGAATTTTATTCAAAAATTTAGTTTTTTATGACTTGTAATATTTTAAGCGGTAGCTTAGATTGGACAGGTTATTCTTCTTGGAGCTTTTGCAATATTAGAATTTATAGAAGTGGGTATAGACATTATTTTAGGCTACATTAATAATGAAAGAATAAAAACATAATTTTGTATTTTAGTTTATGCTGTATTTGTCTTTCGATGTTGTTATAAATAGGGACGACGATTGATGAATAAATAAGCTCAATATGTCATGAAACAAAGGGAAACAATTAAAAAATATTTTTTGAAATGTGTGACTTAAAAGGTACGCAATTTTTTTTGGAGCAGTCTAAGTGTATTTATATTCAAATAAAAAATGGAATCTTTTGAAATCCTCAAAAAAGATTTTCTTGTCATGCCTACGGTACAGTAAATGATTACATTAACTTTTATCTTATCTTGTAAATTGTCAAAGTTAGGATCTCGATACGATACATGCTGGCAGTCTGATTTGAAAAAAACAAAAAAAACAAAAAGGCTTTGTACTTATTAATATAACGGAGATAGTTTATCTACTATGTACACTCGAGTTCTTAAATTTAAGAGCAAAAATGTCGTCAGTCTCAGTCATATCTCTTTTATGCCGTTAACAATAGAGTCGAGTTCACATAATTTTGATCAAAATTGTTCTTATAATAATGAGTTTTGACACCCGAGCCCGAAAACTCTTGAAATGCAACTAGAAAGCTGTTTACCATGCAAGTATTTATTCATTTTCATCAATAAAAACAAAGTAACAGTAAATAAAAACTTTGAGAAAGCTGTTTTACATGAAGGACCTCTTCACAATGTACATCAAAAATTATGCCGAGTTTTTGAAACTCCCACGGAAGCGAAACAAAGAAGCATCGAAACGCGTAAAAGTATACGTATAATCAAAAGAACATTGTGAGGCGGCTCGACCAACATGCACCTTTCAAATTAGCCAAAACACTGACATGAAATGCTAAGAAACAAACGGAAGAGAAGTTCCTTATCAGTCTATCAGCATGTGGTATCGAAAGCACGTGCCGCGGGCAGCACCCTTACCAAGTTACCACGAGTTAACGTGATCGTACTCACTAGCGACTTGTATGGAGAATAGTACCGCGCCCCTAAGTGGTTACTTTGTAAAACTATGATTCGCCATACAAATCCTTTACACAGTAGCTAACGAGTACTGTCACTGTAAACTCATGGTAAGGGTAGGTCGGAATGTGCGGATGTTCTCAGCGATGTGCGAAGCGATAATTTTGTGTCAATTAGCATCCAATGGGAAATTTGTAATGAGTTCAGCTTTGGGCGGTTTAAGTTGGATGCACTTATTTATTACATTGAAAGAAAAGGTGGCTTTGTATTAAGCGGGTTTGTAGAAAACAAACGAATCAAAAATACACCTTATAAACGCGATAAGCTGCGGAGCTAGTTTTAATAATTTTGCCGTATTGTTGTTTAGGGATTTTACTTGTCGCAAAAATAAATGATTATAAGATTACCATTGATAAACTACACACATACTAGGTACTCTGCACTGCTATGCACCTTTTAATCGAATTTCATAAAGCCTTAAAGTTATAATTGCTAACGACTGTTGCGAATGGCAAAACCAGTAAAAACAAATTAAACTAAAAACGTTAATTCTCCCATTACGTTATATCTTATCTTAGATTTCACCGCCACACATGAAGTATTTATATATAGCTCACGACCGTTTATGCAGCCTTGCGATTTTGCAAGCGGGCAGTTAGCCCGCTTTGCAAGTCATATCGAAACATCGCGCTGGTAAATAAGACCGGAGAAGCATAGATTTAAAAATGTCTTCCAAACATTATGTTTTAAATTGATTGTTAACGATATTGCGTTTCGTTCAGATATTAATTAATTTATAATATTTACTAGCATCGGCTTCGCTCGCGTAAATACATTATATACTATCCTACGGTAACCATGCTTTTTCAGGATACAAAGTTATGATATAAACTATCTCTATTCCAAATTTCATGCATATTCGTCCAGGTGTAAAGAAGTAACGAACACACACATACTTTAGCTTTTTCAATTTCTTGAGTCTTTGACAACCTGTTTGACGGACTGCAATATTTTTTCAGGGAAAAGATTTTTCTAGGCGCGATTTGCGTGTTAAGCTCCTCTAGTTAAAGTTAACTGCCAGCCCACCCAGACCAAGAAATCTGTTTATCACCTCAATTCATCGCGCAAAAATCCTAACATAACTTACTTACTATACTTATAGGATTATTTTCCCCAGCCACTTCTAAGTATACTATCTACATATCGTCTGAAGGCATGTACGATGCAGTAGGTAACCAGGCGTCTTGTTTCCCGCCCTCGCTTCCGCGCCCGTCACTCGATGCCGGAATAACTAGCTAGAATATGCGGATTACGTATTAAAAATGGCTGCATAATTTTCCTTTGAGGAATATTTTGCAAATTAAGTTATTTTATCCTTTTGAATTGTATGAAACATAATGAAGTTTTGTTGTTATGGTGCTGTTCTTCGATTACCGATTAGATCTAGGCAATGGATGCAACTTCATTGCGAAATTTAAAGAAACTTATAACAAATTATCATATCGATACCAAAACTATAAGAAAATATGTTACGTTGTCTATCGTTTTTGTACGCAAGGCAACACCAGTTTGCAGCATTAAAATTTATATTATCTGGATATCTTCAAGTTTTAGGAATTATCTGCTTAATATTAGACTTCATTGTCACATTACATCAAATGAAGTATTCTTGGTCTATATTGCATCAAAAAAATTGTCATTGTAAATTGAGTATGCATAATAATATTTGTATAGAATCTTTTTTTTTTATCGATTCATATTTTTTATGTGGTAATACCACATTTTTTTTTTTTTATAAATAATGACACAAAGGTAAATTAAGAAAGAAAAATTGAATGCGATCTACTGCAATCGAAGCGGGATTTGAACCCGCGACCTCTGCGTTTCCGGCGCATTGCTCTTCCAACTGAGCTATCCGACCGCTACGTCTATCGCACGAAATCTTTCATCCCTTAATTGTTTTTTTTTTTTTTTTTACGCTACTGGAGCGCCCTCTGTGTCATATATGTTTATGAAATGCTTATGCGCATTAGCCATACCCTAGGATGTGCGCTTTACACGCACGATCCCCAATCCCCACCGCTTTACAGCAAGTGCGAAGACTGCGAGAGAGATGGGGCTGTTCTAAATATTTGTATAGAATCTTTTTTTTTATCGATTCATATTTTTTATGTGGTAATACCACATTTTTTTTTTTTTTTTTATAAATAATGACACAAAGGTAAATTAAGAAAGAAAAATTGAATGCGATCTACTGCAATCGAAGCGGGACATTTTTTAAAAAAAAAAAAAATTATTTATAAAAAAAAAAAAAAATGTGGTATTACCACATAAAAAATATGAATCGATAAAAAAAAAAGATTCTATACAAATATTTAGAACAGCGCCATCTCTCTCGCAGTCTTCGCACTTGCTGTAAAGCGGTGGGGATTGGGGATCGTGCGTGTAAAGCGCACATCCTAGGGTATGGCTAATGCGCATAAGCATTTCAAAAACATATATGACACAGAGGGCGCTCCAGTAGCGTAAAAAAAAAAAAAAAAAAAAAACAATTAAGGGATGAAAGATTTCGTGCGATAGACGTAGCGGTCGGATAGCTCAGTTGGAAGAGCAATGCGCCGGAAACGCAGAGGTCGCGGGTTCAAATCCCGCTTCGATTGCAGTAGATCGCATTCAATTTTTCTTTCTTAATTTACCTTTGTGTCATTATTTATAAAAAAAAAAAAAAAATGTGGTATTACCACATAAAAAATATGAATCGATAAAAAAAAAGATTCTATACAAATATTTAGAACAGCGCCATCTCTCTCGCAGTCTTCGCACTTGCTGTAAAGCGGTGGGGATTGGGGATCGTGCGTGTAAAGCGCACATCCTAGGGTATGGCTAATGCGCATAAGCATTTCAAAAACATATATGACACAGAGGGCGCTCCAGTAGCGTAAAAAAAAAAACAATTAAGGGATGAAAGATTTCGTGCGATAGACGTAGCGGTCGGATAGCTCAGTTGGAAGAGCAATGCGCCGGAAACGCAGAGGTCGCGGGTTCTAATCCCGCTTCGATTGCAGTAGATCGCATTCAATTTTTCTTTCTTAATTTACCTTTGTGTCATTATTTATATGCATAATAATGTTTTGTTTGTTTTCGCACGAAGAATTGATTAAAATGCAAGATTTCGTGTTTTATGTTAAAGCGATTCCCATTACTAATGAGTCATTAGGCTTTTAATAACGGACGCGCTGACATCGATCGCTTTTAGCGATAAGCCGGGCACTTCCTACCTATTTATATTAGTCCCCGCGTCCCCGGTATGGTCACAATTATGTTCGAACAATTATTCTACGGCAGGTGAACATGGAATTAGATTGTGTTATTTTAATGAAAATATTGATTGCGTACATTTTAGTAATTTAAATAACCAGACAAAGCGCTGGTGGCCGTTATGCAAATATGTAAATATATATACTACGTGTTCGTATTGTATTTTTTATTAACAAGCTTTTATAATTTAGATAAGGTTTGAAATCGTTATCATCGATTAGAACGCAATATTTGTAATGTTGGCGTCACGACATTTAAAACAAAGTACTTAATTCAAAACAACCCCCAGCAGCAAAACCGAGTAACTCCTTAACAGCGAATTCCCCCCACAGTTCGATCGGTCTTATTTCGTAGGCATTAAATCCACTAATACATTTTCTCAGTGTCGACAACGGCAAAAATCAGGGCCTGCCGCGCCGCCCTGCATAGCAAGCAGCCTCGAAAATGTTCTTTACTTACTTATACAGCTTTGCGCAGTTTCTTGGATTGCGGGGAGCGATTTTAGAAATCGGTGCTTTTCGGCAAATGTATGTATATGGGTATAAAAGTAAGAGGGTTGTTGGGACGGTTTGGGATTGTTTTTAGGTGTTAAAGGTGCACAGAAGTGGGACAAAAGCCGTTCAGAAGAGTTCTACGGACTTGTCAAGTGTGCATTAAGGTTGATATGGGTGATAAATGTACTTATACTATACACATCGGCTTAGCGGTTCGGCAGTATTTGTGAAGAACAAAGCCGACCCGAAGAAATTACTTTGTTTTTTTTTCTACCTACCTACATTAATGTGCCGATTATTTCTGATGCCGGCCAATTTGCATGTTATAAACCCTTACAATGATTTTTTTTTTAAGTTTTTTTTAAAAGAAGTAATGTAATTTTAAATTACAAACATAGGTTTATTAAAGATCTCAGACGGTTTATGTACCTAAATAATGTGTAGCGAATTTAATCGAGATGCTAGCCAGTGCCATAAAGTTCAAAATCAATACAAAAAAGACAACATTTCTATACTGTTCTACGAGACACAATAAAATAGCGCAGTAATAAAATTAGTAATTCATGGAGCTTTATGTTAAAATAAGATAAAAAATATACCAGTTTTACATTTTATTAAATTTACAATGACAATAAATGAATAAGCTTGATGAATATCGTATTATAAAAGTGTCTCACTTTATTATTAATATTTATAGTAGGTAACTGACTTTTATTATTATAATTAAGACAGGAATAAGAGTTACAAACTATTTTTGCTATAGATATAATTTTTTACATGGCGTTAATTTTTACTAGAATTTTAAATCCGATCTAACTGGAACATTATTTTCCTGCCGCTTGGTGTCCAAAGATGGATGGATTTTGCACTTATAGTTTGAATTTTTGTGTTTAATTTACTTATAAATTTATGAAACATGTAGGTAATGATTCCTTTTTTTTCATGTGGGAGACCATAATTTTTAACAATGGTTTTATATCTTCTTATTACAGAAATTAGAGGCTAACCCGAGCGGCACAGAAGCAGTCATGATGGTGTTCTTTGGTGAACAGGCCTTTCTCCAGCCGTAGACGTCTTTGGCTGATGACCCATAAGTATCATCACAATCGTGATAAATCTTACCTCTACATATAATGAAAACCGAACGGAGACGAGCTTGGTTGATTGGAAATAAAGCGGTCACTTGTCTGTTTAAGTCGTATGAAGTAGTTAAATTATTTTAAAGTCTTGCTGCGTATCTTGGTACAGGCATTCCGCCGTCAGTCACGCGAGCGTCCTAGTTGTCCACATACTGAATTACTTTATTATGAGACAATCCTTGTCCGTAAAGATAAGGGCTTGCTTTGCGCACACGTAATACCTACTCGTATTACATGTTCGTAAACTTTGACTATATAAAATATTTTTGTTTATTTAGAAATATTTCTAACCCAACGCTGTATATTTTTTATATAACGCCTTTCCAAAATATTAATTCATCTCAAAAAAGAAACAAACAACTACCCTTCTTTTAAAAACATAAGTTAATGATCGTAAGTTAAAAGTTCATAGCTCAGTGCAGGGAGTGCTTAATTCGGCCATGAAATCTCGCTTTACGAAACACTTTTGCAATAGTACAGTATTTTTTCACATACTAACACTTTACCAATTTGTTAATTCACCTATTAAAAATTATAAATCCATCGGTCGGCTATTAAATCTCGCTTTACTTCGCGCTTTTGCAAGAATTCTCAGTAATTTCTCCTCAAAAAAATAATACAGGTATCCTACTCAACTATCCTCCTTTTTTAAAAGAAAAAAAAACCATGGCAAGGCCCTATGTAAAGGTTCATAGCTCAGCATAAGGAATCCCTCGGTCGGCTATTAAATCTCACTTTGCAATGGTTCACTCATTTAATTAATTTGTTTTTAAATTATTATACATACCGAATAAAAGATGTCAATCCATCTTCTTAAAAAACACTCCACTATCCTCCGTAAAAAAAAGTTCAACATAATAAGTTCGTATATAAAAGTTCATAGCTCAGACAGGGAATCCCTCGGTCGGCCATTAAATCTCGTTTTACAACGTACTTTTGCATCATTATTTGCATAACACTCGTAATCTGTCAACCCATCATCTTAAAAACGCAAACAACTTATATAAGTTCGTTTATGATATGACATCAATTATGCATTAATAATTTTTTTACTACGTTTAACCATAACAAGGTCGTATGTAAAAGTTCATAGCTCAGGCAGGGAATCCCGCGGTCAGCATAACACTTTCTTAATCTGTCAAACCATCACCTTCAAAAAGCCAACAACTTTTTTAAGTTCATTTATGACATTTTGCATAAATATTTTTTGCTACGTAACTACCCAGGTACCTACAAAAATAAGCAACCATAACAAGGTCGTATGTAAAAGTTCATAGCTCAGGCAGGGAATCCCTCGGTCGGCCATTAAATCTCGCTTTACGACGCACTTACGGCGGCGCACCGTTTACACTCGTAACTGACCTTAATTGCCATATTGAGATTATAACACTGTAATTGCTTGTTTTACGACCTTTTAAAAGATCACCGTCATTCAAAACGATTGATTCTCGTTTTGCACTTTCTACAGTTTCGTTATTTACGACTTTAGAGAATTCGTCCGCGATATTTGAAGACAGTTTTACGTCGATATAAGTATATATAATATAGTACCTGATAATTTGAAAAAGGTAGTTGCAGATGATTATTTTTTGTTTACAATGATGAAACAAAACAATCTGGGCATAATAGAACAAATACATAAGCATATAGGTAGGTAATATGAGCCATACGAAGTTGCGTTATAGTTATATTTATAATTATTGAAAAAAACTCATTCAGTACTTATTTACAGAAAAAAAACAGCACCACATTTCATACAAGCTGCCCTTATTTAAAATCATAGTCAGCTACCGACACGTAATCTTGAAGTGCTTATTAAGTAATATTACCCTGTAATTTACAAGATGGCCACGAATCGACAAGATACTTTTGTGGCTCATTATCAACACTTTTGACGCCCATCGACTTGTCGTAAACGATTAAAAAGATCGTGATCGTGTGACACACGAACGAATGATTCAATCGAGTCTAATTTAGCCTTCCGATTACCGAACGATTATAGACGGTTATCTGATTTGATTTGAAATCATAATTGTGGGTAGGTATAAATATTTATATGGGTAAGTTTTATTGTTCTCTGCGTTCTAGGCATAAATCGTGACTTGTGTTTATTTCACTCAACCTAAATGCTAATATTAAGCCTATTTGTTAAATGAACCTAAAATAAATTACCTATGTTATTAAGTATTGAGATGAGAAGCGAAAAAGACGTATTTCACCAATTTATAGCGAAAAAATACAGGTAGTTACGTGACGAAATTAACTGTAAAGATATTAGAGTTATTTGAAAACACATGTACATAGTTAAAGGCTTAATTAACTAAATAACCCTTTACTAATTACATTTAAAAAAAAAGTGTGTGTGTCAGCTCCGACGCACGACTGGAGTTTACTCTTCAGGCCAGGCGCACCACGATTTTTTTTAGTCGCGCGATAATTTTGTCGCAGAAATAAGCGTACTTCTGGGTTTATGAAAATCGTGGTGCGCGCACTCTCATATAAACCCATATCTTGCATTTATGCGACAAAATTATCGCGCGACTAAAATCGTGGTGCGCGCCTGGCCTTAAGAACGATTATAAAATATATACTCAATACTCAATACGTTTATTGCACATAATGATTAGTAAATAGTTTAAGTATCACATTATGTACCCTGTTGGGTGCTGCAAACAAGAACGAGAAGGTAGGCACTTACATAATATTAATATACGAGTATAATATACAGCAAAATTACAATATTTTACAAGGAAAATTTACTTCCGATTCATTTTTAAAAATTGGAGAGATCATGAGTAGTAACTAAATAAGGAAGCGTGATGTAAAGCGCCCTCGAGCGGCTAGTTTAGTTACTACAGTCTGCAGTGCTACGAAAAAAAAACCGTATCTTACTATGAAATCCATACAAAGATACGACCTTTCTACCGTAGTAACGCAATACTTTTTTTTTTATCTATTGATTAAGGAGCTTTGATCATTTTTATGAACATGCCAGCTCCAGCAGGCCTAATACAACAACATCATTCATCTAAAAGACATAGATAAATAAAAACATAAGCCGTATAAACTTAAAAATAACATGTACACGAAAACAACTAAATTTGTATACACTATTTACATTAAAAAAAAACTGTATACAAATTTAGCCGATTCCGATAAGGGTTCCGCCAATATTGAATTGAACATTACATTCAAGAAAGATCTGTTATTAGACCTAGCCATTTACATTAGACAAAAACAAACGTACAAAATCACCTTCCTTAAAAAAATCCTTAAATACATCCAAAATCTCCTTAACAACAACTCCAAACAGCGTTTTGAACTTCTCCTCCCAACTTTCGGTAGAAAACAAAATATCCTTCGTCTTCTCAACCAGCTTTTCAAAAGTAATACGTCTCTTCTTCTTGTCCTTATTTTGTCTTTGATCTTCCATATCAGCCCGCTCAATAGTAGGCTGATTGACCAATAGACACTCGGACCTCTTCACGTCTGTTACTCTTTTTGACTTCCGCGGCTTACGAACCTCTTGTTGTGGCTCGCTCTCTAATCTGTACTGACTTACTGATCGCTGGCCCTCAGCCTGACAGACAGAATCTTCAGACTCTTTAGATTGTAACGGCTTCGACAAAACAGCATCTCTATATGACTTTCCAAAACTTAAGTCATTCTCAAAAACAGATGGCGCATCCTGACTACAAACATCCGTATCCTTTTTTTCCTTATTTTGCATATACAACCAAAAAGCCCGTTTATATATACATCCCTCAGCAGACATAATCCTGCGAATTTCTTACTCCTTCACAAAAACCGGGCACGACTTATCTAAGGCCATATGGCTGCCTTTACAATTAATGCATCTAAAAATAGTCGTTTCGCAATTGGCATGCTCCCCGCCGCATTTCGGACAAGTAACTTTAGTAGTAGGACAAAACCTGCTCAGATGACCGAACTTCCAACATATTGAACATTGGGTAACCGGGAAAGTGTACTGATTTACCTTAAATCGGCAACCGTAGGCATAAACATATGGCGGTAAAGAAGTTCCCTTAAAACACAGACGAATAGCTTCAGCCTTAACCCAACGCCCATCATGATCCAAACGGTTCAGTCTACATATTGACAAAATGTCTTCAGACCCTTCAATATTCTTTAAAAATTCGTCTTCCTCAACCTCCAACTCAACCTGCCTTATAATTCCATAAGTGCAGCATGCCATATTAGACCAATAAGAACGTCTCGTCTCATTGTTAAACTCCTGAGAAGCCAGAAGCTTCTCCGCATCATCCTTAGAGTTAAACTGTATGCGAACTTTACGTGGACCCATAAACTTGACGGATAAAATTCCTTTTATACCCTTAAATTGCAGCAACTTTGCCAAACCAATCTGTTTCGGTAAATCTTCTTTTGACACTATATAAACTTCAAATAGCTTGTCAGGCACACCGTCCGGCTCCAGCTGCGTTTTGGCGGTTGCTAAAACCCGCAAGCGTTTAGGTTTTCTGCCTATTGTGATAAAACTATCACTACAACCACAGCTTTTGTCGCTCAGACCACAAGCACGCTTCACCGCTATATGCCGCACATCCGACATGGACTCAGCGTCCGATACAATATCCGATTGACTCGGCCCTGCCTTATTATCAAACTCCACTTCAGATAGCCACGACGGAGCTGCCCACTGCCCACATTCTAAAAGTGACGTATCACTCACGACACCTCGACTTGACTCACTCATCGCAAAAACAGCGAAAAGGACTCTAAAACTGAATTAACTTATAAATAAAATAAAAGGATGATCGGACAAAATGGTCCAAGAATCAATAGCGACGTGACATATATCATTAGAAAGGTGTTTCAATATACTACAATAGTTACTATGGAAGCTCATTTCAAATCACTGTGTGAAAAAAGTTATGGCGATATAAAAAAAACTTATTTTCATAGACGATTTTAAGCAATAAAAATGAATTATTTCGTATTCCACGACGTTACAGTGATAATTAAAACGTGTTTGTGTGTTGTTTGGGGTGTGAGCGAGATCGCCTCCTAGTGTGGGTAGCTGGGGATAACCCTCGAGGACCTAAAAACCCGAAAGGGATAAAACCAGCTACCACGGAGCATATTTTGCTAATAATAGTAATATGCTGGTTCTGACATCATTTTGCTAGCCATGTTGGCTAAGATATGTTGAGCGCCGTACGCAGGGATGAAGGAGTCCTGGGGGGTTGAGTCGAGCTTAGCCGGGGTTCGATGCTATTGTGAGACAACACGTCCCCTTTGGTCCGGATTTCAGGCTAAACGGTGGCCCTGCAGCTAGGCACTGCAGGGAAACGGACACGCGTACCGTATGGATGAGGAGAATACGGTCCGCAGGCGAGACGCGGGGGTCCTACGGGAGGATATTGGGGCTCGGCCATGCTGACGGAGCGAGGGCGTGTGGAGCAACTGGGGGAACTTGGATCGTTTTCCCCAGCCACACTGCCTGCAGCTGCGGATGTCGCGCATGAGACCCAACCAACCACTTCTCTATCTCTCGGGTAGTTCTGGTTCAAGGACCATCCCCAAAGGTGCGGGCTCCACGGCGGGTGGGAAGCTCGAGAGATGAAGACAAAGATCATGGGTCCCAAACCCCAATGGTGCCGGAGGGGAAACCCGAAGGCGCCCCTACATCAGGTGCAAGTGCGGCCGATGCTGTGCCTCTGTGCAGCACCTCTACTCAATCGCAAAAGGCGGACGGTGCTGTTTCTGCAGTGCTGCCCACCACTACACGTGCCTTTAGGGACGCAAAAGCGGCCCAGACAGGCACCACAACACCACACGGTGGCGCTGGTAGCACAGTGCCCCCCCCCCCCCCCCCCCCCCCACAGCGCATCTTGGCGGTGCTGCCTCCGCAGTGCCTCCACTCATCACACACCGTGGTGGGGCTGTTCTTAAGTGCCCCCACACAAGACACGCCGTGGCGGTGCTGTTTCCACAGTGCTGTCATGGAAGCAGCAGTCCGCGCAGGTTGGAACGGCCGCTGGGAAACCAACGGCTTTGAAACCAGGCGCGTTGACGAAACCGACAGGCTCGGCGCAGGCGCAAGGCCTTACCCAGCCCATAAAACATAGCCAAGGGAATGACGCCAAGGGGGTCGTTTCGGCAAGGAGAAATACGTAGCTCCGGAGCAGACACCAATGGTGGAACTCCCCACAGACGCGACAACCGCGCAGCTTGATGCTGGCTGGACGCTGCAAGAGAGTGCTAAGAGGGGAGGGGTGAAACCCGACTCAGCTTCATGCTGGGCTCGGTGTACATGAAGTTCCAGTGACCACGAAGTAGCTTTTCGCGTCTCTCTAGACGACGAGGCGACAGAATCCGCCCATGGACACTGCCGCGGAGACCGAGGCATCCGCTGACGTAGTCGCGGAGAAGCCCGGGTACCAAACCCCAGAGCAGACCACCCTGGTCCCCGAGAAAGACGAAGAAGAACTTTTTTGGCCGTCATCAGCCCTTCAGGGCACCGGTAGGCAATTTTTTTGATGTGACAATGTGTAAAAGAAAATAATAAACTATATATTAATCATAACTTTTTTTTTACATTCTGGTAGAGAATGACCCTCACCCTGAACTCTGCTCTGAACCCCCTAGAACTACTCACGAACACGTTTTAACCAGCACTGCAACGTCATGGGAAACTAAATAATTCATTTTTATTGCTTAAAATCGCTTATGTAAATATTTTTTTTATATCGTCATAACTTTTTTCACACAGTGATTTGAAATGAGCTCCCATAGTAACTATTGTAGTATATTGAAGCACCTTTCTAATGATATATGTCACGTCGCTATTGGTTCTTGGACCAGCCTCCATACACTTTTGCCGGTCCTCCTTTGATAAAATTTTCAACCGTCGCCTTTGACAACCAAACGTCAATCCTCGCAATACTTATATTTTTGGAACGTATCTGCCGTGCTAATTTAAAAAGTCGTATCTTAGTATACGAACGGGGTAAAAATACGACTTCTTAATTCAGCAGGTTATGCGTTAAGCGTTATAGACTAAGCTCCCGATATAAAATGACCTTCAAAGAGATGTTTATTTGATGAAATGTATTTTATATTTAGTTTAAAATGTCAATAAATATATTGCATATGGGTTGCCTAACAAATTTTAGTCCAGGGTATGTTTAGTTTAAAATTAATTTTTTTTTTTTTTCATTTCACCGATTTGATTATTAGATAAATTCATAATTAAATAATCTTTAATTTTATTTAATTTCAATTCAACAATCAGACCTTTGCAAAATGCTAGTAGGTATAGATTTACCTGTTTATACCTGGCTACCCAATAGTTGTGACGGGAAAAGAATAGGCAACCTAACGTTTGCATATTCTATGGGCTTCATCTCAGATCATAGAAGGGAATTCCTTCTATGATCTGAGGGCTTCATACTTTCGATTGGTATAGAATTTATCTAATATTAACCAAACCGGTGAAATGTTTAAAACAAATTTTTTTTATTATTAATTAAACATACCCTGGACTAAAATTTGTTAGGCAACACATATGCAATATAATTATTGACATATTAAATTAATTATAAAATACATTTCATCAAATAAACATCTCGGTGAAGGCTATTTTATATCGGGATCTTAGTCTATAACGCTTAACGCATAACCTGCTAAATTACGAAGTCGTATTTTTACCCCGATCGTATACTGAGATACGACTTTTTAAATTAGCCCGGCAGATTCGTTCGATTTTACACCCCATATTTTTCATACCCCGGGCTTATATATGAAAATCGATTCTTAAGGAGTAAACTCCAATAAACTCCAAAAAAACAACTTATTTATGGTTGAAATATCACCCAGAATTTTCACCAATTATCGGTACCTACATGCAAATAGTAATAAATAGTAACCAAACCTTTAAAGACATAATCTAGTTGTATTTGGCTAGGTCGTTCGGGATATCATTATTAATGCCATCAAAAGATTACATGGTTTCGCCAATAAAAGTCGTAAATTTTTTGCGTCACAAATACATTTTGTGTAGATTTTTACGCCTCTAAAAGCTGCATAGCCTCGTTTTAAATCACCGAACGACAGTAACTAATTCACAAATCCTCAAAACACGCATCAGCCCAACAACAACGCAACTGTAAATCCAAAACAATATTTCAATTGCAGTCCACTATTTCCATATTTGTGAATGCTGTGCAATATCACTTTCATGTTTTTCGGTTGGCGGGCGTAAATTCGAAACGCCTGATTCTGGCGTAGACCAGTATTTTAATTACTCGTTTCGAGAATGATTTATGTCATGCCCAGGCACAAATAGCACTAGCTGCCGTTGCGGTAAAGTTTTTTACTCGTTTTCAAGTGCGAATACGTAATATTTTTTGTTAAATACTGTACGGTTTCAGTGAAAATACTTATAATAGCTTGTTAATCTTTCTACTTGACATTTTTAATTTTTTTCATTGTTAGTCTCATTCCTTCTACCATAACACAAAGTTCTAGTGCTTCGCTTTACATAAATTTTGACAAACTGTGACGCCAATCTTTGAAATGATAAATCAAGTTCAAAAAAAGAAAACCAGCATTTATAAAAGCGCCGGTCACTTTTATCTTGTCTAATACAAAACCTACAAAATTATACATCAATAAACATCTACAACATCACCATCGAATAAACATATTCCAGTATATCAACGCAATAGCGTCTTTCAACAGCGCTCCTAAATAAAAGGTCTTCATAAATAGCTGCATATGAGCTATAAATGCTTCGAAAGTGTATCAAAATTGTTAAGACATTTATGAGGCTTTGACACGATTGAACAGGAAATCTGACAGGGATATAAAAAAGCGGGCCACGGACAGACTGTCAAACGTATGTAGATCACGCACGAAGGCGGCCACACCAGTTTGACGTGGTAGGTGGTAGGTATAATCTAATTAGGAATATCATAGCTGTGGCGAATTATGTTGATTGATTGTGCTAGTTTATTACGCAAATTGATCGTATTTATTACATACTTTAGTAGTACAAGTTTTGTAGTGTAATGTCGTGGTATTTCTGGTTTAAAGGAGCTTTTATTGTTTTTTTCAACTTCTGTAATGTTATGTACATAGTTTTATCTTTATTTAACTTAAATTTTAGAGTGGGTCTGTGACGTTGAATTTCTGTTCTGTGCATCGAACTCTTTGCGGACGTCTGTGCTTTCGAACGTCGTACCTACTTTAGATTTTACAATGGCTGACACGAGTATATTTGGTGGATGCTTTAGGTTTTGCATGATTTTCGACAGAATCGCCTTCTTTATTAGACAAACGTTTCATCGAATGTTTCATTTCATCGCCAATTTTTTCTACTAGTCATAATTTTTTCATAATTCTTGAAAATGACGTCCTATAGATTAGGTGAGGTTGGGTTTGTTTTATAACAATCCGAGATAAATACAAAGAATACTCTTTATTGCACACCTCAAGAAGAAAAAAAATAGTTTCGGAGAAAAATGCTTTCGATGAAATGAAACATTCTATGAAAAGTTTGTACAGGATAGAAGGATAACCGTTTTCGACAGTACGTATTTTTTCATACAGGATTATACTTTGATTAAATTTAGTTAAAGTAAAATAAAAGCGGTTAAGGATTTATTCAATGCTGTAAAGTCGCTATACCTACTTTATGTTATTGCGAAAGTAATAAATCCAAAGCTAGATATGAAGGACTTTGTGATGCAACTAATAAGTCCACTATCTCCTCCACCAATTAAAACTCAGTTCGAAATTATAGTTTTGTGACAGCATAACGCAACAAACCATGCAATTTAAAACAAGTTATAGTTATGCTTGCGATATGATATGAGATGTGTATAAATAAGAATACATGTTTAAGAAGAGCAAGTTCCAAGAAGCTAAAAGCAAGGACAAAAGCTTTCAAAAGTTTCTCATATCTAAGTAGATTTCTCTTTTGGGCAGTTGAAAAAAAAGAATAACACTCGCTTTCTACGGCCACCCCGGCATCGCTTAGAAAAGAACAATTTGCGTTTCGGGCATTCACGAAAAATCGTGAACAAAAAGCGTTGCGCAAGTCGAGACCATTCACTAGAGTATTGTGGTTACCGTTTTGGGATCTCAACGTGTAGGTACCGTTAGGCCGTAAAAAGATGCAAGTTGACCGGGCTTTGTCAACGGACAAAGGCCGATGTGATTTAGTGTTTTCGTAAGAGATTTCCGTGTTAAAAAGTTGCAAATTGATTTACAATGTTCTTTTGAATTATTACGGCCAATTCGTCCGGATGGTGTAAAAAATTAAACATTGTTTCTGTTTAACAATCCTTCATACAAATTATACCAAACTGAATGTAGGTATTTATGATTTTAGTTTGAGAACCGTTGAATGGGTGTTGCAAAATTATTGGAAAAAGCCTGCTTAGTAATTTTATCTAATCTAACACGTTATAACTGCGAATGATCAATTTAACTAAACAAGAAATTCTTAATTGCTTTGAAATAGACAAATTACGAGCGTCGTTATCTAAAACTATTCCGTGTCAAAAGTCATTGTTTATTTTGTAGACGAGATAAGGCTGTATTTTTACTATTTTTTCTACGGTTCTAGAGTATTCCCATGGTCTCAGAATGCCGCTAATGAAACATTAAGCTGCAAATTAGGTAATGTGTATGTGAGAATTCAAATTTGTATGCATTTTCTCAGTTCGAAACCATGCCGTCTCGTCGCCGTTTTATAGCGTGGCTTTTATATTTATAGTCGTTCGGTAAGAAAACATTGCTTCCGCTTGTCATGGAAATCTCGTAAAATTTTATACTGAACTTGTTATGTTAATCTTGCTGGAAGTTCGAAATTTAATTCGGAACTTTATAAACAGTGGGAGTTGCAGATTCCGAAATTAGAACACGGATTAATCAAACTGCACCGAGCTACAGTCCCGTTGCTGTTAAGTTTCATTATTTGAGTCGAAACAATTGCGTTCGATTTACGATCGGCATTCGTTCGTTCTATATTTAAATCGTTAGGCGCGGGATAAACAATTTGAGAATTGCGCCGGCTGAAGTGTTGTCGCCTGGCCGCTTCGGGTGATTTAGCGACGCCAGAGGATTTAAATCATAGTTGTCTTGTCTTTGGAAACCGGAATACGTATGCTGCACTCGCTCCTTAGTGCTGATAAGAGGGAATCAGTGAGAAAGTTGATATTTATGATTTGTTACACTTTGTTTTGACGCGGGCGAATTGGCGTGAATTATTGTACTTATGTGACTGTTACTCATCGTCGCATAAAATGATACGCAGCGTTGGTTATTTACCTATTCCTCAAGATAAAACATTCGTGGAAAATCACGTATTTATTGAGATAATTGTAATGATCGCAATATTGTCTGTAATATAACTTACCTTAATTATTTCTCGGCAGTTTGTGCAATGAACAGTACCAATCGATCTCGACTAAGCGACTTAAACTACAATCACATTGAATTCATACAAAACTGACCCTGTATTAATTCGTATTCTAAAACTCTACCGTGCTGCTAATTTATGTTACATTACTTTGTACTGTATAATAAAAATACTAATTTAATTACAATTTTGTACTAAAAAAGAAACACAAATAAAAACACAGTTAAACACTTGTCTATATAGTGGTCCAGGTAGGAGAATGATTTGTCGAATTTATTCAGTTTTGTGGGTCGCTTGTGTGTTTATAGTGGTAGGTGCCGCGTGGTTGCGCGTTCGTTTGTCGCGGAGTCGTGCGTAGTCGCGGGATTTTCGTCCGTAGTCGCGCGTGCGATTGTCGCGGGGACTCGCGTAGTCACGCGCGGCATGGTTGAGCGCGACTGGGCGGGCGCGACGGCCGCCGGGCGCGAACTGCCGCGCTGGCCGCCCCCGCCCCGCCCGCCCAACGCAAATGATTAAAAATTCTTCGGGAAACTTTGTTGGGATAGCCTTAGAGGTTTCTTTCAGTCTTTTGTATACCTATTGGGAATTTGGTAAGTGTTAAAGAAGTATTCTAATTATTTTTGGTACGTTTAGATAAGTAGGTATTTTCCGCTAGACACTCGTAGGTACCTACTGTAAAGGAAGCCGATACGCGTACATTTATTGTCGTTACGACAAGAGCGAAAAAGGTAAATGTTTTAAATTCATTCATAGTTATAAGTAATACCATAATACTCGTATCATTTTAATTTAAAGATCGTGAATTCCCATCTGGTATTAACTTACATACATGTGATTGCTGTAATAAACTGCGACCTAGTACGAGTATTAAGATTCATTCTGGGAAGTAACTAGGAATCGAATACTAATGCCTCTCATCACAGTGATGTCTTCTATGAAACGTAATACGTACTTAGTTTAATCAATTTGACAAAGTGTACCTACCAGCACACGTATGAGCGTATATAGTACCTACGAGTATAATAGGTATACATCAACACGGTTGCATGTTATGATATATTTATAATTTATATAAATGCTGGCCAAAATTACACGCGAGTCCATTTCCCGGAGGTATGTATATATTTTTTATTTATAGATTTTTTCAGGGAGAATTCATGCTAATATCGTTATTTGATCGTATCTAAGTTAATCCTGTCAGTTTTTGTAAACATTACAACGCATGGAATTTACACCTGAGTAACATTATTAGATACCGTTTTTTTAATGTGTATGTATGTATTTGATTCCTTGTGTAAATTGTTTTGGTGTGCAATAAGCCTATTTCTATTGTATTGTAGGTACGTACTTTCATATAAAAATCAAAACGTGTTTTATAATTAACAGGCAACCTATTTACAAAACAGCGCTACTAAATTATTCAAGGCCTTTTTTATCTAGACTAGAAACTCATTAGCATTAAGTAAAACGTTTATAAACTAAATCTTGATAAGACAACGTTGAAAGGTGACCGATAACGCTAACTTTTGTTTCAGAGCTACCGAGGCTACCAAAACTACCAAAAACTACTATAGGTTGGGAATGCGTGGCGCCCGATTGCCCCCACGACTTAAGTGCTGGTCGGATTATAAATGGCCGCTATGTGTAGTGTGGAAATAGGTATTTAACGAGATGGACAACACGACGATAATATTTGGTAAGAAGTTGGATAAAAAATACCTTGGTGTCTCATAAACTGTGTATGTGTATTTGTAACATACAATAGGTACAGATTTATGTCCATCCATCGTCTGACAAAACTCGAAACAATGACACTGACAGATGAGATGACACATGATTCCTGAGCAAAATTTGTAGAATTTCTATTGCTAATTTTGCACAAATTCTTGAAATAAGAAAAATTGCTCAGACACTAAATATTTATATTAATTTATGTAAGGTACTTATTTTTAACCGACTTCAAAAAAGGAGGAAAAGAAAGAAAGTATGTATGTTACTTACTCGATATCTCCGAGAACCGTGAACCGATTTTCATTTTTTTTTTAATCGAAAGGGTTTAACCCGAGTTGGTCCCTTTGGCACTAAGTCGGGATCTGATGATGGAATCTTGGAGAAATCGAGGGAACTCTTCAAATGTTATAGGGACATGTACGGCGCTTTCGGTAATTTTTTGATAAAGTCAAGAATTTACATTCAGTAAATAGGATTTGGTGTAAGGAAACTGATGATGAACACCACAGATGGCCACTAGAACTTTTATATGAATCACTAAAAAGCAAAAAAAAAAAATTTTTTTAACAAAAAAAAGAACCGACTTCAGTAAAACTAAAAAACCAAAAATAACCCGTTCAAGTACAGATTACATTTGACTCATCCTTCGAAGTCGGTGCCAAACCTCGCGTAAACTATAATATAACTATAATTACATATATAAGAACTGAGTGGTTTGGGATCGACTTCGAAGGGTGAGTCAAATGTAATCTGTACTTGAACGGGTTATTTTAGGTTTTTTAGTTTTACTGAAGTCGGTTCTTTTTTTTTGTTAAAAATTATTGTTTACGCATTTTGTATGTTTATCTACATAGTTATGCAGGATGTCAAAAACGTAATATGGGTAATCAATTAAGTACATATATCGGGTTTATGAATATTCATTTCTCAAACGACGATATTAACAAATTCACTTAAATGAGTAGATATAAAGTATCACTAAAAACTTAGTAAGCTAATGCTCGCTATGATCGTATTATATAAGTACAGTCAGAGACATACGCGATGAACGTCTTACGGACATTTTGCCTTGACAATGACAGGTAGCTAATCATACTGAGTACTAACATCTCAGTCGTTACATCAGTTGCACAAACAATAGTAGCCTTTAAAGTGGCACAACTGAAATGTCCCTAAGTGTATCATTATCTTTATATACTTTCTTAGCCACAAGTCTCAACTACACATACGACCTGACCCTCCTATACAAAAGACCCCTCTATCTCCACAACCAAATCAGAACCGCTGTAAGTATGTGCGAAGCCCTACCATTGTTACTCCCTTTTTCTTCTAGAGGGAGCCCCTCGCCCCGCGAAACCGTGACGACCCACAAATATAATTTCACAAACTTTCCCCTCGATGCCTACTCATCGGCGATGCAGGACATTAATATGCGTTAAAAGTTTGCATGTTCAGAGATCTTGCTAGGGGATGAGGACCTTAGACTGGAACTGAATACCATCTGTATCGTAAGACGTATAAATTATTAACGTCACTACGATATATAAATAACGATTAAATGATACCTATATTTAATTGACTAATCCAGATCACCGAAAAAACTGTCTAATCTGTTGTTTACGAGAGGAAAGGAGCTAAAGTTTGCTGAGATTCTTATTGGTAAACATAATTAAAAACTAGACAAGTGAGTATAATAGGAGACAAATTTTAATCCATGAATTATTAAATTGTATTACGCGATTTTGTACAACGCTGTAGCACACTTTTTATTATTAAATTAAAAACTGTAATTTTAATTTCATCCTCCACACTTATCGCAAGGAACTATTTAAACAATTCTAGATCGGATTCAAAGCAAGCTAAATGCAAACCCAACCAAATGGATGCATGCATAAACTACGCACACAAACAAAATAACACACACGAACAACAAAATATGATAGTCATAGAGCGAACACTGCACAAATGTCACCGGGCGCTGTTCGCAAAATCGCGACACACTTTTTAATTTATTTCGTCCACAAAAAGCCATTTTGCTTTATTTTCATTTCAGCGGAGACTTGCGCTGTAGCGGGATCTCTATTTTTATTTATTCCGTGCTACATTTTTTCTTTTTTTCAATTTCGCTCGATCGACACGGGACGGCGCAGAACGTCGGATCTCATTTTAAATTGAATTCGTCTTTGCATTTTTCTTTCTCAACGTTTCTAATTGGTGTTATTTGCATGTTTCCTATTGTTCAGTTCAGTCCAGTCCAGTTTGATTGGAGTCCGTTACGCTAAGAAAAATACGACTATAAACAAGTAACGAAGCAATCGATACAGTTGCGTGATATCAGAGACTTAAGGTAGCTCGAAAGCTCTTTGCAAATTAGTTTCTTTCTTTCAATTGTAATAAGAGTTTTTTCTGCTTCCGAGTCGTGATGCAATAAAGCGCTACACTAATCGACTTTTATATCTACATAGGTACCTACCTATCTACAATGCATGTTTAGCCTTATGTATTAGCTAGTACACAATACATATGCGTGCTAGCTAATTTGTACGATTGGAATCGCATCCATATTTTTCCGTTTTTGTTCAGCAATTTTAAATTTAGGTTTTTTTATTCGTAATTATCAAAATAATATGTCATTATTAATATGTTACAAAATTCAAAGTATTTGCAATTCAATCAATCACTTTATTTTAAGAACATGGGTGCCAATTCTGAACCCATCCAAATGTCGAGCGATTCGAATGTCGATTTCAAATTGACGCAATCGAATAGATTGCAGCGTTGTCACTGCGAATCAGAGGGGCGATACACGCGGCTATATCCTGGGTCCATCTGCGCAATAGGGCTACGGAATGCGATGATATAATGTGAAAGATTATGTATGGATATTTATTGAGATCAAGTAACGTGATTTTAAACGAAGCTATTTACATAGTATATGTTAGAGTGAGCAACTATATCAAATAACTTAAGTACAAAGTAAACATTCAACGAAAAACTACCAATACCAACACTCTTTTGTTTTCTTAAGAAATTCTATCAATTCCATTTAGAGTCTTCAACTGACCACCGAAGTTGCGTTTCGTTATTAAAATTCGCTCAACATTTGCAAATAAAAGTTTAAAGCAAATTCAACATTTCAAACTAAAGCTCAATTGACTAAATACCCACAATATTCCATCGACATGTACCCACCGCAACAGTCATTGATAGTGACTGCAGACCGATACGAACTAATGAATATGTATGTAGGCAGGTGCGCCGGCATGATTAACTGGGTGCCGCGGTCGATTTTAGTTCGATACTTTTATCGATTGGATTTTATCGAGCGTTTTCATAATAGACTTTTACTTTGTGTAACTTTCTTTTGCTACATTGTAAACAAAGGATAATGTAAAGTTAATCCAGAGACTTCACTTATTGAAAATAATTGATTTTAATTGTTTTCTCCATTATAAATTTTCTCCAAAATCGTTTATAACTTCATGTGATACATTATTATTATAATGGTTTTATACGAATATCTTTATTTACAGGGGATAAAAAAAAACAAACAATGTTCCCCAAAACCATCATAATATAATCAGTATAACCAATTAATAACACGACATGTTAAAAAAATGAGCTTAAATTTTTCTATCATTGCTACAAATGAAGGTTTTTACAGCAACAACGTAAACAATAACTTTAATGGTGTAGCAATTATCAGTCAATTTGTTTATCATAACGAAAGACGCCGACTTAATGCGCACCATTAGGAAATGGCCGCGGGTCTGGTTAGCTTAGAAACTTAACTTTACTATCTCAATTTATTTAATTACTTTATCTTATCTTGCAGCAATGATTTGTAAAAGGCCTGCATCCATTTCTAATAGCCAAATAGGCGATACATAGAATCATCCAATTTACCCACGGACAGATATGATACTTAAATACTTAATTAATGTTATGTGACATCATTCACACATACCCACCGGACGTGTGGTCGATCGATCGAACTGGCTGGACATTTTTTCACAAACACAGCCTAAACACACCGCTACAATCATCCACCCGCCTGCCGCGGCTCAGAAACTGTTACACATTTAATTATATTGCATGTGGTTTTGATTAATTAATATGTATCAGAAGCTTAATGGTTGCTAATTAGATCAGTCAGCTTGTTCAGTTTACTTTGAGATAGCGAAAGACTGATTGTTCGAGTGAAGACACGTGATAATATTGAGTTTACTTAAATTTTCGTAATTTATGACTCGTTTAATTTATTACTAGTGTAATCTTGGCTTGATGTATACAATTACGTATTTAATATGATTTTTGGCCGTTAAATTATGATGTCCGCATCCATCAACTGCGCTTATGAATGAAAGTACCGTTACTGCTTTTTGCTCAGTTATACGAAATTAACATATGTAATTTCAACGATTAATTCTTAATTTCACAGTTATAGATTCAATTAAAACATAAATGAGTTGTTGTTTTTTTTGTTTCTAATTGAAAATGAAGTAATTAAATGAAACATTGTAAAACAACAAGGCTTTTAATAATCAATGTGAGAGTCCTCATAACCTATGAGTAGCTTAGAGGGCACAAGAACGACCTGTCTTTATAATTGTTAACTCTAAAAATAATATTTTTTTAATAAAAATCCCGTTATTTTCCCATACAATACTTAGACAGCCTTAATTTATAGTCATAAAATCCAACAAGTTCCGTGCGAATCATCAATGGGGACAGCTCATTAGGTATGTAAACAGCTCGGATACATTTAAATCGGCCGGTAGATAACAAATCATTAAAATAATTTAATATACCAGTTTAGGAACAGGCCCGTTCTCACGCAGTACAAAACTATTAACTAAATGTTCTAGACGTGAAAAAGATAGACCGGTAAATTGAGAAATATCGATGATCTAAATTGACAATAAACTGACAAGACCTAAAATACGATATTGAAGACGTTTTAGGCTAATTTTAATTAGAAAATAATCTATTCCCTTGTTAAATTGATGATTGGTCTACTAGGCTGCTGAGTATAACGAATGAATACGTTCCTTCAATTGTTTTGATATTTTTGATACTGAATATACCTAATTGTTTGATATGCGTAAAATATTTGGAATCTGCATCAATACCTTTTCATGATTATAGTAAGCAATTTATGTATTGGAACGTCGTCCGTACAATCCTATTCCGACCGGCTTGTCCACTTCAAGAAAATTAAGCATCTTTTCCTATTGCTACTGCAAAAAAGTAACCACAATCTACCTCGGCTTGCCATGAGTTTTCGTGTTACGCCACGCCAATGAATAGGTACCGAAAACGAAGGAATTCCTTAAATTTCCAAGCAGCCTTATACTTATTTAAACATCTTATTATTTTCGTATTTTTATGTAAATTATTAGTAACACGACACGGCCGTATTTTCGAAGTGACATTCGGTTGCTTATTTCTGATTTTTCGGCCAGGAATGCTTAAATAGACTGAGATTTACGTTCAACCGAAGTGCTATTTCCGTCAGACGGTTCCAGCTAAGATTTATACGAATTTGAAACAAGCCAGGACAAGTCGAAGGGAAATTTTAATTGAATTATTAACTCATTTCGAGATGAGTAAGTCAGTTTTGGTGGAGTTGAGGCGTAGATTACGATTAAATCTCGGGAAGCGATGGCTACTTGGGTGTTGCCAATTCGGGCGAAGTCGGTCTTGTTCTTTCGCCATTCCAATATTTTAGACTGTGTTTGACATTTTCAATTTTTTGGTGAAACAGTAGGCGAGAAATAATAAGTACTTACCTTCGCTCATAACTGTTACAGCTAAAACCTTTTGATCTTTATTATATGAATAAAAACATATTATGAATATTTTGTTTCATTGGAGCGGAGCGAGCGAAGCTCCCATGGATCGACTCGAATGGACTTTGTAACAATGCGCAGATCTCAGCGAGTTCACAACCGATTTTAGAAATTTTTGTTTTAAAATGCAATAATTAAATTTCAAAAAAAAAATCGCTTTAATTTATGGTGCAAGCTTAGCCGGTGGCTGACTCTGCATCGACCTAGTAATCATAAGATATACTTAGTTGAGCGATGGCTGTATAGTCAAGGCCAAACAATGCCTTTGCCCACTAATCCATTTGCTTATGATAATGATAATAATTTCTTGCAACTAGGATCATAACTTTTTAAACACCAAATTTACAGACATTAGATACTATCTAGTTTTCCCTTACCCGTTAGATAGCACACTGAACAGGCTATCTACCTAACCTACCTGAAATAAAAACGCAATAAGTCACACAGCGTTCTGCACGAGTTAGTGCCTTCTTCCATCACAGTTAATTTCACCTAGGTACTAAGTTTACGGAGCACTCGAGAATCGTCGGGACCTCGAGTATAGAGCAGACATAGCTGACGCGTTCTTTCTTTTTGGCACAGACCAACTATCCGGGAAAAGGAATCCTATTCACTTTTACTTTGCACTGGGAGTGGGATAATTATTACCTGCTACTCGGGTAAATTATTTTCGGATGATTATATTTGTTCGTTAAATTTGGAAGGCAATTTACGATAAGTTTTCTGTAAGTAGCGCCATAGAATTTGTGAAATATCTAATGTATTATAATTTTTAATGTGGATACCACAATTATTCAATTCTTTGTATCAATGGTTCATTACCTCTATCAACGGTTATTCAACATGAAATGTAAATTATTTTAGCTAAATATAATTATTATAGGCTTGTTTTTTAACATGATTATATTAACACCTTCATAGAAGAGTATAAGTACGCAGTAAAAATATAAAATAAATAATATCCTATAATTTTTTAATCTTTAATTTTGGTATGGCACCAGTCCTAGTTATGACATCGCGTAACATTTTATTTCATTGGCAAATGAACAGTATATTATTTCAATAAACAACATTCACGTCATCCATTTCCATCAGAAGATTAAGCGAAAAAATCGTGACAACATAAGTTGGGGGAGCCGTTTAAAATAATATAAATTTAGATGTGGTATAAAGCATTCAACACCCCCGCCAAAACGACACAACTGATGTAAATCACAAAAAGAAGGAAATAAAGAGCTCAACTCACGTGGAACTTCTAAAATAGCTGGGAATATAATTAGGCACCTATGGAAATAAGACACAGATCTTTAAATAGTTATATGTAGTAAAAATGTAATATTACATGAATAATAGGTGTCTCTAAAATGGACGGGGGAAGTATATAGGCGAGAAGATCGCCGCTGGTCTTCAAAGCTACTGGAGTGGAAACCACGAATGGGAAAAAGAAGCGTGGGCAGAGCCCCCGCTAGATGGAGAGATGACATAGTTAAGGTCGCGGGAAGGAAGTGGATGCACGTGGCCCGGAGCAGCGAATGGAAAATGCACGAGGAGGCCCTAATCGAGCAGTGGATAACGGGCTGATTATGATGATTCAAAGATTCAAAGATTTTATTTGCCAGAATACAGTGTTTTAGATGTTACAAAACTTTTGTGTCATGTATTCAGCCTATATGTAGGCATGCAAATTTTAGAGTACAATTAAAAAAAATTAAAAATAAACATTGAATTATAATAACCTAAAAATAAACATTTCCAATAAATAATAATAAAATCAAAATATAATGTCAATAATAATTACCTGATTCTACATGTCTCGAGAAAATATTTTACGCTATAAAAACAATTGTCAATAAGCCAGCTACTTAGTCTATCCTTAAAAATATTTCCATGAAGGGTTACAATTTCGTCAGGGATGCGATTATATATATGTCAATGCACATGTTATATATATTTTTTTGGTACATTGCTTTACAGCATTGTGGTTTTAATAGCAGGTGCCTCCCTTTCAATCTTGTCTGCCTTTGTAAAGTTTCTCCACGCTTTTGGAAGTAATGTAAGTGGGAGTTTACAAAAACGCATACTTCCCTGATGTATAAGCAGGGCAAAGGCAGAATGTGTAGCTTTTTGAATAGGGGGACACAGCTTTCGTCAAACCATGCGTTACAAATTACTCTCACACACTTTTTCTGAATTTTAAATACTCTGTCTACATCCACAGAATTTCCCCACAAGATCAATCCATACAGGAGCACAGATGACACATAGCCATGATAGGCTGTGAGAACTGCTTCCGCTGAGACAGTATCTCGCAACCGTCTCAGTGCAAAAACGAAACGATTTAGTTTAGCACATACCTGTTCAATGTGTTCCTTCCAGTTTAAATTCTTATCTAAAACAATTCCAAGGAATTTAAAAGTGTCAACTTTGTCAATATTTTTATAATTATAGCTTAAATTTAAGGGAATGTCAGTAGAATTATATGAAAGAAATTGCATGTATTTAGTTTTATTAATATTAATATGTAAATCATTATTATTCAGCCAATTTATAATGTCAGTTAATGAATTATTCGCCTCTTCCTCGTATGTCAACTTATCGGTACATTTCAATACAAGGGTTGTGTCATCTGCAAACATTATAGTTTTACAAGGGTTAGCATTTGGTAAATCATTTATATATATGATGAAGAGCAGTGGTCCGAGAATGCTACCTTGAGGGACACCTGTGTTAATTAATTTAAATTCGGATCTGTATGACCGCTTCTCAACAGCTCCCCTAAGCTCCGTAACGTTGGTAAAAATGAATATGTATAGGTATAAGAACGATGTCAATAAACTATTGTGGATGGTATTAGGTCCGTAGGGTTTCATTTCAGCGCATTCTATACAGAAAGCTGGCAGCTCTTGCGCGCAAGGCATCAGTTCATTGTTTATTGAATAAACCAATTCATGCTTGAATGAATGGTTTATTCAATAAACAATGAACTATACTGAAAAATACGATGCATTACGCTGTTTTTTATTGGGGAATTGTATCTATAAAATTTTACCATTAGAGGTTCTATGTGTCATGTCATAAATGAGGCTAAACGCTTGACAATGTGCTGGTATAAAAATACATAAATAAGTGGGCTAAGTATTTTCTGATTGGTGAAATCCATTGTAATGCGATTCATGAGATTAATTTGATAACAATAAAATAATAAAATGCTCATGTCGCAATCGCCAACCATGTAAATTGTAAAGCTTGTAAAGAATATGTTAATTTACAATTAAGATGTAATACATCAACACTAATGTCTAGATAAAATCCAGCATGGGAAGTTTTACAATCGTTATCATACTATTAAAAAATTCTACAATTGTATTGAAGATCATATTTCTATGGAGAGGGGTCATGATTTCAAGAAATATCTAAATAGCTTGAGGTATGATCGTCATTTGTTTTGTATTTGCGGCGGCGCCATGCCAGTCTGGCGCCATCTGTTGGTCATAATTTCCATTGTCCTCTCATCACACTGAAACGGCTGGACAAATTTCAACCAATTTTGATACAAGGATAGCTGGACATCCAAAGATGGTTATAGGATACCTTTTATCCGACTAGGTACGGTATAAAAAATTACGCGTACGAAGTTGCGGACACGTTCTAGTATTGAAAAAGAATCTAATATTATCTTATCACCGCATGTAACCATAAGTACGTCAAGTAGACTCCATAACCGTTTTACCAGGGATTCACAAAGAGCCCTAGTGCTCTGTTATAAATAAAAGATCAAAATGTGAGTTTGCTTTCGGTGTATGAATTGCAAATACCTGTCCTGGTCCTGAAGTTGGGCGTATAAGTTAAAACTAAGTAGATTCGGTGACACCCTCCTTTAGGCTTTTGAGTTTCTTTTTGGCAAGTTTTATTTAATGTTTTGATGATATAATAACATGTATAACCTATATCTGAATACTCGTATCGTAAGGGGGGAAGTTACTTAACTTTATTATATTAATACATCCATAAATTAGAAAAAATACGTTTAAACTTTTTTAATTCCTTCCTATTACGATCGTCACCAACCAAGAAAACTTGGTGCCATAATATACCTGTCAATCATATTCATAACCGAAAAGCTGATGTCCATCTCCGTCTGTCCATAGGTATCCGTATGTTTGAGGTATATAAGTAAAAAAAAAAACTAGACAACAGTTTTTAGTTACTCCGCGTCTAAACTGTAAGAAACATAAGTTATCCGAGATAACGAAGCTTGTTACGCAATTTTTTTGTATTAGATTTTAAACAATAGCATTTATAAAACTACGATGGTTATCGCTTGACTTAAAACAATTAAAATGGTAATTAAAATAAGTAGGAAGCGAACCCGAAACAGGCAGTAAACGTGCGCGCGAGCAAGCCGCAAGGATCGTAAAATGTTTTATGCTGACGTAGGTTAGGTACTGAACAGAAGCAGCAATGTTTGCAATTAAAAGATTGACAGATTTTTTCACAGCACTGTCGAGTTAGAATTCGTATTGGTTAGAGCTAGCTAATAACCTGCATAATTATGTGACACTGAACAGGAAAACGTCCCAGTGCGCGGCTTAGTATAAGGACACGTTGATATGTTATTGGTTTAAAGATGCAAACAAATTTCGTCCGCATGGCAACTCGCACAATGAGACCTTGCACTAAACATTATCAGCCGACCTTTTTTAATAATATACGTAGTTTCCGTTGTGCGTTGTCATTTGTGTTACTCGTTTGATGTTCACAATAATTCACACAATGATTTACGTTATAAGCTAAGCTTTCTCACTGTCAATGGAATGGTTCCACAATCATATTCTCATGATTTAGCCTATTATTTCGATTTGAATGTCAATTTTGAGATAGTAGAAGACTGTGCTCTCACCAAAAATAACTAGAAAAATGGCTGAGAGTGTAAAACTGCTTTACTACATTAATACTTCACTTGAATTTGGGATCAAAATGTCCATGCTTTTATGTGGCATATATGTTTATAAAGTACCTATTAAACTTGGTTTTACATACACAATTATCTGATATAGCTACATTACATTGCTACTCCCGTTACCCCGTTAGAGCAATTCAATACATTGAATCGGAGCGGAGTCTCTGGGCCTTCCTACTCTACGTCATTACCGAAAGCAAGCTATAAAGTTGCACATGAAGTTGTATAATACGAATTGTATTAGCCTTACTATACACACACGAGTGTCATACAAATATACAATCTGAGAATCGAAACTGTTATAGAATTCGGCTTTCGTTTCAATGCTTTCACTAGACGTTATTTACGAGAACTTCCGCCTTATAAAAGTTATAAATCAGATTTAAGAGATCCCATTAGTTATGAAACGTGTACCTGTTATATTAGATTTCATTTGTTTATGGGTCATACATTTCTGATGAGATAATTTGATGTCTCCACTCCAACTGAACGTCTGTAAGTACTACTTCAAAATTTAATTTTAAAGCCATACAAAAAGAACCATCCAGATTTCCAGACCTACCGAAATACCTTTAAGGTGCATTGAAACCTCGTAAATATCCAACCCAGATCGCAACATTTAAAACAAATAAAACAAAAGCAAAACTTCCTACGAGTTTAAGGTGCGCTAAAAATCCAGACGATTTAAAAACATTTGCTAAAAGCTTCACAACTTGGAAAAAAACAGGGAAAAGAGGCAAAGCAATAGACTTTAGGTTCTCTGAGACTAAAGTTAAATATCCATTTAAATCTTCGACGCTGCGATGTCCCCTGGGAACGCAGCGGTGCAGCGGTGGAAAGCGCTTCGCTGGAGCGTATACTGGGATTATGTTTTCCTGGTACAGTCTTGAGCAATTAACAACAACACGTTCAGTATACAATGTAGCTGTGGAATTATGTGAAAAACTGTTGTTGAGTGCGAGTTAGAGCATCTTGTCAAAGGTATTTCAGATAATAGGTGCGCTTTTTTATCCTAGCGTAACGAAATGGTTTGAGCGTCATACTTCAACTATATTTATACTACGATTTCTACTTTGTAATAAATATGCTTCTTTTTATGTTTTTCTTCGTTTTAATGTACGGGAATTGAAATACTTAATTATTTATTTATTATCATGGCTTCGGTTATTAATACATGTATTTTAACAATGGAAGCAAGTATACTTTTACAGGATTCCTGCACGTTTGGATTTAATTACTACGATTAATTATTAACACATTAACTAAACACATGAGTCCCATTGTATGAATAGAAATCTTTGGATTGCAGTTATATTAAAATATAATAGTGAAGAATCCAACACAATATACTTTTGCAGCCGACTCTCTCAGAGTTCACTGAATTGCATTGCAGTCAATTCGAGTTTCCCGTTTATCTGTATTACTGCGAGAAACTATCCTTATACGCCTTTAAATCTAAAAATATCTATGTCTAAAACTAACTATTCGTAATCATCAGCGTAACCACTGCATCTCTCTCCAAAGTCGCTTATCAAACTAACACTGTACCGCCTCCAAACTCGCAAAGAAAGCGCATCAAGCGACAGTACCTACCTAACACTACGGCCGACGACGGCACTAAATCAATACAAGCCATCACCCCCCACCCGCCCCACCCTCGAAAACCTCGTGAGCTGAGCTCCTACTTCTGTTCGGCTTTGTGGACGTGTAGCACGAGCGTGACGTCTTGGGATTTGCCCAATTGACAGTTCGATATGCGATTTTTTTCTTTGTAATGGCGTTTGAAATAATTCAATATTAAGTATATTTACTTTTTCGTCGTCAGATAACCTAATTAAAAGTTTACCTGACATATGAATCTAAGAATGAGGTAGACCGATTGTTAACTAAATAAATAAAAATAATATTTACATCCACTGCTGATTTTGAAGAAACTCGTATTTTGATGTTTCAGTTGTTTGCATAAAATTTATTTGTTACAATACAAGTATTAAAATGTAGGTGTTATCAATTAATTTGAGATATGTGAGATTTTAATGTAGTTATAGATGCTGCCACAAATCATGAGTATAACCATGATTTAATAAAGAAGCGAATTTTTAGCATCAGTTCCTTAATTACCTACTAACAATATTCGCCTTATCTCCTAAGAAGTAGTTGTTACATTACAGACACCTTAGTAGCAGTTCGGTAACAGTACTTAAATTGTAAATCCATCCCGAAGCAAGCGTTTGACGAAAGCATTAAGTCTATTCGGTCGGCGTATAATTATCCGTAATGTTTCTACTAAGCGACTGTATAAGTAAATCAAACATGCGCCGCTATTGTTCGATTCGTGTAAGATTGATAAAGTTATTCGCGAGTGTGAACGAGACAGATATCCATTCATTGCTTTCTATTCATAAATGTTTGTCAACTGATACCGTGTATATGCAATATTTTCAGAATAAACATGCAGAAACGTTGTGTTGAGAAAACTGTTCGTGAAACTGTTTTAATCTTTTCGAACGACTGACATAAGTTAAGACAACGTTTAACAGAGAAAGACGAGGAATATACGAGTCAGACAGTTGCTTCTGGAGTTTTATATGTACTGTAATCTCGCCTGGGAGGCCATCAAAAAGTTTTTGCGCGCTTTTACAGTTTGAAAACGATTTTCGTTCTATTAACATAACGTTTTAACCCTCTCGGGTTGTCTCGTTTTGAAACATAGCCCGTTTACTGCTCTAAAGGATTTTGGGGTAAGTAAGGGATGAGTTATAAGCTTTCTTACTTTTTTGACTTTGCGAAGTTGTTTAATACAACCACGTCACGATAATATATAGCTGTATTCATGATTTCTAAAAGCCTTTTCGGATAACGAATAGCTACCTTTTTTACGGGACCTCTGGTTAGCCGAATTTCAGATTATTTACCTGAAAATAAAAAAAAACACAGATTACAACATTAAATTTACAAATTTGGTAAACATTGAAGCAAAACTAAAATGTTACTTAAGGTTTTTTTTCATACCTCTCTTAGTACATAAAACTGGGATAATGTGACATAAATATTGAAACGAACTCGCCAATTTGCTACATATGGCAACATTTTGTAACGTTCCATTAAGGCCTAAAGGCCTAGAGCCGAGTTTAAAAAGCCGAATGGGATCGTTCCAAATTCAAACTCACCCTCCGAGCAATAATGAAATAAGCGTACGACAAATATAATAAATCAATTGCTTACTTTGACAAACTCACATATATGTCTAAGTCTTTATTCGATAATGACTTTCTTTAGATTCAATTTAGGTCGCTTTTGGAAAGTAAAATGAAATCAGACGAGGAAGTATCAAAATGTCATGGAAATATAAGGGCGACTTCCTTCGATATTTGAATTTAATTTAGCATTCGGATTGTCCTCGCCTAAACTGAATCCCTACCTACATATAACAAGACAATAGTCATGAAATCCATGCATAGAAATAAGATTTCATTACGTATTTAATTTTAAAGTATACGTGACCAATTACCATAATGGAAAACAATAGAACCCAATCCCAACAAACATGGGGAGAAAACTTAACCTAAAACAAGTTTTATCAGATAAATGTGTTTATTTTATAAAAAATTGGGCAAGTGCGAGCCCGACTCGCGCATGAAGGGTTCCGTACCTATACATATATATAACCTTTAACAAGTTTGTTGTATGGGAGCCCCCCTTAAATATTTATTTTATTTTATTTTTAGTATTTGTTGTTATAGCGGCAATAGAAATACATAATCTGTGAAAATTTCAACTGTCTAGCTATCACCGTTGTTGAGATACAGCCTGGTGACAGACGGACGGACGGACGGACGGACAGCGAAGTCTCAGTAATAGGGTCCCGTTTTTACCCTTTGGGTACGGAACCCTAAAAAAGGCCTTATTAAGTAATTCACAGTTGCCTGCTTTTCTTCGTGTGTATTAGTTAATGTTTTCCGGGTCTTATGACCCGATAAAATATGAATCGATAAATGTGAAAAGAAAAAGAAAATGCAATCGAATAGTAAACTAAGTTTTGCTTCAGCTCTTGTACCTTTCTACTGTCGATTTATTGTAGTTTTTGCTTCGATAAAATGTTGAGGTTATAAATTCGCTTTAACCACATGTTTTTAATATGATGTATTGATCAATTACTTATCGCGATATTTAAAAAAAAAGTTACCGTGGTAGGCAATTTTGTTTGACGTTGACGGATAATGTTGAAGTAAGGTAAGTAAATAAGTCTATGATGACAGAACCAACATTATTGCCGATTAGAGCAAGAACTCTTTAACTCACGTTAAAATTAGCGAGATCATCTATGAGCTCACTTTCTGTCATTTTTGCCTTAAAAATCTGAAGCCTGTTCACAAGCTATTGAAATATTCATCAAACAATTCTTAGTCAATATTCTATTGGTACTACAATGTTCTATTATGGTTAGGTGAAATTAAAAGTTAGCCTAGATAACGAAAAACATTCTCCTTCGTTTTGCTGAGGGTCGAATTGTGGCATCCACCATGGATCAGCTTCCTCCGGATTTATTTATTTAATCGTATGGCAGGGTTATACGTCGAATAAAGTTATATATTAAGTTTGAGACTAAGAGTATATAATATAAATAGGCCCTTGCGTCTATTTCAGACGATTTATGGTGTAATGTTTGGAAGACACCGTTTCTGGTGGCTAACTAAACCGATACGAGATCGACACATTCTACCGCCGGCCTGACAAGAGAAGTGTGAACCAGGTCTCATCGCATAACTTGCGACCCTCCACAACGCGTTTGCGCCACTCGGTCCGTTTCTCCCCAAGCTTTTTCTTTTTTTTTGAGACTAAGAGGAAGATGATGATGATGATATTGATGATAAAGGATGATATTGCGCCTTCGACAGTCCTCGGCCACCTTAAGCGCGTCGTGGAAGTTGGAGTTAAGTGCAGTGCGGATTTGGTCGGACCAACGCATCGGGTTGCGGCCCCAAGGCCTCTTCCCCACAAAAAAAATACACGTACCCACATTTTAATATTTTGTACACGATATTGTACTTACTAGAAAAAATATATATGCTTGATCCGTTGAGTATAAAGTATTAGCTAGCATATTAGCCAACAGAAACGGTAGTCCATAGCTTTTAAAAACATGATATGTTCTAATGACTCTGTTATTTAAATACCCTGCTTCAACGTGGTAGTTGTGTATGTAAATATTGACATGTTAAAATGTAAATTTGACTAACTACGTACCATTAATAACATAACGTTGTCTCTATTAAGGGGGCTTTTAATATCTTTACACCCACTGCCAACGGCTATTGAGCTACTTTTTTAACATACTTCAAAGTTAAACCCCCTTATACCTATTAATAAGTATATGGTTGTCAAAAAAAAACACAATGTACAGTCGCCATCAAAAAAAACCCCAACATATAAGGCGTTCATAAATATCTGAACACGACTCTTATTTCCTGAGCGTTAAAGTACCTACATGTTCAGATATTTATGGACGCTTTATATGCTGCGATATATCTGATGGCGACTGTACCTAACGATTTTTCTTTAACTATTTATTAGGTGTCAAGTTGCCAACCCTACACGTCAAGACAATAATCGGCTTTTATTGCATACTTGATAGTACATACGAAAGATATTCACTTCCGTATCGATTGTATATTTATATAACTATAGGTAGGTATGGTAAAAAAAATGCTAATATCAATTTGAAGATTTTATTTTGACTGAGTTGTGTTAACCCAGCACATGAAGATAGTCATTTGTTTTTGATAAAGCTAATTTCAAGGGTAAGTTTTGAGTGGTGTATTAAATTATTATATAACCAATATGGACACAATTTTTCTTTTAATTTAAGATGTATTTTATCAAGGGCGGTTATTCCGTGGCGACACGGTCGGGGGCGATCGTGTTTCGCGTGTTTACATCCAGGATTATCGGCCGTCTTAACTCACGGTCTAAATGTTGGGCTGGGGGCACAGCGGGCCAAATTACAGGTTCCGAATTCCGATGTCGATTAGGGGCTGCGGGGGCGGAAATTATATTTAAATAAGTTTTGAAGTGGAAATAGTGTGTTGTTTTATAATGACTATTATGTTTTTCGAAGGATTTTTTTATTATTAGTAGGTAGGGATTGCGATTTATAAAATTTGTATTTTTCGTACCTACCCTCTGTCCTTTGTCTATCTCTTTGTCATTGAGCTTTAACTGGATCGTAAGGAGGTAAACACATGCTTAATATGCTTATATTTTCCTAAAAAAAAAAACAAGAATATAAGAGACATGTACAATTCCCAAAAAATATGTTTTGTTTTTAGGTGTGATTCGTAGGTAAATGTATAAATTTATGAAAAATGTAATGTAATTTTTAGGGTTCCGTAGCCAAATGGCAAAAAACGGAACCCTTATAGATTCGTCATGTCTGTCTGTCTGTCCGTCTGTCTGTCCGTCTGTCCGTCCGTATGTCACAGCCATTTTTTTCCGAAACTATAAGAGCTATACTGTTGAAACTTGGTAGGTAGATGTATTCTGTAAACCGCATTAAGATTTTGATGCAAAAATAAAAAAATAATAATAAATATTGGGGGCTCCCCATACTTAGAACTGAAACTCAATCTTTTTTTTCATCAAACACATACGTGTGGGGTATCTATGGATAGTTCTTCAAAAATGATATGGAGGTTTCTAAAATATTTTTTTTCTAAACCAAATAGTTTGCGTGACAGACGCTTCCAAAGTGGAAAAAAGTTGGTCCCCCCCCCCCCCTCTAACTTCTTAAATAAGAAAATGAAAAATCTAAAAAATACATATGATGTACATTACTATAAAAACTACCAACGAAAATTGTTTTGAACGAGATCTAGTAAGTAGTCTTTTTTTATACCTAATATACCTATTAATACCTTTTTTTTTTTTTTTTTTGACGGATTGGGAATGCATTTACGCATACCTATTAATACCTACCGTGAAATACGCCAACTTTGCCTCCACAGGGAACTTTGCCCAAAACGCTACTTAAAAAAAGAACCGTTACTGTAGACAATTTCAACATGATTCTGGCAACACTACTATTTTTAGTGGAAAATAGATTATATCTGTGGTATCACTGGGAATCACATTTGCGCGCAACTTCATTCCGTAACGTGTTAGGACTAGTTGAATAAGGTGCGTGATTTGGCGGGCCAATTCTAGGTGAAGTTCTGGTGTATTTTTTACAGAATGGGGAAGCCTCAGGTGAATGTATCTTATTGCTTGTTATAAAATAAGAACTGTAGATCATTTTTACTGTAGTTTGTACTAAAAATACTTATTAAAACCGGAGTTATGATGGTGGGCAATGTTATCTAGTAACTTGCTAACCTATGAATGCCAACATTGCCCAGACTAAAAAAAGGGTTAGGGTTGTCACCTTGTCGTAATTTTACCTGACTGCGTAAATAAAGGAGGGTTATGTATTTAAGGTAAGGTAAATTATATTTCTATTAAGCCGTTGTACTGTTAGCAGTAGCTGCATGTCATGTCATGTCACGTCCATAAAACAAAAAAAACATAGAATATTCAATTATGACAATTGTTTTTTAGATTATTCTAACGCGAAGTAACAAAATAACCGCCTAACTATTAGTATCCAATATTAAGCATACATTTTTCATTTTGATAATGGTACTGGTAAAGATGGTTTACTCAACTAAAAGTGACAACCCTGACAATTTCAAACTGCTTGATTCGGCTTGTATGGAGTAAAACAAAATACCTATGTAACATTGCCCACCCATATTGCACACGTGTTTGTACAGTTAAGACCAAGATATTTACGTGGAACGCCATTATTACCCCAGATTTTATACTGATCCTTATCTTAACGTTGTAGGGGCTATAGTTACGAAAATAATCGATTTGGGCAATGTTTGAAAAGTTTAGATAACTTTACCCGAGGTGAAAATTGATAAAAAAATTGATTAAATGTAGATTTAAAAATTGTTTCTCGTAATAAACGCATGCATATGAATACGATGGATGCGTTAGACAAAAAAAACTTCATCCCGTCATAGAAAAAATTAGAGAAATTCGGGTTTTTACGAAAAAAGCGGGCAAAGTAGGCATGTTTCACGGTAACTTTGCAGCTAATTTATATGGGGCGCTATACATACCAGGTGCAAACTTAACTTAACCACTTAGGGATGGAAAGTGTTTGTACGGAACCCTGGGTGCGCGAGTCCGACTCGCACTTGGCCGGTTTTTTTAATGTGGTACCTACGCACCCCAATTTTTATATTAATCCATTGATACAAAGATCAAAGCTCAAAGAAAAATTGAAATGAGTTACCTGGTGGAAGAAACGGGGAATCGGACTCAGTACCTCTGGATTGCCGGTCCAGCGCGTTAACCTTTCCGCCACCCTAATTACCGAACAACCTTTGGATTTTTTCCTTATGCTTTGTGTGTCGATCTCTGGATTGTTTATTTGAAAGGCTTTAGACCTTAGCGAATTCATTTTCACATCTTTGAGCTTTGTATCATGGTTTTGAAATGTAATCTAAATCTTTCACAGGGTTCGCTATTGTTTTAAAACCTACAGAAAAAATAAATTATTTTCATACATAATATATAGAATACATCCAGGCCGTCGTACAACCAACTTCGCCAAACATATCGTCTTGTGAGAATATAACCCAAATATCCAAGCTCTGTATGCCCACAACCCAACGCCGCGATGATATAATCAGATCCCGTCCACGATACACCTACATGTATATCTACATAGCAGCTAACAAGCAGTTTTTAGCTTCTCCGCCTTAGATAGTCCAAATCGTGACTACGCCACGCTAGCGCGGGTTATAATTACTGTGCTACATGATTTTAGTTTCAACTGATGTATGATAAATTGGCTGAATTTTATTTCACAAAAATATGTTCTACTTACCTATAGCGATAATATATTTGTAAAATTTATATTTAAATTCCTTTCAGCGTTTTGTATTATAAGCTTTTTTTTTATAAATTCTTGTAATAAAAGCGAAACAAGCATTTACTAGGTCATAATGTCGTCCTTCGGCTTTTAATGCGATATAGATAAGAAAGACGAATCAAACCGTTTCCAATAAAATTATTGCACAAATAGGTACAACACAATCTTCATTCACATGTAGGTAATGATGATTGTAACATGAACATGTCCAATATTATAAGTTGCTTTTGGGTACTAGTATTCTTACAAAAAAATACTAGTACCTAAGTAATAGATAAACCAAGAACTTAACGGCCTTATCACACTTACGATTTGTGAGCGACTTTTGTATGAAGGCGATCACGCAGCGAGCTCGCCGCGTCGCTTATTTGTATAGAAAACTCGCTCGCAAATCGCAAGTGTGATAAGGCTCTTACAAATGAAACCTGACAATTGAAGTGTAGATTTTTTATCATTTGCAAGAAAAAAAAACAGTTTATATTTCTACTAATTTCAAATTTAGAACGCGACTTATCGAGTTTACATAATCTAAAATTTGAACGCCACACATCCGTAGCGGGTAGGTGCGGCATGGGACCAGGAGATGGGGTGACACGCTGTTATTATTAGTTTTTTGTCCCCACTCTCCCCACTAGTCGGTCGCCGCCATTTTAGCGTTAGAAACGGTTTTTGTACATTTTTTGTCGGGAGATGAGAGTTGGAGCGATTGGCGGGATATTGAATTTAAGTTTTAGTGCATATGTTGGATTATCTGTTAATATTTTATGTATGTAGTTACAAAAACTAAAATAGATTGTGAGTAAGTACACGTAGATTTGTATCAGTGCCTTTATAAGGAAACATTGCGAATGTGTTAGTAATATATTCTGTACACTCTTGAAAAAATATTCGTAGCGTCGATGCAGCCCTAGTTTGATAAAATAATTTAAACAGTATATAATTTTAATAAATATATTCAAGGAGGGTCATAGCATAGATCAGTGTTGTCACCTGAAAGTCATCAGAAAATAGCTTCGTAAAAGATTTGAAGAGTAATATTTTGAGATTTTTTTTGATTGCCTATTAAATTATTTTTGTAATTTTTTTTTCAGATGCTTTAAGGCTCTTTATCCATTCAAAAATGCTGTTGTCATAATACGTTTTTTTTTAAAGGAATAAGGACCTAATTATGTTGTTAGGTATAGGTATATGTATACTATGCGGCATTTTACTAATATGAAACTTACCTTAGATATTGATCAATGATTACAATCCATTATAATCACATGTTACGTTTGTATTTCACTTTTGAAATTTATATAACACTACACTTGATATTAGAAAGCCATAATCGATTTATTGCACTAAAGGGCTCGAAGCTCACAACCAACACACTCACTGGTCATACAAATGTTGCATAATATGCTTATTTATAACCCATCCATCGACTTTTATGGCGATTCCATTCCAATAATACGTAAACCAGTTTACAGCTATATCGTAAATCGGAACCGCTAACGACTCTTGTACCCACTGAATTTTAATAAAGCATTTATCATTTTATTCTATGAAATATCGACATTTATTCAAATGCGCACCTTTGCTCGGCGGCTAAAATCGTACTAAAATCTAAAGTCGGCCAACAGTATCGCATCGGCAGGACCTTGAAAACATCATTGTTTAAAAACAAAACTGTCGCGTAAAAACGTCAGCGAGAAATCCATACGAAGCTTGAATGCAATGGACCTTGAAATGTTTTTGTTTATAAACAAAAGTGTTATGCAAGAGGGTAACAGCCAGGTTTATGGCTCTTTTACGAGATAAAGCGTTTGTTTTGGGTCGTAAATAAGGCAACAGGTACGGCAACGGGACCCAATATTGCGGACGCTTTCACTTTCGCGTATTATCTTTGTGCATTGATCTTCACAATGCGACACAATGTTTTAAAACAGGCTACTGAAATCGGGCAACGAACTTGCAGATAGGAACAAACGTGTAAACAAAACAAACGGTGCGCGTTCGTCGCCCGATCGTCTTTTGTTTATAGCTTTTTTAAAACGCATCGATACTACTACAATATAATAAACTTATTGCAACGAGATTTCTTTCACTTAGCAAATAGCTTTCAATTATGTTTATTTATGATTCAAAGCTTGTTCTAGATTTCTCGTTTATTTCCAGTGGACGTTAACGGAAAATTGAGCATAAAATGATACAGATCTGGTGATAGGAGATTAGACAGGCGATTTAAACAAAAATATAGATTGACACATATTATTTAAGTGTGTATAATAAACAGTGATACATAGCTAGTTGTAATATACAAAAATAAACTAGTTTTAACCTGTTCCGATTGCGTGATTCTGAGCTTCCGTTCATTTGCAGTCGAAATCTTTCGTAACAACAACGCAGTAAATAACCGCTCCCGGCGACCCACCTACAAACTAGTAATTGAAGAGGTCGTATTATGAATAATATTTGGGCGTCGTCACGCGGGGTCCGAATCGATACGTAATTATAGAGTGAAAACGTACTAACCCTCATAAATATTATATCCAGGGCGCGGCCGGAATAGCCCGCAGGGCCAACGACGTGCAGCGTATGGACTTAGGTGTCTAGGGCTAAAATAGTCACTTAATAAATATTTATTTATTAGTTAATACTGGCCAATTTTAGAAAGCAGATAGAGTAACGTTTTCTTGGAGGAAAATAACACTCATAGGTGTCTTAAAATAGTTTAAGTACTTAATTGATTTATGGTGTGAAAGATATAAAAAAAAATTAAAGCCATGGCGCTCATACTATTTTCGACAATTTGCATGTTTTCCAAACTTAATTTTCCTAATTATATAGCGGGTAATGAGTCATTACTAATGACCCAAGTCCAAACGTAATACCGCTCACACTATTTTCGTTTTTTTTTAATGAAAAAATTGACATTATATTATTCAGAATTATATATTTTGTTTTGTAATGAATTAAAACCATTTATTTTTTTGACTGAAGTGATATCACAATAAATATATGTACTTATAGTAGATAAGACTCGACGCGACTGCAGACTTTAATCGTTTGACTCGAAGGGCCAGTGGCGCCTCGCTAATCATTGAACCGCTACGAGTTGACTGACTCAAATCGGTCATCTACGTGGCGCCTAAAGTACATACACACATCAATGCTTTGTCTATCTATTTCGTAAGTCCATGAAGACCGCCAAGTGCCATTAGCTACAAAGCAAGCTCTATTTTTAAAGTGAAATACTAAGTGGGTTCCCATACTTTTTATTTAAAATTTACTCTAATACCAAATTTGTTTTCGACTAAACCTATAGGTTAAGTGACAAGCCGAAAAGTGTTTAAGTGAAAATAAATTTCCATACCTAATATCGAAATGGAAAAGAAAATCATAATGATAAGCATTTTATTTTCATATTGTCAACTGTCTATTAGAAACATATTCGTAGCTGTCTTAGTTGTATACCTGCCATTAAAGTTACATGAAAGTTAACGTAAGTAAACGAATTACCTTAATCACCAAAACATTAACTTAAGCGGCGTCACATAAAGCGACAATCAAAAGCTATTCCCAAACAGCCAATAAAACTAAGCGACTTTATGTTACAACAAATTGTTTAATTGAATTTCTTTAAGATTATATTAATTTTAATACGTTACACGATCGCATGTCTGTGTTTAATTAAAAGTTTCACATTAAACCAGCGAGCGACTTCCATGAACGAAAAAATCACCCGTGAAATCGATTCGGATCGGATATAGAGAGTTCGTTAGAGATTTTTTACATATTCAACGAATATTGTAATTGGCTATGATTGTTCCACTTTTGTCGATTAGTTCCAATTAGGCGAACGGTGGGCACCTACAAATAAACGTTTGTTGCTGGTTCATAATGGTACAGAGCACGAAAGCGATGTATGTAACTAATGAGCTTGAGCCTGATTTTGAGGAGCCTGGTTTTGAGTAGCGTCGCTTACAAGACCTCGCACATAGGGGTATTTGAACCAAAAAGCTGGACAAAATTATTTTTTTATTTTTTTGGCGTTCTGTTGATTGAAGTAAACCTTCTAAACTATTATTTTTTATTTTGGACATTTATGACACATATGTTTCTTAGTTAGGGTAGTGTGATATACCATATACTTAAAGAAAGTTTATATATTTACATTAAAGGTATACATAATTCATTGCCCTCATCATACAGGCGATGCGTCCCATTCTTCCTCACAGTTTGATTCATTTCCATCTTCAACATCTGGCATCAAATCGTCAAATTCGGCATCATCACTATATCTGGAGCAAGCATTATGTTTCTAGCAGTAAAACTAAAAGGTTTCTCAGTAATGGATCTGACGTAAGTGGCATCTGGAGAAAGTTCTTGCTTAATTCCTCCTGAATTCTTTAAAGTGCTTGTTTTTGGCCCCTGGAGCCTTGATTTGAGTCTTTTGAATTGCAGTCAACTCAATAAATTCAATGTACAAGAAGGTATTTATACAAATGTGAAATACAACATTAATTAGACTTTATCATTAAAGAATAACATACAGACTACATTTTAAATATCTGGCAAATCATTTTAATGTACAGACATTAGCACAAAACTACTCGCGTATATGTTTAAAAATTATATTAAAAGTGAATATTTTCTTGCGTGTGACTCCGCGCTCGGACCGTGTAGAACAAAAAACTCAAATCACACCCGATTGACAAATACCGAGAACTTCAATCGAAAAATAAATGTAATACTATTATCCATGAACTTCTCAGCTAATGTGTTGTCATTACAGTTTATTGGAATTCTAGAATTTGTTATTTCGACTTTAGTCCACCTTTTACGCTCATATATCCCTATGTGCCTCGACGCAAAACGCCTAAACAGCAAGACCTTTCCAAAGCCTTCCTATACGTATACATACAACAACAAGGGTGAGTAGCATTGCGCACCTTGCAGCAGAACCATTAAAACTAAATTTGGTTTTGCAAGCCACATTCGGGCACACGCTCGACGTTTGTGAAGATCATGGAGCCAGGTTCGCCAATGACGGATTACGTCAAAGAGGACTATATATATAATGAGCTGGGTATGAATATCGCTTAACAGTTCTAAATCATTTCTGTAACATTTTTAATCGCACAGCAATTCAAGCGACAAATTCTTCTTCCGACAATTTACATGTAGCAGATTACCTTCAAAAAAAAATTTTACATACTACGTTATTCACACAATTTGTATGGAGAATAACATAGCGCTCCTGGCGATTACTTTGTATAACTACAATTCTCCATACAAATCGTTTACGCAGTAGCTAGCGAGTACTGTCACTGTAAACTAATGTAAACACAAGGTTCGTAAAATGCGAGTAAAATTCATTGAAGTGCCAGGGCCGTCACTGGTTGTCATAACGTCGCTTCAATCGATTTTGCTCGCATTTTACGATTACCTGGTTATCATGTCTACATATGATCAATCCTGTAGATGGTAGATTTGAAAGTCAATAAATGGATAAGCATTCCCCTTTTTAACGAATAAGATGCTATTTAAAATTTTACTTTTATTTGCAGGGTTCTATAAATACAAATCGTTGTAACTGTATATTACAACCTTTAAGTCAATTTACGATCAGTCAGGTGTTATATTACATCTGAAATGGTTGTAAGTTGATTGCCAAGCATTACAAAAAATCAATTTGCCGTCGTATGACAAATGACAAATAAAACATCTACTAGGGCGTAAATGTCGTCGCTAAAACAATAAATGCTCATTTGTAAGTGTAATATCTTGTGTAAGAGACCCGCATTGCAGAGGGGTCAATCGGTTTAATAACGAATCAGACAAAAACAAAGGATGCGCTACTTAGTCTATAGGGGCTTTTTAACCCTGCGGCTGCCCAGTCAAACAATAATTGTGGCCTGTTCCTACATCTTAACGTATTATTTTGTAATAATCTGAATGAAGCGATGACTAGCCTATTAAAAAGTTTTCACATGTCAAATCAAATTCTCTTCAGTGAATTTGACGATATTTCCCGAGAAGACACAATGGCAAAACTTTATTCACTAGATCTGTACTACGAGAATCGTACATCGCCTTAAAGAATTGAATTGTATGATATATTCACAGCATAAAGACAAATGTATTTCCGTTATTTTTGTTTTATGATGCGATTTATGTTATAGTAAACCGATATTATTTTAACATAGTCACATAACCGGTCATCTCCGACCCTATAGACATCCGAAGGATTAAGCATCTGCTCGAAGAATCCATCATGACGCATCTGTTCTGGCGTCTCTATTCCGATACATGCGCGAGCGCACCACGTACGGAGCAGATGTTCAATGCTTCACCGAATCAACAATTCAAATTGAACCTTCCAGCAAAGACAATAAAAACCCACCTTGATTGCTGAGTAGGTTAACTTTTTTAAAACGTTTTCGTTGGCTTAGATTATGTTGTTCGAATTTTAAATTTGGCGGCGTTTTAGGGCCTGTGGTAGCGATCATAGATAGCGCTAAACGGGTCATTATTACGACCCTTCCTACCCACAGGTATATTGCAGTAATGTGGTGCATTTGTCAAAACGGGCGGTAGTGGTTTTTAAACTGCTATTTTATTGGACGTCATTAGTCATTTGGACTCTTTGGGATTTGATGAAAAACAACAAATGTTTTTCCTGATATCCTGTTGCAACACAGTACTTCCTACGGATTGTAACATAATTTGTTTAGTATGTAACGACATTTTTTTATACGTATCTTCACTTACAACAGATAAATGAGCAAGCAACATTACGCCCGTATATTTTTTTACCAACAAGACTAAACGTTGTCTTTACTGACTCAAAACCAAATTATCGATCCAAAATACTGGGGTTTAATTAGACAACTGAAAGAATTGAACTCAGCCCTTCGTTCATACGAAACACAACGATTTAAGAAATAGAGTGGGAAACCCCCAAGGGCTCCCACTAAGCTGCTTTCCCATAAATTGAACATCGACCACTTATACGCAGAAAAACAAAAAGTTTCATTCAACTTACGCACGAAATTAAACCCTTATTCTAAAAGTATAAGATCACTTTCACCCTGCGGTTTTTCGGTGAAGAGTAATGTTTTACTCCACTTATTTTGATACTAGGGGAAATGAATAAATATAGCATGATATGTATGTGTACGACTCAATCATTGTAAGCGGTTTAAGACGGTTGTAGTAGCTGGATAGGTCCTTTTTCATTTGAAAATAACTTATATATAGGTACAAATAATCTACAAGTGAGTTTTATCAATCGCGATCAAAACTTAATATTGGACTGTTAAAGTGTTACTCAGATAAATGAATATAGTAATTTATTCGTTTAAAAAATCTTATCATTCGTCTAGTTTCGGGATATTTTGATATTTGTTAAAATTCAGTTACTAATTATAATGATATCGTAACGGGGACTATGGATTTTAATTTTGTTCGCTATTAGTGACTTCTGGCTAATGAAAACATCTGCAGCTTGACTAATACATATATACTTGAGCTTGGAATCAGTACTGACCTTTTAATCGTTCGAAAACAGAACAACAGGAGCCATTTTTGTGCCCCGTCACATTACCCCTAACCTCTGCACCTATTGTATACTTAGACAATAGTTCACATTTAAATCAATCGGCCTCCCTGTTGTGCCTGCAGAAGACTTATTTCTTTGACCCTCAAATTTGGTAGGTAATTTAACTTTTCCCCTCCGAATAGCATTTCATTTACCTCTTCAACCGATACGCAGTGTGGGACGAACTAATCTGGCATAGGGAATAGCGTGGAGAGGACGATTATAAAAATAATGTTTAATATTCTAGTGTAAAGACCTCCTGTACAGCCTAAATAGATATACCTATAAGCAAAAACTTACTAATTAGACACGTTGTAAGAGAAGCGCTGACTTTTTTTAGTACTAGATGACTTAACCTTCATTGTAATACTTACGATTAAAAATCTAAATAGCAACAAGACATGAGTACATATATTTTTATTTGTTTACCTGTGAGTATTTTTACTTGACAAGGGAATAGGATATCTATGTAAAAGCATACATAACGCCCTTGCGTCGCCTTTATAATTCGATTCCTACCTACAATCTCCACTGTTTTTTTCTGTCTTTGTTATGGTGTTAATGCTTATAGTTTATATGTAGTATGTATCATAGTTAAGAAATTTCTAATTTAGGAGCACGTGGCGAAGAAACTTCCAAATCAGTATTATCTACCATTCTAGATTAACCTTAATTTTTAGTGCGCCAACATTTCAATTCTTCGGGCCCCAACATTTTACCTTGTGGTACATCCATCTTTTCAAAATACCCCGTTAACAATTTTATTAAAATATTTATGATCTTTTTTTTTACTATTATTCATTATATCCAGACTCCACGGAGTCCCCAGTGCCGATAATTCCCTCCATTGATTCGTAACGCCTCCCGCGCCACGCTACAATGCTCGCGAGTGAGCCCGACATTCGCCATTGTGTCTATGCCCCGCTTTCCGCCATGTTATTTATGTCATAGAGCATAGAGTGTGTTGAAAAGCGCGTGTTGCTCAGGAAATTAGACGGTATTAATCTACCGGTATTATCTATTAAGTTGAACACAGCTCTGGTCACTTTATTTATTCACATATTTTTCGTTTTTTTTCTAAATACAATCAAACAAAGGTAAAAAAATTAAAATTAACGTCAACATTAACAATATTTCAGGACATGTTTTTTTAATAATGGCGTAAAGAGTGGAGTCAACTTATGTTGACTGTAGAAATGTATTTAATAAACTACAACCACTACAAGGAAGTGGGTCGGGAGCCGTCATCTAACTTTGAATTAAGCGTAAAACCTTGTCAGAATACTCAGAATATCACCACCCGAGTGACACCTCGCTCCTAAGCGCTCCATTTGCATGACCTACATACAAATTATACGTGCTTCAACTTTGCTCTCAAAATGAAAGTACAAGATAAGTAAATAAGATAAGAGAGCCTCGACATAGTGACACAATAGTGTCTGTAACTTGGAGTTATTTTGTTTATTTCTCACTTTCTGTGAAACGTGTACGATGCTACTAAAGGACGAACGTTTTTTGCACTCTTTCCACATCTATTAAAGAGGCAAAAACCTAGAACGCCTAACTCTAATTAAAGAAGTGAAAGATATATAACTATTACGAAATTGTACTAAAAAACCAAGCGGATATAACTTCTCTCTTTTTACATGTTTTATTTCTGATGACAGAAACTTTGTTACACAGCTGTGTAGATATAATGATAGAGTATGAATTTAAATCGGCCGCTGAAGGGGCTGCAATACATGTCGTTTGTTAGCGAGCCGAGTATGTGGATGTCGAAAATAAACAATTATTTCCCTGCAGTGGCAGGGGGCAGCGCGTGGCTGCGACGCGGGGGCTCCGAGGGCCCACAGTCGTGAGAACGGAACAGAAAACTCCAAATTGTGTTAGGCTACGTGGGGACACTGGGAAATAGTGACAACCAAGTCGACAATTCTAGAAAATATTATGAAAACTCCTGTTTCCACACAAAACAAAGTAGTTCACCAAAAGTGAGAACATCACACTCGAGAGAATTGAAACAGAAAATTCCAAATTATATTCAACTATACGGGGAAATTGAGAAATTGGTAAAAATATTGTCGTACGATTTTAAGAATAAAAAAATACACAACTATAACATGATCTAAATACTTATGAATCTAAGGTTAAGAATCCAAGTGAATATTTCGTCTTGCACCAACGAATTGCGATGTTTTCATCTAGAATATGCTTCTTTTAAAGTATCAAAACTACAATCGAGATTTACGTCGTTAAAATTTTCATTACCATGCTTCTTCGCGGCAGCCGTCCCGTGGCACCGCCACCGAATCTGATCACTGACCCATGAAGCGAACAGAAAGGAAATTTTCTCCTACCAAAGAAAACACAGGCTTATAAATAACTCTATCGACCCTACTCCTACATCACCCTATGACAAAAGAGTTATCGGTGCGTTGAAAACAAAAATGGCAAAGTGATTTATTTGGAACGCCGCATTAGCTGTGTAGAATTCTGGCAAATACACTATTGCAACCTGTATGGTTCAACTAGGAATTTCTCTTCAAAGATTTTGATCAAATTGTGACAAATATAATGCTGGGTTAATCTGTACTGAGATTTTGGGACCTAAATAAAACTCACGTTGAACGACAATCTGTACCAGGATTTCGAGAGTCTGACCAAAGTCACGTCAAAGATTGAAGCAAATACTTTTTTGGGACTACCTGTTTTTCCACACCAGATCTATGTTAGAGTTGTTGATGAAATTACTGGCAATTTACATACATACAAAACGAGATTTATGTTCAAAGGTTAATGTCACCGTTAAAAAAGTGTTGACTATTTTATCGTTGACGGTGAACCTGATGACAGCATTAAGAGTATTAGTGGGTTGGATGAAAAATTCGGATAGTGTGATGTTAGAACACATTTGTGAATAGAAAGTCATCTTTCTGTTTCATTATTTAAGATAAGATGCTTCGAGCCCTATTAAGTTACCACACTAATGTTAACACAATTGAAATTGAAGTGTGCTGCACTTTAGCGCCACTTTAAAATTGAGATCAAAAACTCTTTCCTTCTCCTGGTTTCCAATTGCTCAATGTAAAATATTCTTTATTTTCAGATTCATGCACTTGCATAAATATGCAATAATCATAGGCGTAGCAACCCTGCACAACAAGACGACTGCACAGTGGTCCAACATAAATCCAGTCGCGACGAAACTGAAGATTAGGAGCGAGCAAGTGAAGCCAAAACTCGATATTGGGTGAATAATCGTCGCCACTACCGGCGCGGCGACCGGCCGGATGCGGCAGATTTATACCCGGGTACCTACCGGGTGGTACCCGGACATAGCCGGGTGTACCGGCCTGTGACGGTATGTATCCAGGTACAGGCTCAGTTGGAGCGGGGAGGTCTGCTGTAACATCTTAACCATACCATGAGTCGTATGTCAGAGAGTGAGCGGGTCAGCAAAATGCTCATTAGGACAAACAAATTCATAAGTTGTGACCATGACTGCTATTGCCCTTCCAACAGGCGCAAAGTATATAGAATATTTCTAGATTTATAACTGGCAAATGATGATTAGTTTGATTACTATATACTTTTTATTTTCAGAACTAAAAAAAGCTGCCGAGTATAACCTGACATATGGCTTCAGAGAAACGAAGAAGGACTGCCCAGTGGCTAAGACCAGACAATACAAGTTCAGATGCGCGTACAATACGATGTTCAGCCCCACTACCACTGGCGTTGTGTTCCATAATGAAATAAGTTCAGAATATCACTAAAAGTCCAGTAGCTCCCATCTCACTGTTAACCTGTAGGTAAAGTCTGCAGCAGAAGTTGTTACGCACGTCAAGCGTTCAAAATTATATGAACTTATACACAAACTCTATTATCAAGAGAATAAGGGTTGTACAGATCGTTATGAGTTTGTTATTCTGCTTAGGTACTTCTGCTGCTGTACATGTTCTTTGATAGACAATGGTTCAGAATTATCCTTCGACCGCCATCACTGGCGACCTACCCCACCAATTCATAACGACAGTAGCTCGCATCCCGCTGTCGACGAGTATACGCTCTTCATTGCGGCCCGATATGTCCACTCGCCTTGAGGCCGATATTTATGGGCTGGAAACGTCACGGGACCCTGTTGTAGAATAAATCATATACGTCTGTGACGTCTTAATTTGCAGTCGAGATCCGGATTGAAGGCTTAGGTGAAATGTATTATGTAGTAGTACAGGTACAAATATTTAAATTAGAGACACATTTTTATGTACGGTCACTCGTAACAATTTCTATGGATGGATTTTTCTTCTTTACGAATATAATGTAGTCAGCGTCAAAAGTAGCCGAGAATTTTAATATGAATTTGACATAAGCCCGAAGTAAAATTGACGTTGTTTGTTAATTGTTGTAGAAGCCAAAGTCGACCACTTTCAAAACAGTTTTGCTTGCATCAGATGACATTTTCGAACCTGTAACTGTTATTGTCATTACCAAGATGTCAGCCGCTGTAAGAAAAATGCGCATTTAAGCTGGTCGAGCAAGCTTGGCCGATGGTACATATTTATTTCTATGAGTGAAAATCTGATGTGGAAATTTCAAAACTTGTGAATGTAATGAATTGTTTTGTAAGTCAGCGTAAAAAATCCTTTTTTTCGACTTTGTTTGTGTTTATGATCTTGTTTTATTACATTACGACACATAATTACATACCAAAATAGAGCAGAGTTCTTTGTATTCAGTTAATTAAATATTCAGAATACGAAATTCTAAGAATCCTAGGAATGTTTGCCGTTCTAAACTTATTTCTAAAATATTTTTATTACAAATCACAATTAACATGTGTTACCTCCTTTTTAAGAAAAATAATAAATACTTTAGGGAAATTATTTTTCGGGTTCTATTCCTTTAGATAGAGATAATATTTCAAAGTGCCGGTATGTAAATCTTTCACCAATTTTGTACCATTCCCCGTTTTGTCAATTTACAAACAAAAATCTTTAAGCGTAATTAATTAGTAATGAAAGTTATTTCTGAAGAATGCCTTCAATCGTTGCAACATGCAGTTCAAAACACATTTAATATTGCACAATATGATGAGCAAAAACGTCTTTCAACATAATATCTATAAGCTACCGGGTTTCACCATTCAATAGCAATGACAGGTAAGTCAAAAATTACAAAAGATTACAAGAGACAGGTAAGCCCACAAAATTTACGGCTCATATTGTTGTAATTGTATTGTATTGTGACTGAATACAAAACAGAAGGACTTAAATGTTTATGCGAATTTAAATTTGCATGAATTTAGCTTTCACTTTTCTTGTAAAGATTAGAATGGTATGTTGCGTAACCTAGTTTTTTGAATTTGTAAGTTGACTTTATTGTCCAGTTGTTAGGTTAATGCTGTTAAAAGATAAAAGTAGCTTGTAACCAGTTTTGGTGGCAATTTCTAAGGTAATTAGCTTTAAGACCAATTAAATTTATTATTTCCGGATTTAGATGTTACGATAGTGAAACTTTGATGAGGTAATTAAAAAGACGGTTGTTGTCTATAAATTGAAAATTATTTATTACCACGTGAATAATGAAGTTGATTTTTAATTTATAAACGGTCGTTAAAGTAACTCAATTAAACCACAGTACCTACATGTGCCGAAAGCTAACACTTTTGAAAGCTCTATTACTAAACTTCCTAAGCAGAATAACGTAGCGCCATCTACATTTTCGCTCTTACTTTACGTTGTCACATCTAAAACAACCCTCGCTCGCGTTGACTCGAACTATTTCATCCCTCGAGCTACCCTAAAACGCGAAGCTTACTACCCTTCGTACAACGCCATCTCACGGATGGTGCGTGAACTTTTGAGAAAGCTCGTAGTTCCGCGCATCGCCGCAGCGGCAGCACTATCTGAAAGCTTGAATGAAATATCGGGCGCGGCGGAGAGTAAATTCTGCTTGCGGGGGATAGAGTTCTTTTTGGGATGTTAGTTTTATCGGCGGGCAGAGTATGCAGATTAACGGGCTATTACATGGTAATTTATTTGAAACGAATGACCACTTTGCGGTGTAGTGCATCGCTGAACGTTTATACGGACCCTGACCTTATGTCGTCAATTTATGGCGAGCCGTTAAACTCTTTTATGTAACAGCTGGCGTCTTAGCACACTAACCTCGTTTGTCAGGACTTTCACCTTTTGATAACCAAAAGCGGAAAGTTTGGACAGCTTTTCAGTAAAAAGATGTTTCGCGAATTTCATTAAGTAGTTTTCCCTGTTACATGCTAAGATCAACTGGATTTCCTCCAATTTAGACCAAATCAAAGCCTTTCGCATGTTTTGTAATAGTTCTGATCCATAAATACCAGCAAGGAAAATTTCATCCCATTCAAACGACCTCTACCCATAAAGTCTTGGAAGACATGTTCATACAAATGAAAGAAAACATCAATTACACTCGCCTCTGCTCTAACCCTAGATTCAATCGATAATGTGGGTTGTGGGCTGACTCTTGCAAATAAAGACATAAACACATCGAGAAACGATGTTTAAACACGAAGATTTATGAGACACTGGCAACACGAACTCTGAGAAAAAAAACTACTTGAAAATGCTTTAATGACGTAGGTATGTATGTTTTGATTTATGAATTTGAATATGGTGAGGTCATTGACCGCCTGGGTGAATATCCGGGCGTTTTAACCGCGCGGTTCTAGCGTCGTTGTTGATTACACGATTATTACCAAAACGAAAGACAAGTCGCAACAACTGTGATCAAACATCAAACTAGAATATAATACGTTCAGAATCATAGCAAATCAAGTTCATCCATCATCTATCATATATTAATTTAAAATTTCACGATTTTCGCACATTATTATAACAATATGCGATTAAGTCCCGTTTTATTGTTATAATCATCTACTGCTAATATTTGCTTACATAACAATGATTTTAAAATAAAATTATTATTTTAATTAACGTATACAACATATACCGTTCCCTGCCAAACCGTTTGTATAGTTTGTCTGCAGGTGTGTCTCTATGTAATAATTAGAATAGGTAGGTATTTTTATTGCTAAACACTTGAGTGACACTTTGAATAAACAACTTTATCACTCAAATGTCAGCAATAGATGGTTTTTTAAATACTTTTTAAATTTAGATTTACTTGGCTAGTGTTCGATATTCACAGGTAATCTATTGAGTATGTATAGTAGTCTTATAAATGAAACGGTCATATTCTTGTTTAGTTTCCACTTGGTTAGAAGTATCATTAGAAAAAAATTAAACTGAAAGCACAGTCCGCTGAAAGTCAATAGGAAGGCAAGTTTTAAATTTAGAACGCCACTTTTAATGGTTCGTGCAATCCGCATGCTTGCTTTGAGTACTTGGAAGTGCGTATTGTTGAAACAATATTATATTAAAAAAATTACATAAATTTTGTAACAGACTCATATAGAACACTAGCGGCCGCCCGCGACTTCGTCCGCGTAGATTTTTGATGATGACAAAGATATTAAAATAGGTAAGTGAATTTTTTTCTTAGTTAAAATGGTCTAGACATATTACATTTCAAACAGTGGCAGACACTGATATGCAATTGTTAAAGAATTTTTGTTTCCAATTAGATTACGGGAATTGTTTGCAGGATGCTTAATATTTATTCCGTCAGTTACCTGATGCTTTTAATCTTTGGCAAAAATGACTGCAAGATATAGAGCGACGCATGGATTTGGAGTTAGAAAATGGGGATCTTAGTTATTATGAGTGAGATTTAAAAAAAATGTTAAATATCGTAAGGCTGTTAAAACAATCTTAAACTCAGCACTGGAAATCGAGAGATGGAGGCAGTTTAATGAAGAGTATCTCTTTCAATAATAATAAACTTTATTTTATAACAATAATAAATAATGACCTCTTTTCATAAGAAGGCAGCACTGGTATTTGTACACGCCAGCCTGCCTATTAAACGAAAAGAGTGGTGTGGCGGAGTTCCCGAGGCTGGCCAAAATGTTTCTAAATGGTCTAGCAGGTACCCCAGTTATTAAAAAGGCTAGTGTTTAAAGAAAATGCTGAAATGTGACCATTAAAAACTAAATGCACATAAGCGAATTTAATGATGCGATTACTATTTTGGTCTACAGGCTAGTAGTATTGTTTGAAGTGATTCAATATATTCTGGTGCCATAGTTCTCTATATTTCTCAAAAAGCTAAATAAAGTAAGAATAGGTATATAAAGTATAAATTATTCATGTGCTGATAGACAACTCACTAAATATAGGAACACATAAAGTTTGGAACACAATAAATAAGAGACAGCACTAAGAAAATATTGTTGACAGTCAACCATAGAAAAGGGGGTGCAAAGTTCGTTTTAAAAAAAGGACGTAGTCACTGGGTAGTAGACAGGAAATAAAAAATATATAAACTGATAACCTTAGCGTAACACTTCTTTATATACAACATTAGCGGTGTTCCCGATACAAACTTTGCACCCCTTTTTAACCCCCTTAGAGGTGAAATTTTCCAAAATGCTGAAATTACTTTTTTTGTATTTGATTAAGTAAACTATCTACAAAGTTTCAAGTTTAGAGTTAAACAAAAAAAGTTTCTCCCATATAAACATTGCACCCCTTTTTAACCCCCTTAGAGGTGAAATTTTCCAAAACACTGAAATTACTTTTTTTGTATTTGATTAAGTAAACTATCTACAAAGTTTCAAGTTTCTAGTTAAAAAAATAAAGTTTCTCCCATATAAACATTGCACCCCTTTTTAACCCCCTTAGGGGTGAAATTTTCTAAAACGCTGAAAGTACTTGTTGTGTTTTTGAATAAGTAATCATTCTACAAAGTTTCAAGTCTCTAACTCCAAAAAAAAGTTTACCCCATACAAACTTTGCACCCCTATTTAACCCTCTTAGGGGAGGTATTTCCAAAAATCCCTTCTTATCCCTAGCCCACGTTATAAAAGTAACCTACGGTGCAAAAATCAACTCTCTAACATTAGTAGTTTCGGCTGTGCGTTGATGAGTCAGTCAGGACTTCTTCTTTTATATATATAGATAAGTAATACTTAAGTACCTACTTTTTTCTGAATAAAGGGTTCTGTAAATAAAAGGTATTATCTTCACAGATGCTGTAATGTAGGTTACCGCGTAAAACAAAATTAATGCAATTAGAGGTAAATGCATTTTTAACGCATGTAGGTACCACTTGGTTAACGAAGAATGTAGTACTTGTGGAAGCTTAAATTGTTATAATACACCAGTAAAAACTGGATTTGTGTTATATTTAATCTACCAACGACAATTAATGTCACATGTTATGACTTATTTAATCCATAACTTGTCATTACTCATTAGTCATTACTCACTAAAGGACAATCAAGCAACTCGCAGTGACAATTATCAATAAAATGTCCTAGTTTATACTTCCATATGAAATGTAAGCTTTAATAACTGAAATATAACGTTCTTTTTTTCAATACTACGATAATACAAGAACTGAAAGTTTTACATCGAAATATTCCAAACTGGTCGATCCAACCGAAAATGGCGGAATACCAAAACGGAACCGAGTTCCCAAAATCGAACTGTTGTTATACTATCTTTCTCGCTCTCCCGTATTAACGCAGGCAAGGGAAAGAGTCAGAATGTGTGTTTTCGAATAAGCGTCAGTTCAATGTTGATATAGTAGTCTGCAGTTTTTGTCGACGTTGTCACCTGCTGTGTCGGCGCGACGTCGGCTCTAGTAATGATCGCGCCTTCAATTAAGTATCAACTTAATCGGTTCAATTGATGAATTACGCGGGACAAGGAATGGGACAAGTCGACGGATTATATTGGAATTATGAAGTGATGAGCTGATGAGCAGACTCGTTTAAGAACTGTATGTTTTTTCAGCTCAGTGTGATATACCGTAGAAATTATACATTAGTAATATCTGATTGGTGGTATTCTTGGCTATGTTGTTAAATACCCAGATTTAATTAAGCAATGCTCTAAAAATTGCATCTAATCTCTTAGGTGCTTCTTGCGTACGCTGCCTGCTCCAATAGTAATGACAGCTCTGCGATAGCCGCGCTGGATAGCAGTGTGTCGTTCTACATGGCTGAAATGGCACTAAAATGAGTAAGAAACGGTTTTTCTTATGTGCGCACATATACACGATTTAAATAATCAAACAATCCAAAGAAATGCGCCTGTCTCCTAGATGTGCACGTGTAGGGCGGACTCACATTGCAGAACTCTTTAAGTAATGAAAGCTCCGGATAGCATTGTCATAGTCATAGTACATGGTCAAAAATAATTTAATTAATCAATCCTACAAAAATAGCATCTAATTTAGGTATCCACCCGCTCTAATCGTAATGGCACTCTGAGACGGTCGCCGGCTAGCATTGTCCTAATTAAAATGGCTAAAAATTCGTCCTAAAATGTACCCCATACAATGTTCTAAACATACTCTCCTAGGTGAACCCAATTTAATTAAACAATCCTCTAAAAATAGCATCTAATCTAGGTGCGTACTCGCCGGCCGCTCCAATCGTAATGGCACCCTGCGATGGTGCGCCGGATAGCATTGTGCGGCGCTCGCGCAGCGATCGCGACGCCGATTGCGCCGGCCCTGTCGCGTCCGTGTCGCCTGCCGTCCTATCTCCTTCATCGCACGCAAATTATAATCGATACCATTATTGTAATATCGTTGCTATTGTCTGTCGTTGTTAACGCTTTGTTTAGATGTAAGTTTTTAATTGCAGAGTTGCGGCCTGTGTTTTTAGTGTTACCCGCCACACACAGTGTGTTTGGATTTCTATCTGTAAAGATATATTTTTAAGTTGGACTATTACTGAAAAAAAAAATTGCTTAAACATTTAGACTGTAGGACGACAGGACAGCTATTAAATGTCTTGTATAATATTATTTCTGAAAATTCTTATGGGAATAAGTAGATCTGTTCAAGCAAGCATAAGCTAGTTACAACTTCACAAAGAAGGACTCCCAAAAGTTACTCAGAGAATAAGTCTAAAACAAATATCCTTATAGCTACTCATATAAGAGGACAGTTCAACATCATAAAAAAGTTTATAAAAGATCATCAACTAGGTACTGAATTTATCTTTCTTCTTATGCAGTCTGCCGAAGAAAATGAGCAAACCTTTTCTACAAGGCACAAAATGAACGATCACGACATCGACTTTTAAGATAATTAATCTTAAGCTTGATAGTCAGCACGAGCGCATCCCAGCAGTTTACTTTACCGTAGCAGATTCTATTCATTCCCATAGAAAACTCAGCGGAAGAAGATAATAAAACCGTTTAATTTTAAGATGTAAACATGACTTTATTTACGTGTGCTTAAAGTACAAGTACTAATTCCCACAGATTCCTAACCAGGCGGTATTCCCATGGCTCATTTTCCACTTAACATTCGTAATTCAAAAGCCATAAACCGGGTTCACCGTTTAGTGGCCGTAGTTTTATTATGGAGATGCGAGGCGCAAGGGGCGAGATGGCGCGAGTTAGAACCTTCCACCATAAGAACAGCCAGATTAGCATAAGTAGCAGCGACCATTCGCATCACACGTCTTTCTCGCACTGAACTGAATCAGAAGGAATATAATAGATATACTAACACTTTTCGCGCGACAAAGAATCGCATGTCAGCACACTTGTACTAGAAGAAAATGAATCTCACCCTGCACGCCTCTGGGGGTGTAAAGATACCTATATAGTAAAAACTGAAATACAATCTTGGTAAATAAGTTATCCAAGTATCGGAAACTGATATATAGGTACCTATATATTATGAAATTTGACGAAAACGGTTTACACCCGGAGAAGATATATCTTCTTAGAAAGACGATAGATATAAATATAAAAACCAGCATACAATTGAATTAAGATCATCTGCCGTTTTTTGACGTTGCTTATTACGGGCACTTTGGATGTAAGCGGATTCAACGTCAATATCTCCTATGATTTAATCTCGACTTAAATATAACAACATGAATATTCTAATTTTATACCGGTTTAATCCTAAAACAATCATCAGTATCATCAGGCACATTACAAGTTACGTCCTTTACTAATCAAATTCTCCGCTTTATTTTCATCCCTTAAGCCCCGCGGTACACCGCCAAGCGAAACTGTCGCCTGCCGGGCCCGAAGAAGGCGAGCGTTCCTAATAAACACTAGCGTCAATAAAAGTCAGCGCTCCACTATACATATGTCCCTTTTCGCCAGCAGGTGTACTGTCCGATCTCTTAGGGCTGCTAGATATTATAAATTGGTGTCAAGATTACTTATATTTTAAGTTACTTTTTATCCTGAAGCAGAGTCTGAAGTATTTTTTTAATACTACATACATACATCTGAATTGTATGTATGTATAAAAACAAGAAAAAAACATTAAGAATAAGCATGTACATAGGCGAACTTATCCCTTTAAGGGATCTCTTCCAGTTAACTTTTGAGCAAATTGCTAAACACAAATGTAAATGGAAAGAAAACGGTTTGGAATTGTATTGGTGTTTTGAAAAGATGGTGTCTTTTTGTAGATTTAATGGCTAAATAATTAAACAATTATTTGTAATAGATTTGAATTCGTCAGTGCAATATGAAGCTTTGTAAACTACAAGGCCACAAGGAGAAATAATTTAACCTGGATGGTTAGGTTAGGACAAGATATCTGTCAGAAAATCCCACTTACGGCCTATGGTGTCGTAAACAATTTTACCACTGTGTAATTTGGATATTTTTTTAAGTTAACCGCCTGACTATTTAAATTGTTCTTGATCTGCAAGAATACTGCTTACAATTTTTGCCGTAAATTCAATCTAGGAAAGTAAGAGTAGAAACTGAGTGTGACGACCCTACGAGTAGGTAGTACACGCATTAAGGTATGTAAATCCACCTTTCCGTAGACGGATGCCGTCATTTCATACATTCAAACCCAAGCCACGTGTGAACCGCGCTTAATAGTATCCTTTAAAATAAACCCCGTGTATATCGCGCTTAATAGCATCCTTAACACGTTCACTTCCAAAGTGTCAGGTGTCAATGAAATAAAAATCAAGTTGGATGTTGGTACTAACATGGTACTAACAGTGTCTTAAAGGTATCGTTTTGTACTTAATTTCGTCTGTTTGTTTATTAGACAGATACACAACATCACTGTATTTTGTTAGTTATTTTGATATTTGAATTACCGTCAGGGACCATAATGACAAGAATAGATGATTAAACATCAACTGCCGACAGAAATAGATACGAGAAAGGTAAAATTTCACGTTATTCATTGATAATGAACAGCGCTCGAAACGCCAAAGAATCACTCCTTTATTGTCAACTAAACTCTTGTTTATAAACAGGCTTTTCTTACAATAATTGAACAAACTAACGCCAATCAAACGCATCCGGCCATACAAATCGCGCCGAGCTTCAGCAGTCAACAGTCAGCCTAACTCAGGCACGCAACGAGGTGTTTAATGATGCAATAATTTGCATAGAGGCCCGTTGGAGACCTATTCTCACACCAAGTGTCTCTGTAAACTCGCTAGACCCATTCCCGCATCAGCTGTCCTCTGTAAACTTGCCTTTTAGAGCTACAAGCTCTTGTTACCGAGACGCTGTCGCTAAAATATCGCGCGAATGTGACGAGCGCGTTCTTTTTTTCTCAGTCATTACGGCCAAGAATTCCCTTTAGCGTGGAAGTATGCTAGCCTTCGTTCACGATCGGGTACAAATACTTGTTTACATATTTATAATTTGCCTTGTAAGAGTCGTAAGTTACGCCGACTTGGCAACAATTACTTTAGTGTGCCGTGCGAAATTCCGTATGTAGATCGAACTAAATATAGAAGTATTTAACCTACATTTACGAAGTAGATTGCTTACCATAAAAGAGGCTCGCCAATTGATTTACAGATTTATGTTTACCTGAAAAAAAAAAAGGTTGATTATGTACACATCGGTCATAAACGCAGGTGTGAAAAAAATCATTAAAGGAGCATTGAAAAATGGGCCCAAATCAATTAAGGCGGTGCGAGTGGTGAATAAATCGGGCCTTTTCGCCGATCCGGCCCGCCGCTAAGCCCCGCGCGCAATCTGACATTTATGAGTCCCATAAAAACGCTCAAGTAGTGACTTTTACTACTTGTTTAGTGAACATAAATGTCTTTGCCTTGCCCGCGCTCCACGTCGCCCGTATTTAAAAGCGCACAGTTCGTGCAATGTTTTGCTCCTTTTACCACTTTTTATTTACAGTAACTGTACTGTTATGCAACTGTATAATGCTTTGGTTACTTTTCAGCGGGAATTTATGAGTGTCGTCTTTTGTCTTTATTTTAGCTGCGAAAACATGTTTGTTTTTAGTTTCGATAAGTTGTTTTGAATTATGCATCTGTTTTGACAAATTGCCGTGTGGAAATCAGCAAATAATTCTTATTTTCTTGAGGTTTTACGTTTGTGTTTGAATATCGTTTGTCGGGAACTTCCGGAAGATTGGATCGTAAATTTGACGGTATACGTGACAGGTTTTACAAGGAACAACTGTCCGCTAAGTATGCTGGTGACTCCATAAATCAAAGTAGGGTGATACGGCCGCCGTATCCGCGCTATCTGATATTGTTAACACCGGTCGTAAAACCAATTAGACACTTACATTTATTAATTATGCAGCTGTTCAGAGAATTTTTATTGCATCAAGGGTTGGACTTCTACCGACCTGTAGATTAGTAATTTTCGTATCATCACATGGACTTAAAAGGCTCAGTCTCAATAATAACTGGTTCATAACATCAATACCTTATCGAACAACTGCCTATTACTTGCCTATACAATTAGCACTCGTAGCTATGCATTCATTTATTAATAAGTGTTGTAATGATACCATTTTATTGCTACTTACGTCTAGTCACACTGTGTACAGTTTCATGTTTGTAGGTAGACCTGTGGACTATGGATAGTGGTATGTATTGCAAATTAGTTAGAAACGTAAAAAACTGGCGAAGTGCGAGTCTCACTCACGTACGAAGAGTTCCGTACCACCGGATACGTAACGACAAGAGAGCACATTTCTTAGATTAGATTAGATTAGATTTATTTATTTCATAATAACAAATTTACAGTATAAATTATCCTAAGTTAATTTACATGAATCTTGATATTATGATCGTCAATAGCAACATAAAATTAGATAATAATCATTCAATTAAGTCAAATACACCATCATAATATAACTACAACAATAATAATACAATCATAAAATGCAATGTCAGATAAAACAGAAATATATGTCACTATCAGTAAAAAACTAGTTTATCCAACTTATAATAGATATACATATCTCCCATGGGATCGTCAGAAAAATATTAAATAACTAGGTAGATAAACAAAAGTCATTTTATAATTTCATGTCCATGTACTCACTAACAGAATAAAATGGATTTTTCAATAAAAAGTTTCTCAATTTTCGTCGAAATGTTTCGTCAGATGGTTCAGTTCGTATTTCGGCGGGTAGACGTTCGTAGTAGGTCGGGCCGATGACGCGCGGGTTTTTACCTGCAAGTGCCATGCGACGCGGGACTGTTCTGAGTCTGCCGGACGATCGAATCTGTTTGCCCGACACTTCGACACGTGCAAAAGTTGGCAAACTCTTTCTCACGAACATTAAAATTTCAAATATGTAAAGAGAGTAGTGCGTCATGATCTGGTACATTTCGAATAAATCCCTACAAGAATGTCTGGGTTTTACTCCAGCCAGTATTCTGAGTGCGCGCTTTTGGAGAATGAAGACTCGTTGGGCATCAGTAGAATTACCCCAAACGATTATTCCGTATGACATCAATGAATGGAAATGCGAAAATGCTTATTCATCATCATCATCATCATCATCAGCCTGTTTCAGTCCACTGCTGGACATAGGCCTCTCCCATGGCACGCCACTGAGCTCGAATTTCAGGTCTCGTCCTCTAGTTACTACCCGCTGTCCTACGAATGTCGTCGCTCCACCTTGTTACAGGGCGCGCTACACTACGTTTACCGATTCGTGGCCTCCACTCCAGGACTCGTTTGCCCCAGTGGTCATCGGCTCTACGGCAGATATGACCAGCCCACTGCCACTTCAGCTTGCTTATCCGCTGTGCTATGTCGGTAACTTTGGTTATCTGTCGAATTACTTCGACATTTCGACATTTCTTATTATGGGACAAATTTTATTTTCATTTGTAATTTACGTTGTGTAGAGAATTGAAAGTGTCTACGTATTACAGTCCACGACTTAGAGTCATATGGAATGGAAGAATGGTGGTAGAGGAGGCATAGTAATAGAATTCTGTTGGTAATCTTGGGGTATGACACCCTAACAGAAGGTAATTCTTCAGATGTTTATTTTGCCTGAAAACATAAGGATCGTTAGGCAAGTTATTGCACACGTTACGAAATCAAGATACTACTTGTATGGAATGTTAAAACTACCACTTATAGTAGAGTAGATACAGTTCACCGACCGACCTGCTCAAACGAAGCTATGTAGATACAAGCCCGATAGCTAAGTATGCATCAGTCACTCAGTATTCGGCATCCGATGTAGCTGTATGTTAGTGCTCAAACTTTCGCACTGGCCACCCAAAGCGAACACATACAGGTACATGGACAGGCGCGTCCAAGAATAATAATGCGTCTATGTGATCCAAGGTCGAATGACAATAGATATTTACACTTGATTGCTTTTTGCCCTTAAGTGTAGCTAGGTTTTGAAATTGTTTGCCTATGCTCATATTACTCAAGGCGTCTGTCACAATAGTCCTCATAGACGAGTAGATATACTATTGTTGTAACGTTTAGTTTTATCAACATTGTCTAAGGAGCTTCACTTTGTATAGAAAAAATGCAGGTTGCAACACACTGATATCGGCATGCGAAGATACCCAGAATGAAGCAGTTTACTCGATACAACCCACTCTGCGTCGCGCCGCCGCCAGCAAACTCTCGTTACCTTCTCCATCGGTGCATCACACTAATATTATAAAGCCGAAAGTTTGTGTGTGTATGACGTATGTTTGATCAGTTTTGGTATGAAGGTAGCTGACACCCTGGATTAACACATAGGCTACTTTTTATCACGAAAAATGAGTGTTCCCGTGGGATGAGCTGGTAACAGTAACACCACGCCACACAGCAAGTCTTATTTTATAAAGTATTCGTCTAGCGTCTTTTGGTACGTCACTATAAAAAACATGCAAGTCTTATTATTTCTACATAGGTACCTCTCCAGAGACTGTGATTGACAAGGCATGGGATAAATGGGATAAATAGAGTGAAACGGTTAATTTCAACGGCAATTTATTTCAGTTTTATGATTGTGCTAAAAAGACAAACAAAGGCCTTCACATTGTAACATAGACTACAATTGGTCTCTTAGATAGGTATTCCATGACGAATATGTCATCTTAAACACCATATTATAAATCCGCATTCTTTATCAGACAGAGCCGGTTTTGGTGCGTTATTTAGAAATTTATATTTACGGGTTTTGTCCATTCAATCACGTCATACTTTGCAAGCCAAGGGTTTCGTTTAAAATTATGTTGTCCGACAAAATAGAATACGGCTCGGCCAAAGCTCACTATTTGCTATTCCCCACAAGTCTTTGTTTATATCCGCGCCAAAAGAAAGTCCTCCATCTAATTCAGACATTCGGCCGTCAAACACGCTGGTTTCGCCTTAAATTAGCCAATTAGAAGTCCCAATGCGACACGACACCTATTCAATTAAAGCTGAGTACGCACCAGTCACCTACCGCCGCGATTTTAATCGTATGTATGCAACGTGCGAAACGCGACGGCATTTCGCATATCAATGCGTGCCACGAAATTGATGGAAAAAACAACGGGTGGGTATGTATTGTGGGGCATTAATGTAGGAAGATTAATTGTGATGTGGGATTAATGGAAATGGACATGTGGCGGCGATACGTGTGAAACCTGTTTATGTGCGTACTGCGCAACCTACCTAAGTAACATAAAGTCTAAATAAGAGCTTATTGGAGCGTATATGGCGAGATACTCGTATATCCTGTAAATTTAATCGAATGAAAACCCTACTTTAATTGTATAATATTTTCCTTCCAGAATCCTTTCAGATATCTACGGTTTATACAAATATAGACTATGCAAATTACTTACGATGTGTCCAATCAAAATCAATCAACCCACCAACTGCCCACATAACTTCCTAATAGTGTATCTGAATGCGTCCTTAAAAATGAAGAAATCATCAAATCGCCTCACCCGATTCTACCATAATAGACCTAGTTAATGTGAATCAAATCTGACTTTGAAGCTGCTTATATCTTAGACATAACGCTTTTTAGTTCTTAGGGCACCATTTGTTTGTTACCATCAGTACAGTCGATATCAAATGCAGTGTGTAATTTATGATTGCGTTTAGTTTACGAGGCGTTAACTCTTCTGATGTTCACGCGTTTGGTATAAAATTAACAAGTAAATGTTAATTCCACGTCTATTTTAAACCTACAGGATGCGTGAATAGAGCTAAAATCGAATTATTAACTTTTTTCTTATGGCGTTTTGGTTTCGAACGTGGGATGTGCGTAGAAGCGAAGCGAAGCGTGAAGTCTAGGTGCGTAGTTGGTGCGAAAATAGATGAGTATATCTGTGGCAAAAAGAAAGGTTTGTAGTCAAAATTATCATCATAATATCAGCAGACAGACGGCTGCTACTAGTTAAAAAGCTTCCCAAGATCTTCACGGCGATCAATTATTTACTGTTCTCATCCAGAGGTATGATGTGTAATAGGGTAAAGGTTTTATCAATCTTAATCGTTTTTGGTAAAAAAAATACATTAAATATTATTTTAAATAAAGTCATTTAACCATTATGTATAATAATATGAGTTATCGGATTAATAACCAAATTATTTTACAGAATTGTGTAAAAAAAAAGTACTTATTGTCCGTACCAAATGTAAAAACATGTCAATGAGAAACTAGTATCGTGTGTACTGTGACCTTTTCCGCCATACTTGATACAATAGATTCTTTGACATGTTAACAACCAGTATAATTACACAAAACTATTACAGTTTATAAGCTAAACTAGATTAAATTGATACGAGGCGAGCTGTCGCTATCATTGCCAGTATCAAGCGGCAAGTTATCACCTGTCTCTATTAAGTAGGTACACGGTATGTCCTTGCCCTAAAATGTATAATATAAATATTTTCCATTTAGGGTTATTTGAGCTTTTCCCACTTATTCGAGCGTCTGTTCTGCATCGCTTTCGTGCATGAATTTGTTGAAATGCTCTTAGTTTTGAAGGGGAATTCAAACTATTTATTGGAAGTCCGGTATATCCATAAAAGAAATCCCAGAAACATGTACATATACTCCCAACGTATCCACGTAAGTGAGGCGATTGAATTGTTCTGTTAATGACACTTTAAAATCGAGAAGATTCAGTAAAAATATATATTGCTTTTTTCAACTCTGTCAATTTTAAAATTCTAATCTACGGCTGCGTAACTTGGGGATCGTGTTTAAAGAATATTGTAGCTCTTTATTGTACATAAAAGCAAATATAACAAAGACATTTATTCGAACACAGATGATTAATTATTGCAGTAACTTTACTAATACTTCATACAGATCGCAATTATTACGCTCTGCGAACATTAAGTCGACGAGTTACAAACATAATATTTCGCGTCCTGTCAAAACCGTCAATCAAAGGACAACTATATCTGTACTGAAAATGTTGACTTAATATTTCAGTATTTGCAGATAGTCCTCTTCCTGTAAATAACGAACCTTTAAAATAAATAAATCAATGCAGGTCCACCGTACTTAACACTCCACGGTCGATCGCCCACGGCGGCAGCGACCAATACCGACGCCTCTAAATGTTAATCACCAAGTGTCGAAATTATTAATGACAATCGCGCATCGGCGCGGGACGTTACGCATGCAGATTGGTATGCTAACGAATGATTAACTATGTATGCGTAGGCACAGGTACAGATTTAGATCTGTGCTGCGTTTGAAGGGAGAGGCTGGTGGAGAGAATCGGACAGGTCGCTGTGTTCAGGCAAAGTATCCCTAATCTGAGAGTCGAGGTTCGAGAAAACGGTTAGGTACCATTATTTTTATGAGCGAGCGAACAAAAGGCAAAAGAATGCACAGCTGCATTATAGCATGTTCAAATTTACAGTTGATATTCAGTGTCAGAAGAAGACTTAGTAGAGATTTGTGTTATTACAGATCTCTCCAGGCTTACGGGCAGTGAGTTAAAGAATGGCAAATCGTGAATGACAGTAGGTTTTCACCGTGGCCAATTATCACCCTTCTAATACACGTTAGTCTTGAACCTAACGGAATCTCAATTGCATTCCAAAAAGAGAAGTTATCAGGAAAGGCGCTAAGCCAATGTCACTTTCTTAACGGAAAAGAGGACTATTGCTTAGCTAATACGTGCCTTCGAGTAAATCTTTGTTTATGAAATGGGTAGTGTTCTGGCAGTACTAGCCAAACATTACTTTTCAATTAAAAGTCTGTAACATGAGAAACTTGACAATAGTAAGATTAGTAAGTATATAATGAATTTTGCAGCTACTGCAATCAGTTTTTCTAGTTTATCTATCTCGATAGTGTTTTATTCTTAAATTAATCACTTTCGAACACAATGTTATCTCCGAGAACTTAACAAGTAAGTTCACAATCAAATAAGTAACACTAGTTCCATGTTAAGTCCTTGGTAGTTCACTAGACTGGATCACGAACTAAACGCGGCACCAGTGCGAAGCTGTGCGAATGCTAACTCTCTATAGATTTAATCTAATGCAGACGAGATTTAAATTGGAATTTAGTGGGTGAAACAATTGAAATCATACTAAGCATAATACCCAGGGCGTGAATGTCTTAATAACACAGTTTATCGCGGTATATTTACATAAGTAGTGTGCTCTAAAGTTGACTAAGTAAACTGAAAATGTCTCTATCCATGTTCAAATGTTTTTATTGCAGTTGTTATTGTTATACTGTATTACTGAATAAATATGTAAAAAGAAAATTACGTTTTGAATTAGTTAATAGTTGTCTGGAAGAGACCTAAAAGTACCTATATTATTATGAATATTATGATACGTATTCTGAGATATGAAAAATCATTTGTAAAATGTATATTTTACCAAGAAGCTACGGATTATTGGTCAAGAAACTGGTAACCATTGAGAATAAACTTAATGTAATCCCGTTTTAAAGGGACGTTTAAGTATCTTTGTGAATTCGGTTTTAGATTCATTTTACAAAAGCCAAGGCAAAACTGCTACAAGAAAACTTGGTGTTCTTAATAAGGTGAAGCCGTATTTCACGAGAGCTTCTCACTCTTTACCAAGCTCAAGTCCGTTCGTGCATGGATTACTGCTGCCATCTTTGGGACGGCTCTGTCGAGTACCAGTGAGCTGCCTTGGATTCAGTAGAACGTGGAGCCCTAGGATTCATTGGTGATGCTTTGCCGGCTGGGGGCATCTTCCAGAGCCTCGAACATCGCCGTAAAATTTGAGTCTGTTTTCTATCGATTCTGTTTTGGAGAGTGTGCGCATGAATTGCACGATTTAATTTCGCCATCTCCGTTTTACCATCGCACAACCAGCGAATTGTTTCATAATTTCAAATGCGGGCCGCTATGGAATGGAACTCGCTTCCATCGTGTGTATTTCCAGAAAATTATAATTTGGGTCTCTTCAAGGCAAAAGTAAGCAGACAGCTATATCCTCGACCCCGAAGTCAGTTTGAATACTTGAATAAGTTATTGCTGAACCAGCGAGCTACATCTTTGACCCCGTAGTCACTTACCATTAGATGATACTGAGGTCATTTGCTGGTCAGTTTGCGAATAAAAATAAAAATCATACTTAACCAGACCACTGGCTTGCGTATTTAAGGACGTTTATTATGCAATGGCATTTAAAGAAATAGTTAATAATTCTGCTCTATATGACCAGTGAAGGGTGTGGTCCTAAAGCGTGGTAGGTAGCTACCACTAAAGTCGAGGCGTTATTTGATGTATGCAGAGTAATAAACAACTCGCAACAATGTATTGTCACGTGCTTCTAATTGCGTAATTCAATCACGAACTCATTTTATTGGTTGGTATAAGAAGGAATGTGATGTGCGGGCGGATTGTTTAACAATACCTAGAAAGCATTGTCAATTCATCCTCGAACATTCTCAGAACTGAATTTGCAACCGCGATAGGTCCAGTATAAGTATGTAAAAATTCAAAAAATTACAAATATTACTTGTAACCTACCCTAAAGTTCGTAACTCTACGCTCGAAACTTATAGACTACTATAACTAGGATAAACAATCCAGTTGGGTAGGTCGAATTTCGAAAAAGAGGTCACTCGTCGAAATCAATAGCGTAGTAATAAATAATATTAATGTCCGTCAAAAATGACAGGATACAAATAATTTCAATACTTATTAATACACAAAATACACTGAAAAAAAAGACTTGTTAACAGTAGCCCAAATGTTAGCTGCTAGTTACACAAATCGAAGAACTGACAAACTGACGGCTACTAGTAACCAAAAAAATTGCGTAAAATTTGCATAAGTAATTATAGTTAGTACTAAGCACAATTTGGTTATTTCTCAAGTAGTTAAACTAGTTGAGCTATTTTTTTTTTCAGTGTACCTCTATTTAAAAATTCCCGCATCCTACCAAGATCCACATGCACATCCCGGAAGCCGATCGATGTCACACCAGTATTAACATTCACCAGCACTGACCGGCCCGCACGTACCAGAATAGAATAGACTCATAATATTTTATGACCCCTTGTACTCCTTACTAGTACGGAGGCGGTGCTCGAATCTTAAATAATTAGTAGGCGGTCATCGAAAGGTGCAAAATAAAATGATGAGAACTGATGACAAGCGATAGTAAATAGTAGGAGGGAAACTAAGTAAGCGGATGAATATAGGACGACTAAACTTGGTAGGTAGGTAACAGATAATAGGACCATTTGAATAAAATACGAATTATGATAGGGATAGATAGTGTTCTTTCAGTTGAGTTTTGAAAGAAACAGGAGATTTAGCGCACCTTAAGCTAACAGGCAAGGAGTTCCACAAACAGAAAGCTTTAAAAGTAAACGAATTATTATAAAATTTTGAGACGGAAGAAGGTACGGCAAGGAGCAAATTTTGGGCAGAACGAGCAGAAGTGAGATAAGTGAAACGCTCCTTGATATAGCGGGGAGCTGCAGGATGAAAAAGTATACTATAAAGAAGAGCAAGAATATGAGAGTTACGACGAAAACGGATTGGGAGCCATTTGGGAGCGCTCAAGCTTATTAAGTTGCTCCTCCGTTAGATCGAGATAGGAGATGTCAGCGTAATCCAGAATAGGGAGAAGTAACGTTTGAGCCAACGCAATTTTAGTGGCAATGGGGAGAAAGTTAGGCAGCCATCGCAAAGAAGCTACTGCAGCAAACATCTTTCTGCTAACCTCACACATTTGCGGCACCCAAGATAAAGAACTGTCCATTAAAACGCCAAGATTTTTCACCTGGTTAGAATTAGGTATTACAATCCCATTAAAAATAATCGGTGGGAGTTTTAAAAAGTCGATCCTAGATACCATCTGACTACTGCCAATGATGATGACTTGCGTTTTCGCTGGATTCACTTTCAGACCGTAACTGCTACTCCAGTCTAAGATACGTAACAAGTCATTGTTCGTAGTGTCGATGGCAGCGGGGAGATCATCAAGTACACCTTGCATGTAAATTTGAAGATCATCGGCATAAAGGTAATGGAATTTATAAAGATCGAAAACAATAGTGGAGACAGTACACCGCCTTGCGGAACGCCTGCCGATATACTGCACCAGGAAGTACGAGAGGACTCCACCTTTATTCTTTGCCGTCGACCGCTTAAGTAACTATGAAACCAGTCCATCACTGCAAAAGGTATGTTAAGAGAACGTAAGATGGCGAGCATTATGTCAAAATCCACAGAATTAAACGCATTGCTGAAATCTAAGAGGGTTAAAACCGTTAACTTCCGGTTATTCATGCCCATTCGAATATCATCTGTGATTTTAACAAGCGCAGTGGTGGTACTATGACCAGGACGAAAACCAGATTGAAACTGGTTCAAGAGGTCGTTCTGGTTCAAGATAGAATTTATTTGTTTGTGCACTAGTTGATGACTATGGATAGAAAAGGGAGAGTGGATATTTGACGGTAATCAGAAAAAGAAGAAAGATTGGATTTTTTGGGTAAAGGGATGATATCTGCATCCTTCCATAGTGAAGGGAATACGCTAGAGGAAATTGAAAAATTAAAGATGCCGGTAATAACAGGAGTAAGCAGGTCGAGAAGAGGAAGTATCATATTGCAACTAATACAATCAGTACCGACTGCATTTGAACTGATGCTCAGTACGTTCTTCTTAACATCACTGCCAGAGAAAGGACGAATAGAGAAAGGAGGAAAATCAGGAGTTGGAAATGTTGAAAGATAATTAAGGGTATTCCCCTTAACAGGGCCATCAAATAAGGCAGATGCTGAGAAATGCTTGTTAAGCGCATCGAAATTAACATCATTAGATATAGAAGTCTGCTTACTCTTTCCAACTCCTAGTGATTTAAGAAATTTCCAGACTTTCGCTGGATCCCCATTTTCAACGGATTTGTGAATATGGCGTGTAGGTACACGATAATAATAGGCGTGTAGAATTTTTTTTGAGGATGTCAATCAATTATATTTTTTATTGGGATCTACTGTCTACGTATATTGGACTAACTAGACTGGTCTAAAAGTCAGAAATGGCCGCCAACGTTCGACATTCTTACGAAGCGCTAAAAACGCTCCATACAAATGGCCACACTTGTGACGTCGTTTGTGGGTTGGGTACCAATATTTGTATGCAAACAATAAGTAATTTGCATTATAAGTAACTATTGTATTATTCAATATCAGTCTACACCCTTATTGCACTTCACAGTGTCTTATAGTGTACTTACCTATACTGTAATGCTGTGTTGAAATATGAATAAATAAAATAAAAAAAGCATTATTAACCTGTAAATTAAAATGTAACCTGTAAATCTCGCAGTCTTCAACAATTAAGATTGCGATAAAACGAGTAGTTTTAAATCAGCATTATATTTATAACATTTAAAAGTTTCTGCAATTGGCTGGCTAATCTTTTTAATATATGTATTTTTATATTTGAGCCTTTTTTTGCTGGATATTTGCGTATAATTTTTTCAGTAGGAAGTTATATTTTTCTGCATATTTTAAGGAAAACTGATCATTAATTCAACCTAAATTATATAAAATAATAACGATATATTCAATTAAAATGTTTTAGTTCTGTAAATTTTATTGTTCTACAAAAAAGTGTGCAAAGTGTGCGCAGTTTTCGTAAAACGACCACAAGAAAGTAAACCAATTAACAACTAAACCGGAGCTAACCAAAACGAATGAAAAGACAACTCTATCTTAACAATAAAGCATTCGCATTCGCAATGATTATTATCTCTAAAATAAACTTAATGCATTTAAGGCTAGTAGCGACACGGTTTAGAGACATTTTGCCGCCCTCCCATCTTTGCATTTTACTTGCCTTATCCTCTATTCCAAGCGTCCCAAAGTCTACAATCTCTCTATTTCCCTGCAGATTTAAATGTGGATTACGACCGGCATATTTCTGCGTTTCTCGTGGACTGAAGTCGTTCAAGTTAAGGGTGGTTTTCCAGCGGTCGGTTTTAAAGTAGACTAAGAATAAATAGAGGACTAGTCGTGATCGGGAATCGTGATTGCGACACCGGGCTGCGTGCCCTTTGTACACGGGTTCCGGAGCCGTGAAAAATCGCTTGAACATATGCAACCCTGCCAGCGAGACGGTCTAATCCAGGGAGAGATAGCAGAAAAGAACAACCTTATGCAGATACAAAGCATAGCCCAAGTAGTAAACAGGCTGTATATACTGGCTCTTGCCTAGCAGCTATTAATGCTCTAGTTTAAGCTGTATAAGGGCGTTGTAAGCACTACACAGACATACTAGGGAGGTATGTCCACAATTTAAAGAGACCTGAGGCAACACTAAGTGAACTTGGAACTAACTTACGCTTTATTATTATTAATTATTTGACGACGCGTTTCGCTCGGTTTGTAGACACCTGCATACTGAGTCGGCGGTCCCGGGTTCGAATCCCGGCTGGGGCAAATATTTGTGCAAATATTTGTTCTTGGGTCATGGATGTTATCTATATATATGTATTTATATATTATGTATATCGTCGTCTAGTACCCATAGTACAAGCTTTGCTTAGTTTGGGACTAGGTCGATTTGTGTATGATTGTCCCTTAATATTTATTTATTATTTATTTGATTTGAAACTTTTAATAATGTCTGACAGAACTATCAACATTGTATTACCTACTTTAAGAAAAAGCTTTTAAGTTACAATTTGTCAATGTATTATAACATAATGTAGCCCAAATAGTAACAGTTGAAGTATAAGTTAACGTGTGATTACAATTTAAAGGATATATCATTCAAATAAGAGGAGCAGATTCAAAAGCAAGGTTACATATTGATGACACTTAAACGAATGAAGATTGGAACGTTCCAAGACCGGCCGGCTTACACCAAAGTTTACATTAAACAAGATGTCATATTGTCAACCAAGTTAAGCAATGTGTTGTGTGTGTAAACTTGCTAAGATCAAATATCGCTCTCCTTTAGTTTATTGTCAATCGTTTTTTTTTTGTGATTCCGTTCGTCAAAATAAAATAACACTACCAACAATGTCGACCAAAATGAGTAGTAGCCTACAATATTTTCATAGCGAAGAATCATATTATTAAACAGTACAAACGTTTGCGTGCCTTGTCCTGTATTCCGCATCTTTTTAAAGACGATTCTGTGCACTGTACAATTTAACAATACAGCAAATAAGCTTTTTGTATGACACGCAAGCATTATGCAGGTCTATCTTGCTATGCATAAACTGGCTTGTGTTTTATCTATGTTCGAATGTTTTATATTGAAATCGATTTTAAGGTCATTCGAGTCGGTCAGATTCCCATACTACGAAAGCCCCCTTAAGTTTCCAGTTTAAAAGCTTCGATTTCGGTTGAAATATGTTTTATATTATAATTTGATATGCGTTTTTATCGCAAAGTTACATTTGAAGACACAAAAAGCCAAAAAATAAATTATTTTAAGCATTTAAAAAACACGCATTTACTATGAAAAACATTGTCTCTATTTCACCGCCATCTATTGGAGCTCTTCGAAACCACAATAATTACATACCTATTTACATAATACATGGCGCTATTCTTTTACAATTATTTTCTGTAGTTATTTAGTGTAAGAGATGTTTTATATCAAGAAAGGTGTTGGATGTTTTAAATATTATCAAATAATTTATTCCTGACACTAAACTAACAATATTTTTAATTGTTTTATTTTGCCTGGCTGTATAGGTAATACCATTGTCATTCATTTCACCCGCGCGATAAAGAAAGTAATATTATTATTCCGTCATATTTTATTTGTTGTCATATCTATTTGTATTTAATAGTTTTGTTTATTATTTACGGTTCATATCGTGATTCTCTTTCGAAAACGTTTGTGTCGAGCAACGTAATTTACAATAATAATTAGGTATCTGTGCACCTGCCGGATTATTGTTTTATAGAAAAGGTAAGTATGAAATTGTTGTTTGTTCCTAACAAATTTATTAAAAACCGTGTTTCATGACACGTTCATGATTTCGAGTAATTTACTGATTGTCTAGACAAAAACTAACCCTAAGTGAACTAAAATAATTCTGTTCTAATAAATGGCCTATATGGATTTCGTATCCACCCATCTAAAATAATTATTCAACATTGTCGAGTTGTAATAATATCAAATAATATGGGTTATAGGTACAGTATGTACAGTAAAGACATTATAAATACAATTCGTACTCAAACTCCTAACTAAAAATAATATCATGTAGTGTCCTGCATGTTTTGTTAGCATTATCGATCGATCACGGTGTACCCTTGTTTTGTCGACAAACTTTTCATCGAATATTATTTCATCGACAACGATTCATCGAAACTTCAGTACTAGTAATATTGTTTGGCGTTATTTTATTTCAACTACTATTTATTTAAATTTATCTTACTACGTAGAAATACTATTCAACGAATATTACTTAATCGCTGATTTGTTTCAAATTATCTTAATTGGCACAACTACAAAACATTGCAATTCATTTCTTCGACGTATTACTTTAATACAATTTTATATGTCCTACTGCACATTTATACATTTACAAAAAAAACGGCCGAGTCGGATCTACTCTGAAAGGTGAATCACTTAAAGTTTGAGAATAGCTTGAGGTGAATCAATCACCTTTCAGAGCAGATCCGACTCGGCCGGGTTAGGTTAGGTTAGTTTTTTTTTTATGTCCCTAAAAAATATTTTCCATTTTAGTTGTAGCGAGCTGCAAGTAAAATGATATTACGTGAAGTAAGTTTTATGTAATTTAAAAAGATTTTAAACGATAAATTATGAAACGTACTTCTATGAAATAATACATCTGTGTAATGAATCATCCGCCATATGAAAATCCGTGATATAAAAATACTCGTAATGAAATTTCGATGAAGTGAGTTGTCGATGAAATGAAAATACTTGAAACGTTATCTTTGAAGTAAAATTCGACGTAACGAGTGTCGGCGATTCAAGGGTAAACCATCGATCACACGTCATGCTGAAATTTTCGAATGTTCTATTGTCGAATTTTGTCAAATGACTTTGACAGTCGTCGAACAAAGGACGTAAATGTCAATGCATACATCTATCGCATAAAACATGATGTCATTGACCTTCATTTGTTTACGCTCCTATAATTGCTTACTTTATTATTTTATAGATTTTACTACCGTAACGGAGCAATTCCAATTTCATAGCAAAATCCTACAGCTACTATTGTAAACTTTATACTATTATCAGGCAAAACATTATTGGTTCCTGATAGTAGATTGTGAGGAACCAATTATTTTTTACTTGAAATTCCTATACATCGAAGATCTTTGTGAAAATATGTACCTAAAGCGTAGGTACTTACCTACAAATAACATGACGGTCGCTGATATGAAAAAAATGTTAAGTATTTCATAACGCCTAAACGATTTGCTGTTGACTGGTTGGTAGTTGTTGAGCTGGATATCCACATAATAATAATTATAGTTGTAGGTTGTAGGATACCTACTTTTTAAATCCGACTACGTAAGTAGGTATGTACGTATGTCTTCGTACGTTAAGATTTTTAGCTAACTCCAAAAATGAAATTCTCAATTCCTTTTTATTTTTATTTATTTAAACTTATTGCCCAAAACAGTAGTCACTATAAATTGCGTACTTAAAGCCAAATGGCATTCTCTACCAGTCAACCATTGGGCTAAACAGAGATAGGTACTTCAAGTTCAGTTGTATTTTGGGCTCCGTACCCAAAGGGCTAAAAGATGGGACCCTGTTACTAAGACTCCGCTGTCTGTCTGTCCGTCCGTCCGCCTTTTTGTTCATCCGTCCATGCGTCCGTCTGTCTGTCTGTCCGTCCGTCTGTCCGTCTGTCTGTCCGTCCGTCCATCCGTCTGTCGGTCCGTCCGTCCGTAGGTTCGGCCGTCCGTATGTCCGTCCGTCCATCTGTCCGTCCGTCCGTCTGTCTGTCTCTGTCTGTCTGTCTGTGCGTCCGTTCGTCTGTCCATCCGTCTGTCGGTCCGTCCGTCCGTAGGTTCGGCCGTCCGTATGTCCGTCCATCCATCTGTCCGTCCGTCCGTCTGTCTGTCTGTCTGTCTGTGCGTCTGTTCGTCTGTCTGTCTATCTGTCTGTCTGTCTGTCCATCCATCTGTCCGTCTGTCTGTCCGTCCGTCTGTCCATCCGTCCGTTCGTGTCTGTCCATCCATCTGTCGGTCGGTCCGTCCGTAGGTTCGGCCGTCTGTCCGTCTGTCCTTCTGTCCGTCTGTCCGTCTGTCCGTCTGTCCGTCGGTACGTCCGTCCGTCGGTCCGTCTGTCACCAGGATGTATCTCATGAATCGTGATACTTAGATACTTAGTTGACATCTTCACATATGATGTATTTCTGTTGCCGCTGTAACAAAAAATACTGAAAAAAGACACAATAAAATAAAAAAATATATATATAGGTAACCTATATTAGGGTCCCATACCATAAACGTGATCGGCTGCGTTAATTGCACCTCATTTGTATGTGGCGCCATACATACTAGGTACAAACTTAACCGGCCAGTTAAGATGGGATAAGTGTTACGGAACCTCGGTGCGCTGGTGCGGTTGGCCGGTGTTTTAATGCTATTTACCCTAAAACTCTCGATTTCGTAAATTATTTTTTGTTTGATAGTAGGCATCTTCAAGCCAGTCCCATACAATTGTGGTGAAGTTCTGATAACTAGATCCATTAGGAATCGAAGCGCATCGAAGACTACTTTGGTGTTTATCAATAATCAACAGACTTCAAAAAGGAGGTTTTACGTATGTATGTAAACACTTTAGTCCACATAAAAACAATATTGACAACGACACTAAAATAAATTAAACATGCAAATTAAAACGCGTAAATATACAAATCATAAAACCATGAGATTACATAAAAATAGAACTTACCTACATAAAAATAAATAAACCTGATTGACAACAACCCAAATCCCAATCTCAAAACGGTTTATTTATTTTTATGTCCGTTACCTCAGAACTTCGTAATTTGTAAAGCGAGTAGGTAGTTTTTGTTGGCGGAAAGTTATTTTCAAGTTTGTTCCATAAAATTTAGTGTAAAGATCTCAGATGACTACATCCATCCATGAGGAATCGAGGGCACTCAAATATTATAGGCATATCTGTGACATGTCAGTGTTTAAATACTAACTGGTTCAGTTGTTCTTGGTGGTACAATTTCTTCTCCTTGAAGCCGGTTATTTTTTGGGAAAACGTGATAATTAGTACGTCCACTTTTAACCCAACTAATTCTGTAAGTAGGTACGTTCCCTATGTATGTATACACGCTGGGCTGATTTCGACTATTTTGAACCGACTTCAAAAAACACAAGGAAACTGAAACGCTTACCTTTTTAAGCGACTTCCAAAAAACGAGGAGGTTCTATGTTCGACTGTTTTTTTTTAACACTTACTATCATTGCAATAAAAGCCAAAAAGTTTTAATTTCCTTAACTGTGCTTATGTATGTATGTAAGTATGTTGCCTTACTTTACGCCTAAACGACTGTTTCGGCTGATTTAGACCATTTTTAGGTCACATAATAGCTGGGCATCCACAAATGGTTGTAAGATAGTTTTTACCCGACTACGTATGTAAGTATGAATGCATGTATTGTATGGTATGTACGTAATATTTCTGTATTTATTAAGTTCTAAGAAAAGGCTTGTCGAGTGGGCGTACTGTGACCACAAGGAGTTATTTGTAGTATTATGATAATACCGAATGTTGTAATACTTTTAACAATAAATTGAACACATGAATATATTTATCAGCCAGGCTAATGTTTAGAATTTTTACGATTCCGTATTGAAAAAAACACCTAGAATCGGTTTTATTTATGATTTATGCAAATTTGGTTTCAGAAAATGGTCCTAAATAAAGGAGAAAAGTCGCACGTATTTGACCGCTAATACGTCGTGTACATTTTATACAATATACTTACATACTGGACAATATGACAAGGTACACTAACTTATCGAATTATGAATCGAATAATGAGTTCATTGTGTAAAAGTATATCTTATCTTATATTTGATTATCTCTTTTTGGTCAGACTGTAAATAAAGACGGCCGAAAACCGTAAATTTGTAGTGATTACAAACTTATTTGCAGTTGGTTAACTAACCCTGACTTATGTTGATGTGTGGAGACATCAATATTGCCACAGCAAAGTTCAGTTTGTCGCTTAGTAATTTTTATCTTTCCGTTTCAGTAATATGCAGTGATTTCAGTGTTTGTACCTACCTACGGAACTCTCGAATCTCAAGATGCGCGCGTCAGACTCGCATTTGATAGTCTACCTTACATTTTAATCCCCGACGAAAAAAGAGAAGTTGTGTATCTCTGTGTCTGCCAGTCTAACAAATATCATTGCCATAATCATATCGCAAAATATTTGAGGAGAATTAGTCTGCCGCCGGTGGGAGACAATGACAGCAAGCGGGGGCGTAAGGAACAAGGGTACGACTATCGACTTTCTGTGATGTCTGTCTGTACTTCTGTCCGTCTGTCGGTCTGTGTGTCTGTCCGCCCATCTGCCCGTCCATCCTGTCGGCTCGTCTAGCGTCTATTCGCCAGTCTGTTCGACCGTCCGTCCCTCTGTATGCCAGTCTGCCTGTCCATCCTTCCATCTGTGCATACGTTAATCTGTTTGTTCGTCTGTCTGTTATACCCGACTACGAAGAATCAGTAAAGTTATAACCCATTATTTCTTATGCGTGAGTTTTCAAGGTGCTAGTGGTTTTATAATTCAATAGTCTTACGGCGATTGCCAAAGTAGTGCTTCCCTGGGGTGAGCGGGTAAGCGGGCGCAAGGTAAAGGGGGCGCAGCTTGTAGTAAGTTAATGGCAATCGTAAGCGTAACACTTTCTTTGGGTAAGGTATCATCATCATCATCATAATCAGCCGATAGACGTCTACTGCTGGACAAATGCCTACCCCAAAGTTCTCCATAGTGATTTGTATTGCGCCACCCTCATCCGATTTCTGTATACTATTATAAAAATCATAATTATCTTTTATTTTCTTTAGGTACCTGCGAGTTTTTATCCCATTATCTCTTCTATCCGAAGATGATGTCGCGGACGGGGCGAAGTGGAGAAGTAGAATACGAAAAGCTGGGCCCTCCACCATGTGTGATAAATAGCGATGAAAAGACGCCAATGAAGAAGTTTCCACTGTCGGCGTTACAATTGTTGTTTTTTTTTTAGATTCGCGAACTCTTGAGAACTGAGATTTGAGAACTCTCCTGCTTCCTAAAAAAAATATGTCTAATATTTTTTTTAGGAAGCAGGAGACTCAGAACTCTCCTGTTCTTCTTTTTTTATTGAAAAAATATCTGACTTATTTTAAATTATATTATTATTCTTATATTTCACTTTCACAGTAGGTACCTAAGGATCATATCAAGGATAGCCTCTTCATACGACTACATTATACTATTCGTCTGCCTGCTCTTTTGGACCGAAATAGATAAATAGTAAAGTTGATTATGTAATTAATGATTATACTTATCGCTAAATCACCACCATCACCACCAGTCACCACCACCACCACCAGTCACCACCACCACCAGTCACCACCACCAGTCACCACCATATTCATCATCATATTCATCATCATCATCACCAACACCACCTTCGTCACCACCAGTCACCACCATATTCATCATCATCGTCAACACTACCACCACCAGTCACCACCATATTCACCAACATCATCATCATTACCATCACCAACACCATCACTATTTCACGAGTCAATGCCCACCTATAAACCATATACACAGTAGGTACACAAACAACCCTTTCGAAATTTTCTACGTAGCCAACTCCCGGCCAACTCCGTGCCCTTGCAGGGTGAGGTAGCTTAATTCGGTGCGGGGGTGTGCGTGTCCATTCTGTATGTAATACTATTATGTATTTTGTGATGTATGGATGGATTCAGTTATTTGCGTTTGGTATTCATCATCTCTTATGCTGAACAGATGCTGGAAGGTACAACTCCTTAATGGTTAGGAGTTAGGGGATATATAATTCTTTAAATATAGGAAGGTGAAGACTGTTAGGTAGTTGTATTCTTTTTAGTATTTCGCCAAGTCAGGATCTGATCATGGGATCCTAGGAAAATCGAGGGAAACCTTCAAATGATACAGGCACTAATAATGGTATATTTTCTAAAGTTCAATCATTGTCCCTTGATGCTGAGCTGATGATGGACGGTTAGGAGGTAGAGGATAATTCAAATGAGATGTATGTGAACAAGACCTGCCCGATCCGGGGATGATCATAGATCCTCTATAGTATGTACCCACTTTATTAATTCACTAAACTAAAAGGCAACAAACATAACTAAAAAAAGTACCGACTTCAAAATAACTTGAAAAGCCAAAAATAACCGGTACAGATTACCTTTGAATCAGCTTTAGAAGTCGGTGTCAAATCTCACGTAAACTTCTTTTTCATCACACTTTGCTCGTAAACAAGGGCTTACATGCTAGAAAAGCGGGCGGTAAGTCTTAAATTACGCCCTAGGGCGTTAAGTTATTTTGGTATTGACTACTACTACTTTTGTTTTATTTCCTCCAAAGTGTGATGAAAAACGTCGTACGTGACTCTGGTGGTAAAGGAATTCCTAACTCGTGTCATTAAAGCCCTCACCTTCGGCTTCGGGCTTCTAATAGACACTCGTTTGTAATTCCTCGTTTACCACCCTTGTTACGTAATGTACTATACCGACCAAAAATACTCGTATACCGGGGGGTGATCAATCCAAATGGGTCAGTAGGAAGAAAACGAAAACTAAGAGATAGGGAAATCTGTTCTTAGGAACCATGGCGTCGATTTTAGATTTATTAAAAACTGCATGCATATATAATTTTTTATTTTTTCTCTACTTAATTTCGGCCGGGTTCGATTCCCGGTTATGCATGAGATATACGAAAAAAATTGAATGCAGTTTTTAATAAATCTAAAATCGAAGCCATGGTTCCTAAGAATAAATTTCCCTATTTCTTATAGTTTTCGTTTTCTCCCTACTGACCCATTTGGATTGATCAACCTATGTAACCAAATAGTAATGAAGGCGTCATGCGTAGCATCTGTTTTCATAGTAATTGAGTGATTTGTCACAGACTTCAAAAGGAGATTCAAGTGTATTTTTTGTGTTTTCAGTTTATTTTGAAGTCGGTTTAGACTGGTAGAAAAATCAAAATATCGGCTTCCTTTACCGTCCTAACGGCATTTTGTGACTGTGAGCCATTTTGGCAACATGACTTTTCTGATGTAAAAAAGCCTGCTAAATTCGATTCTGGATGTTGCCAAGCCGAATTTTGCCCCCCTCCCCCCATTTCCCCCCTTTTTACCTCAAAATATCACGGTTTTTACGGTTTTATACAAAAAGTATTACAGCTAGAAAAAAATGTCAAAGACAAGAATGATCTCTATAAAATTTCCTATAACATGGTGTATATTTTTTTAGTAGGCCTTATGGTTTGTAAGCAATATCTTCCCGAACTTCATTATTAAAAAAAAAATTGATGAACTTGGTCGAGGTAGTGAAATACACTTATTTTGGGATAATTGGTTTCGCACAGGATCCAGCCGCTCTGCAGCTCTTGAAGCTGACATCCAGTTGGCGTGCTGCTTATTATATGTCAAGACTTACGAGGCTTTCAGTCATAAGCAGCCGTCAGATTTACACGCAGAATTGTATCCAAGTAGGGCTAAAAGCGACGTAGAAAATAAAAATGCTTTACTTCTGACCATGAAGTCATTCAAAATGCTCAGTTCTACGCCAGATTCTCCAGAAATGTGCCTTAGAAATGCAGTTACCCGGGATCTTGCAACAGAAAAAAATAAAGTGTCAATTCACAAATTGGTACCAAAATACTAGAGATCCTTTCCTAAAATAAAATGCTGATTTTCAGGATGAGATGAAGTTAGTACAGTCGCCATCAGATAATATTGCAGCATATAAGGCGTTCATAAATATCTGAACACGACTCTTGACTGGGCGTTACAGTACATGTTCAGATATTTATGAACGCCTTATATAGTGCGATATATCTGATGGCGACTGTACGAGTCTCCATTGACTGCCAATATCGTGAAGTCAATATTTTTATCATACCGTAATGTTAGTTAGAATTTGCGCTAGTCATAAAACTATATTGATCGAAGGGCTAAGGGTAAGAATTGGCCAAGTGACATGTGCAAAATTATTCAGTACAGACAATAAAATTGCAGTTATGCTTTATGGCGTATGTAAAATTATATAAAATGGGATCTAGCTTTAAGTTTTACCCCTGGTTTAAAAAGTCATAGGAACTGGGCAATTTTGCAGCCGTAGAGAAAAATACTTGGGTCACTGAATCATCGGAGTAAGTAAGAAAAAAAATATGGCAGTACCTAGGCAATTTTAACCCTTAGCTTCCTCAATTGTTTCCTGGAAATCGGTAACGAGGATAAATTTAATTAGTCTAGCTCTTTTTTTATAGCGTATTATTGAAAAGGCCAGCAAATTATTGCTAGTTTGGTCAGCAGTAAAATCATGAGGTGAGTAAGTCTATCCAATCCAAACATTCCTAACCGAAATTGACCATTTGCTGACAAAACATTAATTTTGCCGATCTTTTTTATTTACATTTTAGACCAGCACTCTCTTTTATAAGTGTTTGAGGGAAAAAAAATACAGGATTTAAATTTTTTATGCTGCTAGTATCATCAATCATCATCATCATCATAATTATGGCCGAAATACATGGCCTAGTGGAAAACCGTAGATTGTAAAAAGGGATAACTAACCGTTACTGTAACGAATGCCTTCTTTGTGTGGTATCAATATTATTTAGAATCAATACATAAACCACCAGTAGTGTGACGTTAGCAGAACCTGATTACCAGCGGTCAGGCACTACCCGTGGCTCATCTAATCAGTTCACCACGGCAATTTTTTCCGGGGTTCACCTAAGCGGACTAAGATGAAGCAAAGCCACGTAACGTACGACTCTGAAATCACAGAATGCTTACCTCTAGTCTAGGTAGGTAATAGATGAGAAGAGATAATGCACCTCGACTTCAAAGTGAAGAACCGGCCAAAAGCATGTCGGACCACGCTCAGCGTAGGGTTCCGTAGTTGCCAATCCTTCACGATAGATTAGGTTTAAATTACGAGAAAGATTTCAAGCTCTTGATCACAGAGCTAAGCCGCAGTCGGACGGACATAGCGAAACTATACCTAAGGGTTCCTAGTTGACTACGGAACCCTAAAAAGGATAAGTATAGATATGCACTGGAGTTGGTGACTACGAGTATATTATTACGTCATGGTAAGTAAGTCGTTATCGTCAGTAAGTATTTAGATGTGATTTGAGTAAATTCATTGAAGTATCGCTAGGTGCCAGTTCAGAATGGTTATAGGATGTTCTTTTTTTTTCAATTACGAAAAAAGTTATGGGTGACAAGTCGAAAATAAATATCTAGCGGTAATAGGTAAGATCTCCAGAAACGCAAGTTTTTGCACGAATGAAAACTTTCATTAATTTTGTAGCAAACTACATAAAAACTTCCGCTGTATGTAGATTTAAATATTTAGTTATAACAATTAAAATGGTTGAAATCTTATATAAAATTGCTACTAAATCTATGAAGCGTTTCATTGGTATACAACAACTACAGAAATATATAAAATGCTAAATTACATCTGAAATCGGCTCTTTACGGAGTTGTGATGTATGGAAGATAGAAGCAAGCAAGCTAATACAAACTTTTTGTAGCACAAAAAAGAAGGCAAATATGATTTACCAACATCCGTATCAATAATGCGGGTGAGGGATGCAGCAATACGTGAGACACGCATAGAAATAACTCCATCTCACTCCTCCGTATTGCTGTATCTCTCTCGTCAGTGAATAATTTAGGAAAGTGTAAAGCTGCAATACGCGTGTAAAATACCTATATAACCTATAACGAATTCATAACGTTTTCGAACATCGATACTGTGTGTTATCTGTGGTACCTATTATGAAGTATTAGAATAAATTATATGAAGCACTCGCTTAGGTTCTGGGTTCGTATCCCAGCAAGGCCAAACAATATTTTTGCATTATGAGTTCTAATATTTATTTTTGAGTTTACTTACGTCTGTATGTTATTTATTTATCAAACGAAGCTTCATATGCCATTTAATTATGCATTTCGCTATAAATTACTTACGACAAGCACAAACAATGACAAAATTTGCACCATACACTGTGGGGCCAATACAAGTTTTATGGATTTTCTGTAAATATTGATATCTCAGAGGACATATTTTACTTAAATCGATTACAAATAATTTTATTTGAATTATTGTAACCCGAAAACTCATAGAAACATTTTTTGAAGATTTTAATTTTTCTCGGCGTCTCCGGATTTTTATGAAAAGAAGGTATTATTTTTTGAAAATACTGAATTATAACATTTGAATTATATATCAAAAAATAAAGCGTTAGTTCCCATTTGCGCAAATGAAATTTTGAACGGAATGGTGTTCAGGTTTTTGAGAAAATTATAATTTTCCATGAAAAATAGGGGTAAATTTTAGGTGCCGACCACAGGCGCCATCTATTGAAATTTTTTCCGTAACTCGGTGACTCGAATGGCCTTAATTCATAGATTTTTGTAAAGCACCGATTTTTTACCGAGCGAGTGACCCCAGCGAAGCGTTCCCGTTTCAGCTTGACTCAAAATTCTTTAATATGTCCGGATGTTCGGATGTCTAAATGTTTTCCGGCTTTTGTCGCCTAATACAAGTCACATTTTTCAACCGATTCTCACGAAATTTTGTGAGTAGGTCCTATAACTACATAGATTTTTTGTCGATTCGATTTTTATCAAAATTTTTCAAAATGGTGGAGATATGGGAGTTGAAAAAGTAAAAAAATACAAATTTCTGCCTTTTTGAAACAAACTCGAGAGGTCTAGAGCTCACAAAGCCACTAGTATAGTTAAAAATAATTAAGGTTGAACGAATTGTTGGTGTCCTTAAAATATATCAAGATTTAATTTCGTCATCATTGCTTCGTGACGATGTTTCAAATCAACTCTCTATAAATACAGTTTTATTTGTTTGTACTGGATCGCAGTCAAGAATTCTTTCAGCTTCTTCCTGGAGCGATCGCTATAAATTCAGAGTGACAAAGTGGATAAGTCAAATGCATGACTGGGTCTCTCTTGGGTAGGAAAATCTACGATATATGCGCAACCTTTTGTATTAAAATGTTACGGCAAAATATGACTACATTTTAAACTAGGCACCCTATCATTTTCTCGGAGAAAATATCAGTACCTACCTAAGTTTTGATTATTATATTCACGATATGCAAGTGTCTAAAAACAACGGTAATTTATTTTAGTCATAAGATATTCCTTAAATTAAACATTCACGTCCTATTAAAATTTATGTTTTGTATAATTAAAAAATTAAACCATATTTTTAATTTTATAACTAAATAAACAGCAACCGAACGGATCAGATTTTTAGAGATAGGTAACTCTAACATTTCTAACAGTAAAAATAAGGATCCAAGGGTCATTAGTCTCTTAATTATGACTTGATAAGAATTCTACTTTCCTAGCTGTAGAAAGAAAAAGGAAATCAAAGTCGGGCAGGCTTATTAAAATAATTTCGGAGAAGTGCGTGCGGTGCGTTCCAAAACTGCCTTTTATCACGCAAACACTGACAAACCAACTTAAAATGTGGCACAAAAAAGAAATGCGTTTTAAAAACTATACTTTGTGACTCAAGTAACACGGTAGCTTTTATATTTTAATAAAGTATCTGTTATAGTTATAGTGTTTTAGAAACGTAATCAGTGGCTGAACCTGTCTCTCTGACTTATGGCGCGGGAGTTTCATAAACATAGATTTGGATAACTTTATTCCGTATGTAGGCGAGTGGAAAAACTAATTATGTAAATTTAATAAATAGATATTTGGGATAATTTTCTATAAATGGAATGATAAGTCCTAACCAAAACTAGGGGTGCTTAACTAGACGCGGATATACATAGTTGTAAAGATAAATAATATACCTACAGATGCACTGAAAAATAAAGACAGACTCAAGGCTGTCGGGATTTGAACCCGCGGCCGGTGGCTCCCTGGGTCATTATACAAGCAGCTTAGCCAAAAACGTCGTAGGATTGAAAGATTTATAATATTTGTATGCATATTGCCAAAACGATTAGTATTCCAATAGAACGTATAAAACTATTAGGTAGGTATATTGGTTATTTTAGTAGGTACTCTGTGTTTATGAAATTTCTAATTAAAGCGCCTACCTATTTTTAGGACCTAATTCGGTTAAAATTAATAATATACAGTCATTTAAGCGATGTAGACCGAGCGAGCAAAGCTTATCCGTTTCAGTTTGCCGAGAAATACTTTTACATGTCCGTTTTTCCGAATGCCCAGTTCGCACATCTCAACCGATTCTCTTAAAATTTCGTGAAGATAGATAATTACACTAGCTTAGATTTTTTCTGGTTCAGTTTTTCGAATATTTTATAAATAGCGGAAATTAAGTGGGTTGTAAACTTAAAAAAAACATATTACTTATTTCAGCTATTGACAAACCCCTCCCCTGTCTCGCGAGTCACGTTCACTATAGTAACTTCGGTTTAGCAAAAGACGCACAGTTAATACCGGCCATTCTTTCTACTCTTATCTCAACACAGAAAGTTAATAATAGCAAGGGTAGGCACCCCTAAAAATTAAAATGGCGGCTGGTGGCACCGATTGGCGGCCATTATTCATTCTGGCATGCGCTGTCATTTGTCTACGCCCGAGCAGGGGTGGGGTGAAAGTATTCTCACTTAGTTAAGTGTGAAACGAATAAAATACCTATCTGATGATAGAAATTATTAAGTTTATTCTATGGGCATTGGTAAATTTAACTTTGTATTATTTTTTTCGGCTTCAATTATTTTAACATTCAGGGGCGCACGAGTCTATAAAAGTTACCCTACTAATTACTACTATGCTTTTTTTTGGCATCACATTTCCTGAACTTTCAAATACTTACCTATTAAATTAAATTTAACGCCTGTCAACTTGTGATCCGAATTTAAGTTCTCTAACAATTTTTTTTTTTTCAATCAAAAGGAGAGAATAAAGGACCTACAAAAATCAAGCACGTATCTTTTACCATTTAATTATATTATATTCTTAAAAATATACGAACTAAATTATCTGGAAGATAAGTTAATTTACATCAATACCTACCTAATAAATTCGCTATCATAAAAATCCACTCGACAAGTAAAAGCATAGAAGTTGTTATTGTTTTAACATATGAATCTACCATTTAACCAATAAACACGTGTTAGTAAGTAAATATTTGAAGTGCGACCATTAAAATCAAGTTTAATGCCTCGTAAAAAATAATGCCCTCATAATCGTTCATCCGACGTCAATGTTGACATAAAAGAACGCCATCTACCGGCGTACCGTCGAACCGCTACTTCGCTACGTCACAATATCGCTTGGATGACAAACGACTTTTATGGCAGTTTTATGACTGTTACATGCTTGTTTATTTACTGTTTTGTAATAGAATGTCAATAAACAATGCTGATAACAATAAAACGAGAGATATTGTGCGCGATAGCCGCCGGCTTTCGGAAACGACTAATTTGTTAACAACGACATCTAACGGTGGGTAGATGAACTAAGTGCCGTTGGTTTTTGAGGAGCGTTGAACGCATCTGTCTTAGCGGGTGCTCGGAAGTGAGGTAGGGCCAAGTTTTTAGGTTCATTCGTTTTCAGTGACAAATATTTTACAACTTTTTAATTTAAAGAAATATTTAATAACTTATTATGCAAAATATCGGAGGAAAATACGAAATTTTTTAAAACAAACTTCCCTCGGGACTTTTTACGTCTGTACCTAGTTAACGAGCGAATCATCATTTATCACGTTACTGCACATCAATAATTCATAGCTAATAACATAGAGGTATTGACGTAATTAGTGCAATTACGCGCCCACCCAGTGCTCGCGCAAACAGCTACCGTGCTACTCAAATGCCTCAAGTGTGTTTTTCAATCTAGTGCGCTTGTGACGTTCTATCGTAACAGTGTAAAACGGTACTTATCCACCGTACTAAATAAAAACAGTAAGTGTGGTTGAAAGAGGAACGCACATGCGACGTTCTGCTAGCATTGTCGTATGGTAGTAATTGAATTTATCTTTATCTAAGGTAAGATAATTGCGTTCTTCACCTTTGTGGAGGCGATGTAAGGTTAAGCTTCGCATTATTAAAGGTGCGTGAACGGTTGACAATAGGTGCGTGGTCAGATCATTGCGGAGATAACCCTTTATTTTATGAAATATTTTATTCACGAATGGTGTGTAAGTGTCAGTTAATAAGATTCCACTTATGAAGTATTCTTGAGGTTACATTTTATCAGGCATGTAAGCATACTTTTTGTTACGCACTCGCACAATATGCGATCAATATAAGTACATGTAAGATTTGATATATGTAATATTTTTTTACTGAATTAAATAAAGATCTAAAATATAGAGCTTCTCATTCACATAAACATTCTTAACAAGATGATTTTACGGTTTCTATTTACTTATGTAGACAAATGCTCCACGTATTAATATAATTCAATGTTATAATAGCTACCTTTTTAATAATCATCCAAAGGAACTGAAATGTGTTTAAATCATTTACTTCTCTAACTTGAAAAGAAATAGTAGTTTATGCAACTGATACATAATGAGAGGCATTAAAACACGAGTGTGGTTTTATGAAACGAGCGTCAGCGAGTTTCATAATAGGATCACATGAGTGTTTTAAGGCCTAATTATGTACAGTTGTATACACTACTTTATCTACACACATATCATAAGTACTCTAAGATGGGTTCTGAAGCCATAAAGAAATGACCGGCACCACTAGTGCTACCTGTAAAATATCTAAAAACGACATTATACTGATGCAGTAAGAAATAAATCTGAACAAATACATAAACAGATTATTTATTGTAATAGTGGTAATTTACATTTACATTGAAACAATATTTTCAACTAAAATGTGAATTACAATAAACTTATCACAATTATACTTTCGTAACAGCAAAGAAAATGACAACAATAATGGCGGCAATTCGAACCTCCGTCAAGACGAATGTTTTTTTTTTCTAAATCATATACAAACGAATGTATCCATATTCTCATGTCACTCGAGATCAAATGTCGTGCGGTTTTTATAAAAAAACATACTGAATTGACGTTTCGTATCGATAACAATATTAATATCTATGGATACTAGAATAGAGACCTACTTTAGTTTTGACAGCTGTTCCAAATTTAAACTCATAACCTTACAAAAATTGAAACTGTTATAACATTACAGTACAGATTTTACCTACTGCCACAGATAAGAAAGTTCTCATAGTAAAATTGGTTGTAGTAATGCTGGTCATTTCCTACGGTTTCTGAACGCATTTTAGAGCACTAATGATATGTGCGTAGATAAACGCTATTTACGTAGCACTGTTCGTCACCGATAATAGTGATAACAACCGCTGGAGGCAATGTAAGTTATTACGTACCTCGCCTCTAGCTCTTCTAGTAAAAACTGCACTTTTCTAAAGCGTTGAAATTTTAACACGCTTGTTCTTACCTTGTAAGGTATAATTAGACAATGATAAAAAGTAGATAAACAGATACATTTCCAGTAAGAAAATAATAAAGAGTATCAGAATAAATTCCCTCTTAATTTATAGGTAAAATATTTACCCAGAATAAAGAAACGCCACATAGAATTTATGTGACGAAAGCACCGTACGCTATCTTTCTTTCAGGCTTTAAACCTTTAATAAAACCAAATCCACTAATCCTCGCACATACATCATCGACAGCTGAGCGTTTATCTATGCGTTATTGTACATTATAGGGGAACAATTACACATCCATTAATCAGGACACTGGATATTGCGGCCCCGGGCTACCCTTTGTTGAGTTACACCCTCCCGCCTAAAGACCCGCACTTGATTAGGCGCGGTAACTTGCTTTTTAGCCTTTTGTGTTTCTGTTTATGAAGTGAGAATGAAAATGTTTCATTTCTATGTTGAGATTTTATTCGCATGCCTATTTTTTTAATTTTAGAAAAAATACTAGCTTAGTATTTCATAACGGGTGTATAGTCTAATACAAATACGAAATGTAATTTATTAAAAATGTCGCACTGAATGGTCGAAAAATTGCAGCCAGATTAACATTAACACAAGTCTAGACCATCCAATTAGTTTAAATAATAAATAAATAAATAAATATTAAGGGACAATCATACACAAATCGACCTAGTCCCAAACTAAGCAAAGCTTGTACTATGGGTACTAGACGACGATATACATAATATATAAATACATCTTATAGGAAATATTCACATAAGTTTAAATAAGTCTTATAAGAAATATTCACATAAGTATATACTAATAGGAAAGATTTACCCTAACATTGTCATAATACGAATAGATTTGTGGTATTAGCATAGACATAGAATATGAGAAAAATAACGATGTTTACGTTTCCTGTAATCTTATTCGAGATAAAAACAAAAGTGACTTTTAAATAATGGTATTGTTATTTTGTTTTGAGCATAATCACATAATTCCCGGTGGATTTAATAGTTTTGTAACGGCTTGTAGAAGATTAATGAAGAGAAAATTTATTTTAACAACCGCTGAAACCATGGAATTGTATTCCGCCTCGCAGTATTTTTAATTAGGAAGATTTTTGGCCCCTATCCAAGACTAAGAAGAATTAGTATTGCTATCACAGAAATAATATTTTTAATAGTTCACGATAAACAATTTCCTATTTTTGGTATATTTATATATTTCTATAAATTAAATTTGAAAATTATAACAAACGCAATATTGCTAGTTTCACTTCTCTGAAACAATGACAGATGGCGTTAAAGAATGAAAAAATCTTCATCGAATTGCTTTTATATTTCACGTAAGTGTATTTATTTTTATAATAGGTGTACAATACAACAAGTATATAGTAAGTAGTAAGTAGGTGTATTGTATTTATTTTGTATTGCAGGTTACGCAATTAGTATACCTAATGTAGTGTTATTGTATGGGGACCGTAAGTCTGAATATAATTCAGTTTGCTTTTCAATGAACATTAGGAATATACCTACACAAGTATAAAAAAGTTAGATAAAATATGCCGCAAATTATGCTTTCTGTTGGCACTGCCTATAACTCTGTGAAAAAAAATATTTCAACATATTAGACTTGGCGTCGGCCCTACCCTAATTTGCTTCGTCGTTTATGAGTTATTATTATTCTAATCATCTAAAATCACAGACAACCCCCACTAGACGGAGCATGTAAGGCACACGTAAGGCCACCCGCGCGCACCAACGATATGGTACGGCAAAACATTAAAGTATCAACACGGCGGCCACCGTTTAGTTGCGTACATGTTTATGAGGTCTCTCTACACCACTTAACACTACAATTTACCATGTTATTTATTTAATTTCTTTTTTCGTTGACGTACGCATGGATCATAAACAAGGACGCAACTAAACGGTGGCCGCCGTGTTCATACTTTAATGTTCTGCCGTACCATATCGTTGGTGCGCGCGGGTCGCCTTACATGCTCCGTCTAGTGGGGGTTGTCTGTGTCTAAAATTTACTAGGCTTTAGTTAAATTCTGTAACATATTTACCAAGTAATTTCCTAACCACATATTTTCCTAGACTGCCTAAGTACAATGTAGGTATAGAGAAGGTTTTATATTTTGATTATTTTACAGCGAAGCAAATACACGACACACGTTTTGTAATTTTGCCTGTATGCATAGAATAATGTAACAAAGCGGTCAATAGAAAAATCGTAATTTTTTTACCATTCAAAGTTAATTAGGCGCCTCTTCCATTTCAAAAACCTTAGAAGCCTTTAATTCTCACTTGATCATAAACCTTCACTAGGTACCGCTACACTGCAACCCCTAATCACTACGTGTGAGCAGAAGGCCGTAACTGCGTTTTAAAGAGGCGACGCTAGCGCCATGCCACCCATTAATTATTTCGGGCGAACAAATGACGCACCTGATTAATGATTTATGTACACAATTCCACGTCCGCGCCGACCTATGTACCGACATGCCTACAGGTATATAGCCGAATGAAACATTGTGGAGACGTGATATAGGGACCTATCGTTAATAGAAAATGTGCTTTGTTTCGTGTTTTCGATACATAATTTGGCGTTGGAGAAGTTGATTTTCCATAATATGGAAAATTATGCTGCCGTGCTAAGAAATTTTAATACCAAAATATCGCCTGTTAGCTTAACAAGACAGTATTATTTATTTATTTATTATTTATTTAAACTTTATTGCATACACAAATAAGTACAAATGGCGGAATTAATGATATAAGGCATTACACAACAGTATGATATTCAAGAATCCTTTACTTTATATTCAAGTACTCTCTTTGTACATAAATGTATAGGTATTTTTGACTGGTAAACTTTTCATATTATAATTTAAAAATACGTCACAATAAGTATAGGTACAGCAAAAGACGTAATGAAATAAGCACATTTCATAATATGTTTCCACATCTGTATTATTTGTTTCCGATTACACTTCCTTGGCAATAACTAAATTTAATCATCCTATGGAGATCGCCAAATTTAATGGATTTTAAAAATGTAGGTATAGCGTAGGTAAATCTTAGTGGCAATACTAACAATGAAATATAACTGTGGGTATTTTGAGAAAACTCGCGTGTTTAGGGCGTTTAAAAACCTTCAAACATACAGCTTGTTGAGTTGTCGCAGTAAACAAAAAAAAATTAAGCAGTTTTATTCCGTTAAAATAATATGCGATGATCTCGGCGCAATGCAAATTGGACGATGTGATCGTGTGAGGCATCCACAAATATTGTTAGTACTAAAAGTAAACGGGATAGTTGCCAGACCGCCAGATTAGTTGTAAGTGGTTTGTTTTTCGTACTCTATAATCACTAATCAGAAATGTTTGTTACCTACTTTTCTAACCCATGTCATGTTATTGTTTAAAAAAACTTAAGATATTGCATTTCGTTTCCAAGCGAACAGTGATCTTTCGGATAGTTCTTATTGAAATTAAATCAGTATTTTTTTTTACGTTAAACACTGAGAAAATTATCACACTAAAAGTGATTAATTACAAATTCATTTCTTTATTTTTATTAGATCATAAATGCGCAAAGTGTGTCTATGTTTTCCTACCTTGAATGCAGATCATTGGTATAAGTATAACCCACGTATAACCAAAGGTTTTTTTTTATGAACAATTCAAAGAAATTTATTCCAAGTAACGAAAACTATTATAATCTCGGTATGGCTCAATGGTCAGCCTACACATAGGACGGCATACCATTAGGGTGACCATAATGAAATTGATTTCCCGGGCAATAAAATGCATCCTTGATAATCCGCCATTTTTATTAGAGCCCCTACACATTGGCAGGTCAGGTGGCTCTCCAAAGGGTCGCCGGTTCGAACCGACTCGACACTTTCCTGTGATTTATTCCGGCACCCGTTTTAATTTTGTTCCGATGTATACGTATGTTGTTTTTGTAATATAGTAGCAGTGAAAATCAATAGCTAACAGTGGCGAGACATCTATAGAACTGGGCTATTTTAGAGCATATATTATAACTTCTTTATTGCTCTTAGAGAACTAGTACCTATGTAGTATAAACAGTAAGTAGTTGAACAAATCAATCTCATGATTAGCCCAAATATTCCATTTAAATATTTGTTCACTATGATCTAAATTAAGTTAATAAGTATACGTATGACTGTAGTAACTTTTTAAAATAACTTTATGTTTTTTCATTCTTTTAGCGACGTTATTGGCATTAACGCACTGAAATCGAGCACATAATTGCTAATCCATATTTCATTTATAAATAAAATTTGCCATGTGTAAGTATATGTAAAAAGTGAGTCTGTTGTTCTTAGTAAATTAATGTTTAGTCGATAATATCTATAAAAATATCCGTTCCGTGTAATTATTATGTAACGGTGTAATGTTTGCGAAGAAACTAGTTTGTTCCTACACATACACATATAACTAAGGTACCTAACGATTGAATATTGTTATGTTCACACTATGATCAGACATTTAACACCCACTATTATATTAAAAACCATGCCAACTATACCCATAATTATTAACCCACAATATGAACAAAAAATAAAGTCATACTTAACAGATCCCATCTTAAGTGGCTTTGAGATCTTTGGAAATCTTAACTACCTATAGTTATTAAATTATATACATGTATGACTGTGATCCAAAAAAAAGACATACCTACCCATTACAATGTTTAATATGTATATTATAAAAACAATCTTATTATCTAAAATGCCTATGTTCAGTAGTGGACGTTAGTGGCTGATAGATAGACATCTACTTAAAAGACCCGCTGATGAAAACTCAACTTAAATCAGTGCTTAAACCTGTTTATAGCGAAATAAAACAGGAAGCCTAAGCTTATAATGTCCATGGATACATGGACTTAAATACGTTATATAAAAGCCTGAAGAAACTTTAGAAAAAGTGGGCCTCAGCCTGAACTCAGCAAGATTTAGCTGCGGGATAAAATCGGCTCCCATTTAGCATCGGCGCCAATATCACAATAGGTACTGAATGCCAGCCGATTTAAATTTATTTCGGACGTCGGTTACTTCCAATTTAAACCTCTTAATCCGCTATGATATATGTCGGTATTCAGCGGGATTAAAAGTTCTACGGAAAATAACCGGGAAAACCTTTTCCCGGGTCGGATTGACCCGGGCACGGGATTAGGTGACCGGGATTGAATATACATAAATCTCTGTAGCTTTAGGGCGGCAATTAAGGCTGATAAGTCATCCCGCGATGATGCGGGCTAATCGAGAATCCGCGTAAACATAATTCCGATATTAAAATTCAGTCCGTACAATGGTCGGCGGGCATGAGGTCGTAAATTATTCAATTTCATAGTAATAAAATACGCGTGACTGGCGCTCGGCGTGAAAACTTTTCAGCAATTACTGGTTGAATATAACAAAAAGCGTGGTTGGACCGAGGCTGGGCGCGTAACTCATGCATCAGCTGGCGAGAAGGGTTGCCGTGACTTATAGTTGTATTACGTCTCGTATAGGAATCCGATTCGGCTCTCGTTTCATTAACTTAATTGAATTAATTATTTCGGTAGATGATTTATGACTTTAGTTCGGTAATTATGAAATGTCTCGCTATCGCTAACTTGGCTTTCGTTTAGTTTTTAAGACAAAATTACGACTTCAATTAAAGTTCAACATAATTTTCCTATTTCGTTACCAATTATTTTAAAAAATTTAAAATCAATGTATCGGAAATCACAAAGAAAATTACTAACAAAGTAGAAAAAATATAATCGAACGTTAATTGACGGACGTCTCAATACTAACTTTTTGAGAAATGCGCAGAAACACAAATGTTGGTACGCCTGGAAATGTTAAATCATTTTTTTTCTAACAAGTGATTTTCAATAAATATGCACAATAAATATCTGAACTAGTTTTAATATTCATTATTTATTGCTTTAATAAACTTATAAGGTTTAGGTATGTATGCATTGAAAATGCGTTTTAAATGCGCTACAATTCTATATTTGTTTTATATGTAATATGTATGTACTTACCACTGATCTTTATTATAAAATAGGAGCTAGTCAGTGCCCTAGCCAAGTCGACGGATCCCTCTGCGTACTCCACTCAATACAATACGCCCAGCGGTAATATTATTAAACCGTCTGTCAAAAGTAATTTCTCTGCTGCCGCCATTGCCGTCAAGGTATTAACAACTATAGACATAATAACAGTAATTGCGATTTCACGATTGTCGCCTCATACCCAGAGCGCGCAAAAACTGCCGACACCGACGATACACTGATTTACACCTGATTTATTGCGGTTTAATTAAAACAATTAGTCACGGTGTCCGTAAGTAAACATCTTAGCAACAGTGATACTTAAACATTAGTCTAATCAAAGAGCATTTGCATTGAGATATCGACGTGTGGCAAAAAAACGTAAATCAGTATTAAAGTCAAAATATTTAATTATTTAACGGTTTTACATTAAACAAATTTTGACCAAAAAAGTAACAGTTTATTTCTGGAAAAAAATATTATTATTTTACATTGCTATTTTGTTCTATCTTACATTTAAGGTTGATAGCTGGGATTACTGCCTAAAAATAATGCCATAAAATACCAAATTAACGGCTGATAATGAATAATAATAATTGACTTGATTGTTAATTATTAGTCTATTCTTAAGGGCAAGTTAAGTACCTACCTACTATCTCCATTGAATGGGTTTGCAAGGAATCTAGTTGCGTGCGCTTGCGCATTAAACACGCGTTGAACTAACATTTTATTATATCTTAACTAGCTGTTGCCCGTGACTTCGTCCGCGTGGAACCTTTATCTTGAAAATTTACATCTTTATTATTTTCAGATCTGTAATGTTGAAATTGCTAAAAGTGCTTTTTTTTTGCAATTGTTTACGAAATAGTAACGAACCCTTCGTACGCGAGTCCGACTCGCTCTTAGCCTTTTTTCACTTTTTTTTCGTCTATATTGCTCTAATTACGCGGTATCATTATAAAATCAGGTACATCTACGAGCGAATAGCTTTACTAAATTCGATGAGTTTAAGAACGACGTTTATAAATTCTTTGATTCGAATGATATTCCCTTTACACAAAGGTTCAAGTACCGCACTCATAAAATGTTTGATATATGTACATACAAATTTTCAACCCCTTTTTCACCACTGAATTTTCAAAAACGCTGAAATGAGTTTTCTTATCTATTAATAAAATACCTTTTTACAAAGTTTCTAATTCCTAACATAAAATACAACTTATACCCGATACAACCTTTCATCCTCTTTTTAACCCTCTTAGGGGTAGAATTTTCAAAAACGCTTAAATCACTTATCTTGTATTCTAACGCCTTTATACAAAGTTTAAAATCCCGCAATCAAAATTTTTTTCGATCTTCATAAAAAATTTCAACCCCTTTTTCACCACCTTGGGGGGCTGAATTTTCAAAAACGCTGAAATAACTTTTCTTGTATTTTATTAATATGATTTTATATAAAGTTTCAAGTCCCGCACTAAAAAAAAATTCTATCTTCATACAAATTTTCAACCCCTTTTTAACCCCCTTAGAGGTAGAATTTTCAAAAACGCTGAAATCACTTTTCTTGTGTTGTAATTAAATGTCTTTATACAAAGTTTAAAATCCCGCAATAAAAAAAAAATTGATCTTTTTACAAATTTTCAACCCCTTTTTCACCACTTTCGGGGCTGAATATTCAAAAACGCTGAAATCACTTTTCTTGTGTTTTTATAAGGCATGTATTTAACGCGGCGACAAATTAATCTGATTTAGGGATTTATAAAAAATTAAAGGGGGTAGCAAAAATAATAAGTTGGCGACTAATTGCGGAGACTAATAAAGTAAAAAGTAGCAGCTAAGTAATCAATTTTCGGCTTTGTTTCAATATAAACTAGCATCGAGTTTTGGCGACTGAATTAACTAATTAAGCGGAAACATGACAGCGGATAAAAAGTTGAAAATGGCCTACTCTAATTGTTCAATGGAGATTGCATATAAAATAAATCAAGGTCATAAAAAAAATAAAAGGAGCGCTTTTTAGGGATATAAAAAAAAAACCAACCTAACCTAACCCGGCCGAGTCGGATCTTCTGCTAATATTAGTCGCCAAGTCATTATTTATAGTACCTCGCCTATGATTTCAGTAATCTTGTTTATTATTTCTGCTACCTTAAAGTAGCTGCCATTATTTGAATTTTAAAATATCCTTAGTTTAAAGCTCATTTAATATAAATGATTGCCAAAATATTTAATCCCTGACAAGTTATTATTATAGTTGCAAATAGTTTGCTGCTCTTTAATTTTTCTGTCGCCGCGAAAATAATAAGCCTTTTTATAATATGCTTTTATATAAAGTTTCAAGACCCGCACTCAAAAATTTTTTTGATCGTGATACATACTTTCAACCCCTTTTTCATCCCTTTTAGGGGATGAATTTTCCAAAAACACTGAAATCAGTTTTCTTTTATTTTATTTTAATACAATTTTACGAAGTGTTGAGTTCCTAACATAAAAAAAACTTGTACCCTATACAACCTTTCATCCCCTTTTTAACCCCCTTAGGGGTTGAATTTTTCAAAATCGCTTCTTATTTCTTGTACACTTTATAAATGCAACCTACTGTGCAAATTTCAACTCTCTAGCATTTGTAGTTTCGGCTCTGCGTTGATGAGTCAGTCAGTCAGTCAGGACACTTGCATTTATATTATATATTATACAAAAATTCTTTATTGCACACCAACAAAAAAAATGTTACAATATTAAGTCATGATTTGAAAATAAAATATTTTAATTATCATTAAGGGCAAGTTCCTCGTTGACTGGGCTAGCCAGGAATCTAGTCGCGTGCGCTCGCGCATTAAAGACGTGTTGGACTAACACGTTATTGTATCTTAATTGCACGAAAACTAACGTTCAGACTTGAAGACAGTTACTTTAGTTTTATGGCAGATTTGCAAGTTGAAATAAAATTATAAGTGGCATTATTTATGTTACTTTTATGACAAGGTAAAAATCTGCGAAGAATACGATTGTAGTTTATTCGTATTCGAGACATTCGAGTGATAGGATTCATTGCAAACTGGAATTAAATGTAAAGATACCACTGTATTACTAAAATAATAAAGCAACTAAAATTTTAATGAAGATGTTTACAAAAATACGGTATACTACATAGTACACCAAATTACGATTAGATCATTATAATTCGATATTTGCCATTTCAAAGCTCATACAGCACACTGCCTTACTATTTATTCATTTAAAAAACACCTAATAAAAGACATTAAACAGACTGCCGTGAGTCAGCTAAAATATATTAATATAACGAAGTTCGCTCCACACTTAGTTACCACGGATGTGAACAACCTAAGCAGCCATTAAAATTAGGGTTGGGCCTCAAAACTCGCGACTAGGGCAGGGCCGGGCGCGCCTCGGGGCTCGGCCAAAAAAACGAACCAAAACACACATCCGTACATACGCGGACGGCGCAACCGAGCCGACGCCGATGAGATGAAATATTTCTCAATGTCCAACCGTTGTTCTTGTTACTTGTAACTCAATATTGAACCCGGCCAATACTTCTTATTGCATCCAATTATTTATTCTTATTGGGGTCCAACAAAGCGCGGCCCCAAATAACTTTATAATCGACGCGCGACGGAGCGATTTTTTAATTAATAAAAATCTGTTCACAGTTCACCATTACGGTAAGAAAGCAGTTTCAAAAACATCTACTTAATAGCGGGCTTGAAATTAAAAAGCAATTTGGTAACCGTTACTAATTTAGAGCGGCGCGGCATGGAGCTCTCAATTTGGGAGGGGCCGCCGGCGAGGGGGGAGGGGGCCCTAATCTAAAAGCTGTCAGTTACCAACCCAGACAGCTGCTATGCTCACTGGCCTTCTATGTAAGTACAAGCGCCTTTATATCGGATCCGATATCCCATCCTATAAAGATAAACAATTATATGTGTGCACGAAAAAATACGCGTGCAAATTAGTATCATACTTTTTTCAGCTAAACAGTTTTATAAACAACTTTTTATGAAAACTTATTAAACCTCCCCGCTAAACAACGGTAATTAACGCACTCTATCATTTCCATTTAAACGCTTTATTATTGTGAGGTAGTTCAATTTTCTAACGCTAATGAACGCTGATAAATTAAGCATGGAAACTAGAATTTATTTATATAAAAAAAAAAACTATAATTCACTTCCCACATTTGGGACAGATTAAAATCTTTAAGCAATCTAATACGCGCGCCTACGCGTCTCTAGATTTAAAATTCGAACGACGACAATCGAACGCTGGCCGGTTGTATCAAAAAAGTTTGTACTAACGAATAATTTGCATTAAGAATCTAAAATCCATTTTCGGCGACACTAATTCCGGTTCTTCTTTACGATATTGTATTTTCGTACATTCTATCGACTATCGGCGGGCCATAACTCGATAGATTTTATTATATTATAAACACATAAATTTGTCTAACGCTGTATCATGGTGTTTTACTTCGATCAGATAACAGAATAAAGTCTTAAGAGCAGGAATTATATGAAATTATCCGCTTTAACGACATTTACGACACATTCATTAATTTAGATAGCTGATTGAAAATAAAAAAAATGTTAATTTAACGACACTTATCTTTATTCATACGCATTGATACTTAAGTAAATGCTGGTCTGTCCAATAGAATTCAACATTTTGAAGCTTCAAGATCATTTCATAAGTCAAATTTTCTGCGTAAATGAAGTAGTCCAATTCTCAATATTTCAATCCATTTCAAATTTAAGCATGTCTATAAAGACGTCAATAAATTAATGCATTAATATCATAATAATAATTTACGACTTTAACCTTCTAGATATTATTTATTAATAGCTAAAAATCGAAACGAGATAATCTTGGTTCTTTGGCATTAGCCGAACCCACCGAAAAGGTCCGAGGGGATCAAGGGAACCTAATTCTGGGACCGGTTCTGGTCTGGCCGAGCACGGCAAATGGCCAGGGACACTTTATAAATTTAAAATAAACCGATTATGCTAAACGAGTGTGCATGTCGATAGATATACGAAATAAATCTTCAATCGTAATCTTTGCGTAAGTATTTCCGATTGGTGTCGATTTGTAAATAAGCTAGTTAGATAATCCAAACGGGGTTTAAGACCTTGACGGGGCTTGAGATTTTTGTGAAAAAAAAGAAAAGAAGTAAGAATTGCGCAATGCCTATGATGCCTAACAACCTTGAAGCAGTCGAAGTTGACTAGTTAGTTTTTAAAAAGTCGTCTTTGTTCATCAAAACAATACTATTCTCCAATTATGTACCGAGAATAATTAAAGACGGTACAAAAGGCGGTCTGAAAGAAAGAAATTTCATTATCTCACGGAGTGTCCACTTTTTACGTCGTTGCTCAAAATTTTTTCTTCTGGCGACATTTCAATAGAGACTTAAAACAAACAAGAAAAAAGCTCGCAAGGCTGCAGTGAAAGGCAGGACGCCGTTAAATGAAAGAACTTTGTAAAAAGTTTGACACATTTTTAGAAACATCAGGCACGCAATGTTTGCTCGCGCGGACCGATCGTAAATTTTAGTGTAGCGTCAGGATGAAAAAGGGGACATCATTGTTAAAAAGTTTTAAAACGCGTCCTGTGATTCCGATAGCGTCATAAATTTTAACGCTAATAATACGCAATATTTGTTAGTTGTCAACGCTATCGTCAACACGATCAAGATTAGTGTTGATATCGAGTAAAGCATCTTTAAAATCTTTTTCAATCAGAGCAATCCACTCAATTTTATCCACCCCAAATATTTACTGTGCGATGTATTTTAGGTTGAGCTCGAGATTTTCCCTTGATTCTGTTTGGCAATCAGATGTTGGATATTGCAGGCGCGCTGGGTGTTCCCCCCGATACATTTCCTCCGCGGATAACAGAAAGAAGTGGGCTTCTTTCAACCGAGGCACGATAAGAATTTCATTTCCTCGCCGCTGAGAAAGAATTCGCTATCTGAGGAAGTGATAAAAGCACTGGATTCAGTTCAGGTGCTACGAATATTGTGCTCGCGGCTTTTTGAAATCCGTAAGGGCTTGGGGTATGTTGATGTCGCAGGAATGTTATTAAAGTAATCTCTTTGAGAGATGTTTTGTAAAGATTTGCGAAAGTTAAAAAGATATGGATTTGAACTTTGATTTCGACAAAACGATGATTCAATTGTTCATAAAGTTACAGTCGATATTATTTGCATTGCATTGTTAAAGATACACAAAGTCTGAGAACTAACCAGCGCTGATTTAAAGCCAATGTCGTAAGTCTCGTACTAAGCGGTGATATCAAAAATAAAAGGAGCAAACTTCGAAGAACGAAACGGATCGGCCTCAGCTTTGATTTTATGAATTCCCAAAGCTAGGTCAGAACCTTTGCCTTCGTCGTTGGCAGAAAAAATAATTTCCCCGTCCGTGCGAAAGTGAACCTTAACTAGTATGTGTGAGGTTATTGTTCGATTGAATGCTTCACATAATATGGTTCGATTTTGCTTTTAGGTCTGAGAATCCGGATGACATCCTTTATCGCGATGCATTCCTACTCGCTTTAGAGAATCATCGGCCGCGCTGAGCTCTACTTATATTTATTGCGTTGCGATATTATTAAATCAAATTCATTCAAGGTAACGTTTTTATCTTTGAAAATGATGTCAGTTTATATATGTATATTCTATCTATATATTCATTCAATATCGATTAGTCTTTACTAATTAGGTAGTCCAATAGAAAATATCAAAAAAAAGTTTTTAAACTTTTAAAAAGTTTTGAAAAGTTCAAAACTTTTATCGTTGATACTTGAATACTTTTTGAATGCTTAAATTTAATTCATGATAATTAGATAATTAATACTCACGAATAATAAAATCCTCTGTAATGTCTTCATCCACTCACTCAATTGATTAATGTTGACACTGTTTCACCAAGTAAACAATCTCCAATACCACTTAAACACTTGTCAATTAGATGCAAATTCTTTTTGGTTTCTTGTTGGAACACTATAAATTATAAAACAATTAATATAAGATTATTATCTCGATGTTATATTATCAAATTCTAATTAAATAATAGGAGCGATAAATCTTAGGCCGCATAAACTTGTCCGATACGTATGGCCTATACAAATCCTTGTTTACAACTGACACTGTTGTCCATATAGCAGAATCGTGTTCCGAACTCACCTAGCGCGGAGACGGCATCTGCCCGCCATCGCACAAAAACCTACGCCACAATGGACCCCATATCAAAAGCGGCCCAATTTTTTAACTAACACAACCTTACAACCCTAGCACACTAGCTCGACTGTACAAAAAAAAGTCACGAGGTAGGGGAAAAATTTCGTAAGCCATTACCCGGCTCTATACAAAAGTTTTGACACGATCACTTTGCGCTTGGGCACACAGTCTATTTTAGTGGGGTGCGAGACGGCAATAGCCGGGCAGTGACTAATGGCCACGCGCACGAGAGAGACGGCTAGATGAATGTGTGTCGCATTTGAATAAAGTTTAGGGGGACCAAAGAATATCGTGAGCCGCGGGACGCCGAGTAGGTGGTGATAAAGCATTCGTAGCGCGCTCGCTCCCAAATCGAATACGATGAGTAATAATATTTAAAAAGCAAGATTTGTTACCTGTCGAGCGCCCCGAGATAATGCCCTACGTTTTTTGAGAGAAAAATACAATTAACTAGCCCCGAGTTATAAATCATCTTGTTGTACGCACCGGCTCAGGTTGTACAATTATATTTCTTTCATAAAAAAAGGTGACGGTAATAGAAAATTGTAGCGGTTTAGAAGTGGTCTGGCTGAAAAGAACAGATAATTACAGACAAGAATGTGACCGCAGGCACGGGACTCTTACTTAGATTGTTTTTTTTTTCAATTATTAGGGACCTTCAATATAATTGCTAATGAGAGACATCCGCCATTTTTTGTATGATTACAATACATCCTTGCTGTAATTCAGTAAAGTTATTGTTATTGATACCATTCTTGATCAATTTAAGTTGCCACTGGATGAACAATTAAATAAAGTAGTATGATAAATATAGGTAGTTCTTTGAACATCATTGTATTAATAAAATGGTATCATTGAAAATAAATAAAGATAATATACCATGGAAATAATATACAACCAACTCATCATTTTAAACAACAATTTAATGAATCTCCCACGAAAATTACTGGAATCAGTCGTAAATTTAAAAGCGCTTAGTGTTTCTGCAGCGGGTATGCAATAAGAGGTGAGCACTCAATCGCGGTAATTTTAAAATTGCGACCTGCCCCAAAGCCTCAATTACAACGGCTTGCGAGTGCGCCAATCGCCGTTCGGAAATTGCCGTACAAGAAATTGTCGGGCGCTTTTCAGAATTGCGCCCCGACAAATCGGGACCCGAACCACGCAAATTGCGGACCGAGCCGAGCCGAGCCGACTCGGAAATTGCACCGAGACCTGCGCAGGAGGTCGTGCAGCGCCTAATGAAGACGTTAAGCTAAATCGTGGCGGTTTTTATAGATTGTTACGGTGTTTATATTGATTTTTATGGGAATATAATTTTATTACCGCACCGTGGGCGTCGGATTGTTGTTATCGCTCTTCATTCATTATTAACTCCGGTCGAATTCTTGTAAATTATCACACCATTTAAAACCAAGCATAGTACACACAAAAGTGACGTTAACGCAGTAATAAATCTGAGCATATACAAAAAGCAATGTCACAATAATCATCACTGGCAATTTAATTTAAGCGACATAAACACGGGGCTATCTCGCGCGCATCGATATTAATGCCTGGGAGATAAAATGCCTTAAGCGACAAAATACCCAACTTTATACGAAACTTATTTTAGTTTACAGTATAAAGTAAGAGGATCCAATGAAGCACATAACCTGCTTCACTATAAGTAATGTCGTTTATGACTCTTAAATTGTATTTGATATAAGGGAGTGCTAAATGACAAAGTGCTGCTCGTGTGAGTTCACTAACAGTGCAATTTTTACTGTATATCTCAGGATCTGAAGATTGCGCATTATAAATTCCAGCGATGAGTGTTTAACATACTAACACGTAAGCCAATTTAGGTTACAACCACATTGAAATAAGTCTTAAGTTCGCTATCAAGTGTAATATTAAGTTTAAGGCGCGATGAATACCTCCATCGCAAAAGATACTTTTTAACGGCTTTTAGAAAGGAATATATCCTGCGGTATTAAGAACATACCGGTAGCCATTTAGGTATCTACAGTACTGACGGACGGATTCAACGGATAATAACAACATGTAATATGAACAAAATAATACTGTAATATTACCTAAATTTGATGTTATGAAGATGTTCAACAAATCATCAATTTCATACTTACAAATGAAAAATTCAATACAGTTTGATTATATCTTTTTCCTAATTGAAAATAGGTAATGAAAGCCTACACCCTACTTTATATGTAATTATTCATCACCGCGTAGAAAATTATAGAGCTGTCAAATAAATTGAAAACAGAAAACCCATTCTGTATGTTAATGAGCTGATTAAAACGATGAAATAATTAAATTACAGCTTGGTCTTGTGTTTCACTAATTATTTTGAATAAAATATATTGCCAAAGGAGATATGAATAAACTAAATATCTATAGCCAACTGCTTTCTAGTCTAACTGAATTGATGTTTGATGATTGAGCTTTGCCATCAAAATAGTTGGTTTATGTAGTATGTTTTGCCATGTGAAAGTTGAATACTTACTACCAATCAGATTAAAGTACCACAATAAGCACCACATAAGTATCGGAATTTGAGATTTGCTTAAAGTTTAACTTAAAGTCAATTTCCTATTGTTTTTTTCTGGATCAGTTGGAAAGTTAATTTATCAGAATTTATACATATATTTGTGTCATATCAAAATTATAAACGATCTAAATTTTCCACAAAATTATTATGTTAAATAATCACGTTTACTGCCAAATTTTCCTCTCCTAGACAAAAATTTACATATCACATAACTGGTTTTAAATTCTAAGCTACATGAGTTGAACCCACTGGGCAACATGAACAAACCGCAAAACGTGCTTCGTTGGAATACATTGTAATCAAGTTATGAGGTTCAAATCGAATGGGCTCTTAACATGGTTGGCGCTTAAGTCATGCTACGTCGTTTTCTTATTGGATCAATGTGAAAAATGCCTTAAGCGACATTGGCGTTAAGAGAGAATATCATTCAAATTATGGCAGGTAGGTATGTATGTTCGTTAGATTGTATATGTATCGGGTTATGAATATTGCAGCCGCATAACCGATTGAACACACCTCTTGATGAAGATATTATAAAGCCGGTTTGTCGTATTTGTGGATCGGGGTTCGATATAGACTGCATTGTTATATTTAGAATCAGGGTTTCATAAGAGCGATGGGATCTGTAGCACCGTGATCGTCACTATTAAATGCATATGTCAGTATTTGTTGAATTGTATCTACTTGTGTATGATGAATAGTCCTATCAATATTTGTCTAATTAAAAAAAACTTCGTAATGATATATATGAAACTAAGATATTTTTTGAATTTTAATCATACATTATCCTTATAATTTTTAAAACAAGTTTAACAGATTAAATAGTGTCCTTAACTAACGACGCATATATCTGTCAGCTCATATTATTTTCAGCACTAATATTTCCCGCACCAATCCTACCAATATTTCAACCGGAGCCACCCTCAAACTAATCTAAACGGCCTCCTTTAAAACTAATAAAAGAGCTCGTTAAAAATAGCCCCCGAAAATCTCGAGTACTCCAGTTTTATCTTCGGTAAACAGCCATGCCCCGCCGGCTAATGATAGACATCCATCAAGTTCTACAGAGTAAATACAGGTCCAAGTTCGGTGAATGAAAACAGTGTTTAATGGTGCCCTGTGAGGTATGGTGTGAGCGTGAGCGGCGGGTGCGGCGACTGAGGCGACTCAAGTACAACGGAGTCTCGATGCTTTTTTCGCAATAGATTCTTGTATTGAGACTTTGGACTTGTATTTTTTTTTATATAATGTTGTATCAAAAACAGTTGTTGTCCACTGTGTAGCAGATTAGTGAACCTGGTTTTATAAAGCAGGGTTTGAAGACCTTGTCAAATTTGTCTTGTCAAAATTGACCTTGTCAACTAGTCACAAAATAAAGGAATACAATTTTTGATTTTTTATCCTCAACTCCGCAAAGTCCGATCACGAAAAATACAAACATATCACACTGAATTACCATTGGGCCAAGTACACTTCGATCGATCCTCAATTAAGTGATTTTTACTTTACAGGAATTACAATTACGTAGTTTGAAATTTCTTAGATTGCTAATTTGAATTTTATTCAAATTATTAATTCCTCAAAATCAGTTTCTCATAAAACTCACGATGAGTTTCTTCCTCCACTTAATCCACTACCATGGCCACGTTCTGTGTGATACGCTCCCAATCGACATTGAGAGTGTATCACACAAAACAGAACTACTCAAGTACATTTCGACCGATCCTCCAGCGGTGCCACGGCTTTATAATTCTGCAGTAATTACAAAGGAGGGCCGGCGGCCGCAATTTCGTCTTGTAGCGATCGTGCTGTACATAAATTATCAGATATTGATGAAGACATCGGGCTTGCGGGCCGAACAACAATTAAATATCGCTTTTTTAGACTCAGGGCTGGCTCTTGATACGATTTTTAACCGACTTCAAAAAAAGGAGGGGCCAAGTACACTTCGATCGATCCTCAATTAAGTGATTTTTACTTTACAGGAATTACAATTACGTAGTTTGAAATTTCTTAGATTGCTAATTTGAATTTTATTCAAATTATTAATTCCTCAAAATCAGTTTCTCATAAAACTCACGATGAGTTTCTTCCTCCACTTAATCCACTACCATGGCCACGTTCTGTGTGATACGCTCCCAATCGACATTGAGAGTGTATCACACAGAACAGAACTACTCAAGTACATTTCGACCGATCCTCCAGCGGTGCCACGGCTTTATAATTCTGCAGTAATTACAAAGGAGGGCCGGCGGCCGCAATTTCGTCTTGTAGCGATCGTGCTGTACATAAATTATCAGATATTGATGAAGACATCGGGCTTGCGGGCCGAACAACAATTAAATATCGCTTTTTTGGACTCAGGGCTGGCTCTTGATACGATTTTTAACCGACTTCAAAAAAAGGAGGGGCCAAGTACACTTCGATCGATCCTCAATTAAGTGATTTTTACTTTACAGGAATTACAATTACGTAGTTTGAAATTTCTTAGATTGCTAATTTGAATTTTATTCAAATTATTAATTCCTCAAAATCAGTTTCTCATAAAACTCACGATGAGTTTCTTCCTCCACTTAATCCACTACCATGGCCACGTTCTGTGTGATACGCTCCCAATCGACATTGAGAGTGTATCACACAGAACAGAACTACTCAAGTACATTTCGACCGATCCTCCAGCGGTGCCACGGCTTTATAATTCTGCAGTAATTACAAAGGAGGGCCGGCGGCCGCAATTTCGTCTTGTAGCGATCGTGCTGTACATAAATTATCAGATATTGATGAAGACATCGGGCTTGCGGGCCGAACAACAATTAAATATCGCTTTTTTGGACTCAGGGCTGGCTCTTGATACGATTTTTAACCGACTTCAAAAAAAGGAGGGGCCAAGTACACTTCGATCGATCCTCAATTAAGTGATTTTTACTTTACAGGAATTACAATTACGTAGTTTGAAATTTCTTAGATTGCTAATTTGAATTTTATTCAAATTATTAATTCCTCAAAATCAGTTTCTCATAAAACTCACGATGAGTTTCTTCCTCCACTTAATCCACTACCATGGCCACGTTCTGTGTGATACGCTCCCAATCGACATTGAGAGTGTATCACACAGAACAGAACTACTCAAGTACATTTCGACCGATCCTCCAGCGGTGCCACGGCTTTATAATTCTGCAGTAATTACAAAGGAGGGCCGGCGGCCGCAATTTCGTCTTGTAGCGATCGTGCTGTACATAAATTATCAGATATTGATGAAGACATCGGGCTTGCGGACCGAACAACAATTAAATATCGCTTTTTTGGACTCAGGGCTGGCTCTTGATACGATTTTTAACCGACTTCAAAAAAAGGAGGGGTTCTCAGTTCGGTTGTATGTTTTTTTTTTTTTTTTTATGTTTGTTACCTCATAACTCCGTCATTTATGAGTCGATTTGGAAAATTCTTTTTAGGTTCATGAATAGACATCTCAAGGTTGGTCCCATAAAATTTTGGTGAAGATCGGATGACGAGATCCATGAGGAATCGAAGGAATTCCTGAAATTTTATAGGCAGTTATAATATTTTTCATATATTTTCTAAAACTATTTAAGTATTTGCATATGGTAGTCATCATCTTCCAATGCTGAACTGATGATGGAAGGTACAACTCCTTAACGGTTAGGAGTTAGGAGATAATTAAAACGAGATGCATTCCGAGTATTCCAGTTCAAGACCTCCCTGATCACCCCGCCATAAGTATTTTATATGAATCACTAAAAAGCGAAAAAAAAAATTTTTTAACAAAAAAAAGAACCGACTTCAGTAAAACTAAAAATCCAAAAATAACCCGTTCAAGTACAGATTACATTTGACTCACCCTTTGAAGTCGGTGCCAAACCTCACGTAAACTTTAATATATAAATATAATAACAGTGGTTTGGGATCGACTTCAAAGGGTGAGTCAAATGTAATCTGTACTTGAACGGGTTATTTTTGGATTTTTAGTTTTACTGAAGTCGGTTCTTTTTTTTGTTAAAAAATTTTTAATGTTCGAGATTTAATGCTGATCTTTTATGCGTGTGCGGAAATTTAATTAATTCGATATTGAAGTTGTTAAATTTATATGTGAGCTTTGTTTATTTTTTTGAGGTAAAATTGTTTAAGTTAGAGTTCATTGCACATGCGGAACATGGGGGTAAAGAAAAACATGTCACGTACAAAATCAAATCAACAGTTTTGTATGTTAATAACGCAATTTGGTGTTACTTGCAGTACCTCAGTTATGTGTGACTTATGATGACGTATTTTGTCAACTTGTAGTCACTTTTTGACTATAAACAAAATAACTGTAAAAAATAACATTAAATTTAGCACGTGACTTAAAGTAAGGCTAAAAAATAATTCTGTGAAAACCACTTAACCTCACAAACTTTTTGATACTAAGTTTGTTTTTTTTTCTAAATCTCACAAATTATTCAGAACTGTCGTGCATTTTCCAATTTAATTTTAGCTGAAGTAATCGCTAACCCTGCCCGTTCCGCTGACTCCAGACTCCTGATGAGCCCTACGTGCCACCAATGCACTATGAGGACAATTATCGATATTTTCGTCGTCCACCCGAATGTTTTGTCGGCACTTTATTAATCGATTGTTTTCGCGTCAGCTTTTGCACTTCGCTGAATCTGTAATGAACGGGACAAGTGATTTCTTTTCCGGTTTGAACGTGTCAGTCAATCAGATAACTGGCTTCACCTAATTTCGATGTTAATTATGGTGTGGAACAAATAAGATTAATTGCGCGCCGTTTTCGTGAGGTTATAATTAGTGAAACACCGTTCGGGATTTTCTCACATAAGTCTTGGTACCTAATTAGTGAGCATACAGGCACATTCTTAATGTTGACATTAAATCTGTTAAAATTGTGCATACTCGGAATAACCCAGACAGTAGGTATGTGTTGAGTGAAAAAACATTTTGAGTGCTACAATTTCTCACTTGTAAACAACTATAAAATTTTGAAAAAATTAATTAATTATATGGATTACCTCCCTATATTAATACAAAAACGTATAATATCGCGTTAATTATATGAAACTGTCAAATTCGGTAGGTACCTACATCTAAAAAATTACATGGAAACCATACGATGGCTTCATCAAAATTTCTCATGCGAAATTAAGAAAAAAATACCTCCAGTAGTCAGAGCGGTGCAATTAGGTTTATATTATTTGCGTTTTATTATTGAAGTATAATCGAACAATCGTAGTGAGAGACAGTCCATGATTTACGCTCGCGCCTCGCCTCGCATCGCCTTAAGCCGCAGCCTACGAATAAAAGTCACGATTGTAATTTTAAATGTCGATACGGTTTGATGATTTTATTATTCGCTCATGTTATTTATATGCTTTAGCGTCTTTATGTTAAATGAACGTAATTGTTTGTTTGTTGTTGAAGATGGGACGGTTTCAAGCCACTCGTAGATAAGAAAAGGCTGAATAAGATGCTCTAAGGGTTATGTGAAAAATATTTCGGTTATATTTATGTAAATCTTTCTTTATATCAATAATTCGAGTGAAAAACAGCCGTGTGTCGTTATTACGGTTGGTACCTAAACAAATATTTGTGACTGTACGAGTATGGTCATGAAAATTCTTGATATGCGCGTGGGTCTAGTGAAAAATGGAAATAGGTATATGAGCGTTTTCCAAAAACAAAACCTAATCTTTCTTCCGGAGATGTCACGTTCTTGGGTTCATCCTACGCAGAATCGATATCATTTTCAATGTAAAGAATAAAAAAAGTGTCCCAAAATTTGTATGGAAATTTTAGTTTCCACTACGAAACGCTCGTGCAAATAAAAATACATCATATTGAAACGTGACGTAATGGAATGGCCAAATTTAGGACACTTTTTCTTATTTTTATAATTGAAAATGTTATCGATTCTGAGTAAGAAGAAGCCAAAAACGTCAAATTCTGGAAGAAACAGGAATTCAGGTTTTTTTGGACAAAGGCCTGATAAGTCAAAGTAAGTCTTCATGGTAACCACTTGTAGTGGTACATTTTAATCGAACATCAAGATATCAAGCAACTTCAAGGAACCACCAGTGCTACACTTACATGGTAAGTAACGAATACATCTGTCAGTGTGTCTGTCCCGATCTCAATACCGCATTCATACGTTGGACTAAGGACAGGATGGGATAACTTGGGTGCACTTGAATCGACGTTAGACTTCAGACAGCCTTTTAGTTTAATGGGAGACTAAATTAATGCTCGACAATTTTCTGATACGAGTTATTGCAAAATAAACGACGTGCAAGTATATAAATAAATAAATAATAATAATATAAATAATAAATTGAGTGATCTATTTATCCGCTTAATTTAATAATTCGTATAATTTCGCTTAACAAGTCATAGTGCAACGAAAATGTAAAATCTTAACAGTAGTCTTATAACCTTATGCCTGTTTATTTCTGAAGTATCTAACAAGCATGCTCAAACTGAATAGGTTATACATTACTACTTCAGAAAACGGATATAAAAACCATAATCTCAGATATATCAATTTAAATCTATTTCAATAAAAAAATCGTCAACGAATCCTTAGACATGTACCTAAATAGTCCATGTTGTTAAGTAATTCTAATTAGGTAACTTGGCAAAATGATTTATATCTACCTAAACCGCTCTCTCATCTTAGACAAAAAAAACAATACTTAGCTAAAATTTACACGTTAATGAGTAAAGTAGTTTATTTTTAATGAAACTCGAGTAGTTTGTAAAAATTCAATTACTTTAGAAAATACAGGCACATTTAAGTCACTCACGCGCTACTTACCGCCAAAAGTAAAAAAAAAAACAATTAAAACAGATGAATATCTGTGGCATACATTTGCAGTTTTATACTTTAATCATTTCAAACAGACAGAAAATGTAAAGGTGCTGATAAGTTAGATAAAAATTACCTGACGTAAAACCTATTAACAATAGACTATTCGCGTAAATTAATCACCGGAATCAACATACAAATGGTGATGCGATGTCCCTTATTGATGACTGGTATGCCCATTGCTTTTCAATGAGCTTTTGAAAGGGCTTAATAGCCAGGTAGCACGAAATGAGTTAGTAAAGTTAATGGAGCAACTATAAAACAAAAAATAATATTGTAAGTACGTGAAAATGAGGTGAGCGAATTTGACGTTCGTTACAAAAAAGAGTCCACGTTTACAATTTATAGACCTAAAAAATCAGCATTATGTCTGGGTGGCATAGGTATGTTACACTTAAAGATATGTTTTTGAATGGTCGAGTAATAATGGTCCTTAGATATAATAACTATACAATACAACTTTTGCATACGGTAAAACTTATGTGACTAATAATTTTTCCAACAGGATAATTTTTGACTACAGGACCCCTAATTCCATATATGTAATCTCTCTGGTATCTAGGAGAGATTCCTGAAGTGGCTATATACGTAATCCCACCACTTCACCAACTTGAACGCGTTAAATTTGCTGCTCATTTATATGAAAACTTAAATTGACCGGGTAGTAACGTAAAATATCACTTTATGCAGCTCGAATCGCAAACATTACGTTTTAATAACATTCAAGGTTTCAACCTGAGATATCGCTTATTTGGCGATATCTTAAAGGATACTCGAATTAGCGCCCAGTTTAGCTGACATCAGTAAAAACCTAAGACTCTAGACCAAAAATTCGCTTGTTTTTTCGTATTCCCAGTAGTCGTTAATAGTTCATCGACATCGGAAGACATTTCTTCTGTAATATGTACGGCATTTCGGCATTTGTGGCCTGAAACTGGTTTGCTCTATCGATCTCGATGCGGTTTTTGGTAGGTATCTCCTTTTTTGTTTTTTATATCCTCTTTTTGTTTTACTTAAGCGAGGTCGAATTCGGTCCGCTATTCTTCCTGGTATTTTTGTGGCATTTCTATACAAACATGTTTAAAAAGCTATTATTTCCTTTATTACCTAAACCTGTTTTTAGTAGCTATTAGTATAGTTACAAAATTCTTGATGTAATGTTTTTGCATAATGGACAATGTGGCTCATAATAATATATAAACTGTATTAATTTATGTTTCCATCAACCAGCAATTGAAAATTGTTGAAACGTTCGAGAGGCTCAAATAATGAACACATTTATTTAATCCATTTAAATTGCTTTATTTAAATTTGCGACGGTTTGCTTTCGGAGAAAGTATTAGTTCAGATTTGTTGGACAATAGTCCTCTAATTTTTTACCACCAAGCATTCTCCATCAAACCATATTAAACCTAACTAACTCAATTCCCGATTCCGTGATCCAAACCTCAAATTTCGAAGCAGGAGTAAAACTATACTGGATGAAGATGAATGAATTTAAAATACTAGTAATCTATAAATAAGTAAAAAGCAAGAATCTGTCACAGATATAACATGGCCATCGGAACCAGTTACGGATAAAGACTGCAGCCGTCATCGTATGGCATGCGAAAATGCCCGCATCGGGTATGCCGCGCGCCCGGCCGATGCGCGAATGTGAATAACAATCGATGGTAGTTGACAGTCACATGCGCCCCTACCACGAGATCACTAGAGAAACTTGGACTTAGAAACCTCTTTTTGAAGGAAAGAAAGAATTTATTGGAATCAAGTCAAGCTCTGGGCAAGTCAGAGCAGATTAAGCTTATTTTTCTTGAAGACTAATAGAAAAAGATGCTGAAATAACCCGAAGTAGACCAGCAGATGAGAATCGGGACCACACTACTGGCACATACACATGCACGCACCACTTAAAATCAAACAAAATGTACTAAAGTTTTATGAAATTGTGATAACGATGACGCTGATTCCTAAAATGGAACAAGCAAGCGTCCGTTGCTTTCAGATCATTTACTTACGACAATGATAAGTATATATTATCTCGTTCGCTTTCTATCCAGTACCTTAAGGTGGACGGTCCGTTGAAATGAAATGAAATGAAATTATTTATTTGCTTTAGATATGGTCCAGATAGATGGATGAAAAACATATAAAGCACAAATGACATATCTAACCAGCAATGCTGGCATGCAAAAAACATACAATCTAAAGTTACCAAAATACATGACATGTCAAATTAAATATAATAGAAAATGTATTCTGATTACACACATAGGTACACATATACAAATTAACTTAAACACCTAATAAAAACGAACGTCCTCAATTAATTATTTAAATAATCCCTAACCAATGTCTTTTCTTTTAACCAATTGTATAATTTAGTTTTAAATGTCTGCAATTGTAGGTCCTTAAAATCATCTGGTAACTTATTAAATATAATACGGATAGCCATTGGAAAACCACGTTACTTCTACTACGCACGTTATTTACACCATGATCGAGAATTTATGTGAGTCGTCATTGAGTATACGCTAAAGTAAGACATCTTGCCTTAGAAACGTTCGAAAATGATTCAATAATAAGATGATTGTTGCAAGTTTGTAGTATAAAATAAAAATTACAAAGGCGATTGCATATGAAGTACCTAGAAGGTAGCACGAAATATTTGGGCATCAACCAAGATTGCAGAATATGCTGCGTTTTTGCTAGCAATGGAGGAACCTCGAGGAAAATGAAAGAGATATTTTTTCATCCACTCTAGCACGAGAAAGATCGGTGATGATATCGTGGCTAGTTATCTTGTGGACCTTGATCGAGAACTTATAAAAGAGCCAATGAAAGGAAGTTCAGAGATTCATAGAGAAACCTACATAAAATCTACCGTCTTACCAATTATTCACATACTCATATGTAATTTCAATGAAATCGAGATTCCAGTGATTTGTACAAGTAGTACTCACAGAAATGTCGTAATCCTGGAAACGGGAGTGCAGGAGACAGTGACGTCGCTGTGACGGACGGCAGAGAGCCATGTCCGGTTGCCATGGGGACACGGGAAATGATATTCAATTATTTATTGGTCGTCGGTATAATGTCTGATGTTACACTGATACAGATGTATTGTAGGATATAACTTCAAGTCTTTAGTTTTGAGAAAGAAACATTTACTTAAAAGAAAGCTCTATGAATAGTGTTATATGTTCCAATCGAACAAATAAATCAAATGCCATGCCAAAGTTAACCAAGCTATTCTGTTCTGCGTTACAGACGGTCACTTTATTTAGTATTTCATCTAGACTAATATTAACGGTGTTTTTATTTTATTTTATTTTATTTATTTAAGAAGTTCAACAGCGTTTACATTAAATGACGAGCTTAATGATTATACATTATATATAGCCAATAACAGAACTCCCTAGATTATACAAATAAGAGTCTGAGTGAGGACACGAAACGAGCGTGCTTAAGGCACGCAAACACTAAAATATGCTATTAACAATGATTATCTAGTGAGAAAAAAGAAAACGACTATTTCTTTTTTTTAATGACATATGATTAGATGTGAGCGAAGGAGAGCTACTACCAGGTTATGCGTGTGTGTGTATGTGTGTGTATGCGTGTGTGTGTGTGTGTGTGAGAGAGGGTGTACGTGGGTGTGTGAGCGTGTCTGTGTATGTGGGGGTGTATGTATGCGATAATCAGGGAAGCCCTTTTATAATAGACGACTTGAATAGGATTCTTGAAGATGAGAATGGATCTGTATCGTGAAATGATTTATTAAAACTGCGTAAAATTCTGGTTAGAATAGAGTTTTGACCGTAATTAGTACGATGTAGTGGGACATGAAATAGTCGAGTATTGCGAAGGCGTCGAGGAGGGGCACGGAGTCCGAGCTGCGACAGCAGTGTCGGACAATCTAAGCGACCATTCAGCACATCGTAGAGGAACAGCATGTCTGACAGGGTCCTACGGGCATTGAGAGGGGTAATGTTATGATATGCGCAACTATCTTCATATGTGTCAAACCTTTTACGTGTGCGGTAATTCAAATATTTGATAAATTTCTCTTGAATGTGTTCTATTCTGTGTATATAAGTGATGTACTGGGGTGACCAAACTGAGCAAGCGTATTCGAGTATGCTGCGAACATAAGCAAAGTAAATTGTTTTAATGCATGTCATATCTGTAATGGGACGACAGACTCTAATGACGAATCCCAGACTTTTATATGCCTTACTCACTACAATATCGATGTGATCTTTCATGGTAAGTTTACTATCAAGATGAACTCCCAGATCACGAACGGAATGTGTTTTTTCTATAGGTGATCCTTGAATGACATAAGGGAATAGTAAGATATTACGTTTACGAGTGAATGATATGAGTTGACATTTTTGTACGTTTATCTTGATTCTGTTATTGATATAATACTCAGATAGTCGGTCTAGATCAGACTGGAGATTTAGACAATGTGAAGGTTTACGGATATCAAGAAAAATTTTCGTGTCATCAGCATACATTAAAAAGTTAGAGTGGGTAAAGCAATTATATATATCGTACAGGTATATATTATACAGAAGGGGGCCTAAGTGCGATCCTTGAGGGACCCCAGAAGTGACACTGACGAAGTCTGAGCGAAAGCCTCCCACTACTACTGCTTGCGATCTGTTTGTTAGGTAAGATTTTGTCCATCGTAATAGGTCACCATGTATGCCTAGATGTTCTAGTTTTCTCAGGAGGATGATGTGATCCACCCGATCGAAGGCTTTTTCGAAATCGGTGTAGATCACGTCAACCTGTCCACTTGTCTCTATTTTATTAAGTAGGTAGTCTGTAAAGATTGCCAAGTTAGATGTGGTAGACCTGTTTTTTAGAAAGCCGTGCTGTTCAACCGGGATACTGTTAACTAAACTAGAGTAAAATGTGTCATAAACTAGCTTTTCAAATATTTTACTGAAGACGTTAAGTATTGAAATTGGTCTGTAGTTTTCGACATTAAGTTTGGAGCATTTTTTATGTACTGGTACTATGTGGGCTTGTTTCCAGATTTGTGGGAAAATACCCTCAGATAAGGACCTGTTGTAAATAATACAGAGTGGGAGAGCTAGTGTAGCGTGACAACGACCAATAAATGAAGAGGGAATCTTGTCACTCCCTGCACCTTTTCTTGTGTTAAGACGTTTTAAAGCTAGAATTACTTCTTCTACAGATAGCCTTATACTATGCGTGTGGGTCGTGGTACCCGACTGAGGCGGGGGCAGTGTGATAGAAGGATATTCTGAAGTTGGGGGAACAAAGACACTATGGAAAAAATGGTTAAAAGCAGATGTTATTTCCGTAGGGTTAGTGTGTTTTTTTCCGCGGTAAGAGACATATTTGGGACAGTTCGGACTATTACGCTTAGATTTTACGAAAGACCAAAACTGTTTAGGATCGTTTTTGATATCAGATTGAATATTTTGAATGTAATTGTTATAGCACTCCTTCTCTATTTTTTTCTGTCTCGCCCTTAGCAATGAAAACTCAGCATAGTCCAATCGATTATTATATTTCTTCCAACGCGAGTGCGCTGCAGATTTTTCTTTTATAACTTTTATTAATGATCGTGTGTACCAAGCCGGGTATGTGTACCGAGAACTTTCTGTTATTTTAGGCACGTGTTTATTAATACATGAAAAAATATGTTTATAGAAATGGTTGACGGCTCCATCGATGTCACAGTGTACTTCTGATAAATCGTTTTGCCAATCAATGCTATTAAAATAATTATTAATTGAGACGTAATCGCCTTTGTTATATAAAATGCGTGTAGTCGCACCGGCTCGCATGGGCTTTACAGAAATATCTGTGGCGTCTAAAGAGAATGCTGGGTGGAAACAGTCCTCGGGCAGGAGAGGTGAGTCGGATTTTATTATATTTAGCGAAAAATTACTAAACACCAGGTCCAAAGTGTGGTCGTGAGAGTTAATTAGGGTATTATGCTGTGAAAATCCGAGAATATTCATTTTATTAATTAGCCTATAAGAGCAGTTTTGGGTTTCTACGGAACCATGATTTAACACCACGCCACGGGGCCATCACACCTCCATGTTATATTAGGTAGATTGAAGTCGCCGACAATCAAACAATGTTGCTTATTATTATTATTAAATACCTTTTTTATTTCCGTTGGTCCTATTAAGTTAAGCGTTAATAATATATTTTGTGCAAACGTTCTGTGCATATGCAGCATCCTGTGATTGCTTTACGATTGTTCTGATTTCAAAATTTCTGGGCCATTAAGTCATGCGAAAATTCCATTCGGTTGATGAACGAGTTGTCCGCTTCGGGTACGCGCGAAAACTTTAATCTCGTTATGAATCGGCGTTTAATTTAATTACTGCTTCGGAATAAGCGAAACGATTTGAACTGCAATTCAAAAATACTGTACCAATAATTACGGCCAATCTTAAACCGCTACCGACCGATCGAGATCGCGGCTAAAAAGTCAAACACAACGCATGCGAAGTAATTACTTAATTCTGAAACCACAACGAACGTAATACGCTTTGGAACCACACAAATCTGCTTATTTTTCATACAAGACAGGTAATTTTAATGCATATTTAATGGGCAATTCTTGGCTTCAAATTCGCTAAGATAAGGTACGGCTATAATGCATGCAGTTGCGCCGGTATTATTTATTGTGTGATTTTTGGCAACAGTACGTTAGGCTTACTTGGCTTGGCTAGATGTGCAATCTTCATAATGCATGCACTTTTGCGGGCGTTTGCGGCTTTTTTGGACGCTGTGACGTAAGGTTACATTTGCTGGAGTTACGGACCGGCTACGTAACTTTTGCGGAGGGCAATTTTGACATTTCTAATAGTATTTGATTTTAGCGATATGCTAATATTAAAATGTTGTATTTTGAGCAAGATATGTGTACTCTGCAATTAAGTTGCATGTTATAACAGCACTACAAACTTACCTTCAAAACACCACTTCACTACTTGTACCAGCAAATTACAATCGTATTTATATACCTGAAAACAAAAACATGTTTTTAAAAATTATAAGTACCTGTACAAAGAACAAATCGTTTTAATTAGGCATTTCGTGCGTAAAGATTATATAAATCATTTCGACCGAGTGATATGTTGCTTGGTCACGTCATGAATAATTCCGTCCCTCTTGTGTCCAGCCACTCACTTAATTGAGAGAACAAGACGTGTTTGTCGATGTCGAATCTTAATAAACCCGGTTTTTGACAATGCGACCCAACTGACCGTACCTCAGTACTTTGGAATATATAACTAGCGTGTCCTCAAAGTGTGGTAACTACATACAGTAAGCAGCAGAAATGGCTACATACGCACACCAGGTGCTCAAAATGATATGCACACAGACTCTATTAGCTAGAAAATAAAAGTTGTACAGCGGGCCTATGATGGTTGCTTTTATCACGCGATAAATAAGTGACAAAGCATCCGTCACGTTTTGACAAGATGCGAGTGGGAGTGACAGATGCTATGTCACTTATTTATCCCGTGATAAACGCAACCATCATAGTCATCAATCATTGTGAGCGTGTTATAATCATATAAACATAATATTTTCTGCCTAGTCTTATATCATTCGTGCGCCCAAAACCCCGGGGTATGGTTATAAAACTTAGCTGCTTTTGCTGCTGACCTTACGTACCTTTCAGAAGACAGACAACATAATATCAATTTCCGGGACCGTTTGTTTGTAGTTGGTCAAAAATAATTAAGTGGGAATGATTTCAGAAAACCCAAAGCATATCCCGTGATAGATTTTTTTTCCTGTACCTATTTGATAATATAAGTTGTAGGTACTTTATATACAATAAAGTTCGTCTGTTTTGGGGTTCAGTTTTGCATGTCAGGGTTTCAAAAAGATGCATCGCCAAGAAAGTTTGAGAATTGCTGACATATACTCTGAAAGTGACGGATCTTAAATCAAGTCCAGTAAGTAACATTTTCGATTAGAAATACCTACATATAAGTAATAAAATCACTCTTAACGCGGTTTTAATATGTAAAATACACAAAATTATTCCAAAACGACAGCTCAAAAATTACGAGCAAAATTAAAATTAATGACATGGATTTATTCATGTGATTGAGAATCCACATTCGAATAGGTACCTATAGTCTGAAATATTTCGCGTTACTCCATAAATCAATAACATTAAAAAGGAGACACTTAATTCAAGATTTATAAACATTGTATGATTTATTCGTTTAAATCCGAAATACCGATCGGACTAAGCACCGCCTACATGCTGGGTCAATGATAAATCATATTGCGACATCTCAAAAACGCTTACCTCAAAAACATGTTTGCCTGTCCAGTACAGCACGCACGGAAAGACACGGAAAACAAACCAAAAAAATAAATTACTTTTGTCTACCTCATTTCTTTCCCGTTGTTGGACGTCGAACAACTCATAAATCACCGAAAGATAAGCATAAAAAGATTGTATGAGGTGGGTACACGGTAGAACTAAACTTTTCGTATTTTGTTATCTTGCGTCAAGCGGGGCCTTAAAAATCCCGCCTACGCGCTTCTACGAAACTGAAGATAGCGTCCACGCTGCCTCCATGGTGGGGGCAATAGGAGACTATAATTACCTGTCATGTATTAATTTAATTTACTCATATAATCATCACACCAGAGATTTATCCCATAAAGATGCCAAGGTTGAGTAGGGACAGCATCAAAAGTTACTGACCTATTTTAGTATGCAAATTGACATATATAATAAGTCAGTAGTAAAATTTACAGATACCTAATTTTGATGCTGACCGTACCTCGGGTCGCAGAAAACGGACAGTTATATGCGCTTCAGCTAAAAAAAGGCTTTGTGATATCTCCAATTGAGCAATATCTCTTATATCTCGGCCATATATCAATTTGACTGTTCGAGCTGCATTATGTGACTTTGACAATTTGTCATTTTAAAGGAGATATGGCCTAATATGGCAACATTAGATATTAATCTAGCAATTATGCTCGCACCTGTCATTTCCATTTTAACAGTGTCTTGTAATTTGAATTTTACCCCTATCAAAGTTACTACTTATATGTATTTTTATATAATACGAAATAAAATATCGTAACGATTATTACAAATAGTGGACAACTTAACTAATGTGTGTAGATATAGTATGTATGTACGTAAACTCTTTACATAGTAACGAGATCTCGGACATATGTCATTAGAAACGTTGAATCTAGTCCCCGCGTGCCACATGTTTGTCAACTTGTCTATTACTCCGTCACATTTTCTCGAGTATTACGTTGAGTATACACCTACAACGACCAGGGCATCAACAGACCGAAACAAAACGGAACGAAAACACAAAAAGTGTCAAAATTCCCGGTCATCGCTCAAAAAACTACCGCGGTCACCTGCGCCTGAACAAATTGCCGCGCGTTACCACACGAGCCATTTATCAGCGCTCTACATGGCGCCTACTGAGCAATTAGATTTGTTAGCTTGTACCCGAGGAGTTTCATCACGCCCCCGCTCAACAACAGATGCTTGGACTAATAACCTCTCGAAGTTTCCCCTCGACCCCTCCCTCCCCGAATCTCCTCCACCCCAGCCTCCCCAAGCAACCCAACTAAGATAGATTGCGCCACCATTCTTGCAATTTTCCTGTCGTATCTTGCCTCGTAAATTCCTGGTGATATATTGGTTCGGATCTCTCGCGATGCGACCAGGAGCATACTCGAAATATGATAAGAGTTATTTATTATTGTTCTTATTGATTTTTTTCGGGGGCGCTGTTTGCTTCCTTGTACATAGGGTGGAAAATATAAACAAGTATTTACTTGGGGAGAAATCGTATAAATTTTCTTGGACACCTTCAGATATTTGTAGCTATTATAACTTCTTATATTTAATGGGATTTTGATACAAACAACATTCACCCCTCTTAAAACGTGTTTACTCCAAATACAATTTAAGTCTATATAGTGTTTTAAAAGAACTATAAGGCACCCTTGTCCGAACTATGTCAGTCACTTTTGGCTTTTTACTATTAAGTTCAATCTAATTGATTGTATTAAAAAAGTTTGAAAATCGTTTAATATTATATACCTAACATTAAAACTGTATTTATTTGCATCATCAAAAATCCACCAACAACAGCGAGCGTATAATTAATAAAATAAGTAATTAATCTACAAAGCGAATGCGGAAACAGCGAAACCAAATTACTTGGAAAACGCGCTGATGAAAAAGCCAGATTAAAAACACCCGAGACCCTTCTTCAGCAGATGCGCCGCCATTTTTATATTCTAATGACAATAAATCGACATCGCTGTGGTGGTGGCATCAACAGGCAACGACTTTTAAAATGACATGAACTAAAAACGTGAATGGCCAAATGTAATGTTCAATACGGTGTTTGACTAGAGTGAATATAAATTGTGGCATTGAAACCACTAAACACACATTAAAAATACGCGGAAGCAAATAAACTATTACTAACTTTTGGACGTTATAGTATTTTGAATTGTACGTAACTAAAAATAAGACGTGTTTTGACTACTGCTTTTTATGACGTCACATGCCTGTATCATCATAGAATCTTCATACTAATAGATCGTTTTAGACATTTCTTAAAGAGTAGCTGATTTGAGCTGTCATCAAATACCGTATTGTTTACCTACATATCAAGGCTGAAAGTATCAACTATGGTGCATTGTAGACAATGCAGCACGGCAGCATATCCCTTATTTATTCTCTCCAGCGAGGGAATACCTAAACTCATCTATTCAGTAAAAAAAAAGTGACACATGACAATTTACAACACATACGCTAATTAACCCAAAGTACCGAGAAACATTTTTTTATTCGTTCTCTTATGCAGTTAAAAAAGGGATCCTATTGGGCACGTGGCTAATGAAATATGTGTAACTCGCACAAAATTTATGCATGCTTATATTAGTTCCCTTCATAACCTAAAAACAATCACATGACAAAAACTGAAGAGCCACTCAGTCCGTATTTGTCAAACCATAAACAATCCAGAGGAAGCCGCTCGCTCTAGACGCCGGATGCGAGTCGAGTGTCGCTACCGGAACTGTTATTGCCGGAACGACTACTACTTCCGGCCTGGTAGACTTCTAGTCTAGCGGTGTCTTTGCGACTCTGATGGAGCCATCGAAAGCGATACTTATTATCGCATACTTCCCCTTATAGGGGAGATATACATACACACCACGCACAGAAATCTCAAATACTAAAGTGTAAGAGGTGATCATAAAATATAAACTTATGTCCATTTAACGGTGGCTTTTGCAATACTGTCAAAGGAGCCATCGAGAGGCATCGAGTATATATACTACTAGTAGGTTCGCAGCTTTACTTGATAGGAAAAAAAACGTCGCAACCCATCTTCATTACATTAATTGGGTAAAAATTTCCCATAACTACACCCGGTACTTTTGGATCACCGGTCCTACGTCTTAAAATTATTCAAAGCCTTCAAAGGTACCGGCATAGAACACCGGCGTGGATCACGTGTGAGAGCAATTTAATCTTCTTTGCGTGTTGATGTGAAATGTACAATGAAAAAGTTTAGTGTTCATTTACACACATTAAAACATTTCGAGAAACATGATTGCGTTTCGTCACTGTTACATTACATTCCTATTCATTTTGATTACTATGACGTGACAGGTCATGGACAGAACATGCTTTTAAAGACATAAGTCAGTCACAAACTGTTTAATAATTATCGTCGTAAATCACAACGACAAAGATCAAAACAAGACTGTTTCCATTAAGACAAACTGAAACAGAATTTTAAGAAAAGAAAATTCAAAGTTCATTCAAGATTATAAACTAAACTCTATAGCCCATAACATGTAAGTAGTCTGTGTCCCTGCAACACCAAATGTTTGCATGTTTATAAAATTATCTAAAGTTGTTAGACTTCACTGCCTAGGAGAAACCTCGCCGAACTGACGTGCTGAGAGATCCCGGCAAAGATTGGGATTCCCTTTCTATTGAGGAATAGCTGCCGCGGCACGAAAGGCCGCGCAAGCCTTGAAATACGCCGCATTCTCGTATACAATGCCGCCAAACCTGGGTCACTTGTGTTGTGAATCATTTTGCAATATGAAATACCAAAGAGCCTGCCAGCCGTGTTTAAATGTAGCTTTTAACCTTTACATTATCAAGTGAAGTATGCAGAAAGGTATTGATAAAATATCGGAAATAACATTAATTATTGCCATGATTATTTTTATAATCTTTTCGTTTGTAGAAATCCCTAATCTAAGGTGAAGCAGCTGATGGTATTCCACGCCTTATGGTATTATCTAGACACGCGGCAGCGTGTCCAGCCAAGTTCACCGCAGGAACTGGCGAGCAGCAGCCGTGTGTTATATTACACGAACCGTTTGGAGCCACTTTTGACCCCCCAATAACTCCAAATCTATTTAACATAAAAAAATGAAATTTGGCTTATGTATTAAGATCCTTTAGAACAAGTAGAACCCCAAATTTCATTAATATAGGTTAAATAGTTATTGAGATATTAAAGTCCAAAAAACGGTATTTTTATCACTGACTGACTGACTGACTGACTGACTGACTGACTGACTAGTAATCAAAAACCTAACCCACTTCCAGGTGACCTAGAAAGGTGAAATTTGGCATCCAGCTTAGTAATTGTGTGTGTATACATATAAAAATCTAAAACAGTGATTTTTTTATGTTTTTTATTATTATTATTATTATTGATGGTTGTTGCCTCAGAACTCTGTCATTTATAAACCGATTTCGAAAATTCTTTTTTTGTTTGAAAGATATACTAGAATAGCATATACTTACACTCACACGCACACACTTACACATACATGCACATAAAAATCCAATACGTACTAACCGTTTTGGAAAATTCTTTGTTTGTTCAAAACTTTCAAAAGATGTACTAGAATAGCACACAGAACTAATTAACAAATAATAATTAAGTAATTTACACATCATAATAAATTCTGTACAAAAAGTAATGATATCCCATCAAAAACATAAATGTAAAATGAGAGCCAAGTTCAATATCGCGTGCACTTCGCCGACAAAAGAATTGAGATCTGCAAGGGTGCCAAGTTCTTTGCTCTAAAATTTTTAGATACAAGGACATGCGACATACTCAATGCATTTATTTTACTTGGGGTGTAATTCAATATCAAGACGTGACTTGGCTAGTTTTAAAATATAAATTTATATTATAAATCAAAATCAATCAAATCATTAACCTATTTTCGTAAAGGTAAGTACGCAAGTTAGTGTACGTCTTGTTACTTATACTGTTAGCTTGATAATGAACTATGACTATGAATATGTTACTTTTATAAAATTTAGTTAGTTTATGAAAACTAGCCAAGTCAAATCTTGATATTGAATTACTCCCCAAGTAAAATAAATGCATTGAGTATGTCGCATGTCCTTGTATCTAAAAATTTTAGAGCAAAGAACTTGGCACCCTTGCAGATCTCAATTCTTTTGTCGGCGAAGTGCACGCGATATTGAACTTGGCTCTCATTTTACATTTATGTTTTTGATGGGATTTATTCCTCTAACTTAAGAGTATTTCAGATTCTGAGTACTTATTCTAACGCACATCTGGTTTAACGATCTATGACTCTCCATATACATATATCGACCCGCGCAAAAACTATATTATAATCTTAAATTTTCCATTTATAAATATCAAATCCATAGCAAGCCCACTCCGCTAGTTGTTAATAATTATCAATATTGAACTCCGTTAATTTTGAACAATCGTACAACGCAGCCTGAGCCCAGTTAATTTTAATAAAACACTTCCACTACAAAAAGCCACAAATCAAAAGAATAAATTAAACAACTCCAGCCCCGCGTTAATTAATTCTGATAGACGAATTTATTATTATTTATTACCTGCCACGAGGGCGAAGCCTGAAACTACAATAGATACAATTTGGTATCAAAAAGTTATCCGCAAATTGTCTTAACCCCTCAACCCTTTCTGCGCGGCTCATAAACTTGGCAAAACGTACAAAAATACGAACATAATGCCATTTGCATAATATTTCGAGCTTTGTTTTTTCATAGAGCGGTGGGTTTCAAATGTCACCACAGACGAGGGGTGCGAAAACAGCCATTATGGGGTGCTGAGTGTATTAAAAATCGTTTCTCGTCCTTTGGATTCTTAAGGTTATGGAGCTTTAGTGCGTTCAACCCTAATATGCGAAGAATGGCCCGTGCAGTTAGAAATAAAAGGACATAGATCACTTCAACTGTTTGTCTGCGGGAGTTCAAAAAGTACCTACTAAGCATGAAATACACATTGTTTTCAAACTTATACTGGATGCTACATCTTAGATAGTGCGAGAATAATGTAAGAATATTGAAGTACCTGGAGTAATGCCCTGAGGGACTCTTATTTAAAACATTTGCAACATATTTGTTCCAACGTATACACTCTTTTAAAATATTTTTGACTATTTAGGTCGCTCAAATATATCAGCTAATTTATAAATTAAATACTATGTTTCATATATTACATAGAATAGTTTTTTCATTGACATGTATCATGAAATCCATTCAAACAATCGTCCGAATTCAAGTTTGAAAGATATGCTACAAAATAAAACATCAATTTGGGATCGTTACCGCATTTTGCAATTAACAAGCCGAACAACGCAGTCATCCATCATGCTATTTCAGCACGTTGTGTAACTTTTGATGATTTATCTCTGTACGCACGAGATCATCAGCGATCCGTCAACTAGCTTGATACGTGGGTTCCTCAATTTGCTTCGACACGAGCTGACGGCATCGGCCCGTCAGTTGATCTATTTACCCAGATCCAGGTCAACAACCCAAAGATTGAAATCTTAACCAGCTCAAGAACTAGATCTTTGCGAAAGTGAGAATTTAATGTCGCGTTGGGTCAGCGGCAGATGGAAAGGATTATGGTTCCTATAGTTTCAAATGAGAACATCATTCACTTTAATTTACCTCTTACATAGAATTTAAAAAAAAAACTATTTTTAGGTAACTTTAAAACTATGACTACTTTTATTATTAATATTTTATTATTATTCGGGTTCCGTACCTCAAAAGGAAAAAACGGAACCCTTATAGGATCACTTTGTTGTCCGTCTGTCCGTCTGTCAAGACCCTTTTTCTCAGGAACGCGTGGACGTATGAAGCTGAAATTTATATCAATTACTCAGGTCTACTGTCCCTTGAAGCTGTGAAAAAATCAAACTTCTAAGCCAACGCAATCAAAAGATACAGCCGTTTATGCCGCAAATTTTCGACACTTGCAAGGGAATCAAAACCTACAGGGTGCTTCCCGTGAACTCAGAATCTTGAAATTTGGTACGAAGCAACGTCTTATAGCATAGATAAAGGAATAATTACGAAAACCATAAAAATTTTTTTTAATACCTAACTTTGCACCTAATTTGCAAATTTTCGACACTTGCAAGGGAATCAAAACCTACAGGGTGCTTCCCGTGAACTCAGAATCTTGAAATTTGGTACGAAGCAACGTCTTATAGCATAGATAAAGGAATAATTACGAAAACCATAATTTTTTTTTTAATACCTAACTTTGCACCTAATTTATATGGGGCGCTATACATACCAGGTGCAAACTTAACTTAACCACTTAGGGATGGAAAGTGTTTGTACGGAACCCTCGGTGCGCGAGTCCGACTCGCACTTGGCCGGTTTTTATTCTTTTTACCACTTCTTGTTTATGGAAGAGCGGTGTCTCCTGACACAAGCAAAATTATTTGCGTAAATAGGAGGCTCCAACCTTGGCTATTGTCAAACGTTCTATGACCAAATAAACTTTTTTTTATATATATATATATATATATATATATATATATATATATGTGTCTAGTTTTTTTATATATGTGTCTAGCTGTCACTTTTTATCATTTACGTTTTACGAACGTATCGATTAAGCAGGTTAAAGAAACGGAACGTTAATCGCGAACATTATTGTAGCTGGGTCAAAATTAGATGTTTGACAATATCAAGTGTTTTATATACCGGGTCATCAATCCAAATGGGTCAGTAGGAAGAAGTCACAAGCTGTTAAGAATGCTACAACACGACATGCGATTACTTTACAGAATTTTAATCAGTAGGTTCAATTTCCGGTTATGTATTAGAATAAAAAAAAATGAATGCAGTTTCTATTAAATCTAAAATCGACGCCATGGTTCCTAAGAACAGATTTCCCTTTCTCGTATAGTTTTAGTTTTCTCCCTACTGACCCCATTTGGATTGATCATCCTGTATATATTCTAAGTAAAATTACAACAGTATTTTTATTAAGATGAATACATATACTCAAAATTTTATAGTCCTATCTGCCTTAAAAAAAATCTCAGCTCGACTATTAGGATACTAAAAATCCAGATTAAACATATTCCTATGTAATATTATAAATGTGCATACAGCCGCGATAATGCCCACATATTACTAAATTGGAGACATAGCACTAAATAACTAAATATCATGAATTGAAGCACTGCCTTTTCACATAATGGTTCGAAACTTATCAAAGACGCATGTCATCGTAGAAAATAAAACACGAAATGTGAATCACGCGCTTCATTAGCCAAGCCTTAAGATGTGGTTGTAATACTTGCCGTAGATATATTCGATGTGTAACAATACTAAACTTGGAACAAAAGCTAAACTAATGCGCTGACAGTTTAGGAAAAGCAACATTAAGCTGCAATAAATCATAAAGGACCTACATATAAAACTAAAGAACCATATTCGTGATCTCATCGTATGTCGAGTCACCTCAATCTAAGCAACCGATACGTTACCTTAATCCAGTCCAACACTGGCCATCTATCTATTGAATTACATGTACGACAGATAATCTGCCTTCAATCCTGGACTATCCGGACAGATGAATTAGTCAAGCTGTCTATCTATCTTTGAACATGGCATTGTCATGGCTTAGGTATGTATTGTAATATTGCCACATTGTACTCGGTATAAGGGAAGTGTATGGTGGGCTTATAACTTAAACTATAATAATTTAACTTAAGAGGATAGATAAGTGTTAAAATTGTGCTAAAAGTTCAACATAGCCTATAGCTAAGGAGTTAAAGACCCATAAAATTCTAAGAGAAAAAATATGCAAAATATAAAGATGACTTGCCCACTTTCTAGACCTAAGTAGAAGAGACAACCACGGCGTTTTCATTTTAGAAAACTACTGGATAGCTGTGAAAATTGATAGTTTATGTGCACCATTATAATTTGATCTGTTTTCGCGGTGCATTCTGATGATAAATCCTACTGCAGCGCTGGCTGCAATATTTTTGCATCTGTCAACGCGGTCGGGGTGGATTCTAAAATCAAAATTATCATGCAATTTTAGTTAAACCAAAACGCATTTAGTTGACAGAATGAGTTATTTGTTCTGCACAAACACGTTTAGTGCGTTTTGCTAAATGACAAATGTGTGATGCTGAGTAATGCAGGAATTCGATCGTAAGTTTGTTGCATTCAACAAATTTTAATGATTACTTATATAATTCGTATTGTCACCATAACTGAATGATAAATTCTTAAAAAGCTCTGTTATAATATTTTTGTTTAATCAAAATTGTGAACAAAGATCATTGACACACGAAAATATCTCGTAAATACCACATTTGTTGTCACAACAACCAAATTATATCGACATGTAAAATATATCTGTTGACGTTCAGCGTTATGTTTGGAATGTTAAGTGGTTCCCACTTCGCATAGATTCCTTAATTACTTTCAATATTTTAAATGCGATCTATTTGAAACACATTCCGTCGTAATTTATTCGAACCTATTTTGGCTGAAATTTCCTATGTTTGTTAAAACAAAATCATTCTTGATTAAAATGTCAGCAATCATCTACAATGTAGGTACATTAACAAAGATGGCATTACTGAATAAATTGTGACGCTGATATATTATGCTAATAGAGTGAGACCCGGCGTAGGTATTATAATTTTTAACTATCTAAGCTAATCAAAAGGTAGACGTCGCGTCGTATCGAGAACTGAAAGAACTGGCGTTAAGTAGAACGGACTGGAGAGAAGTACACCGACAAGAGTAAAACTCCTAAATAATAATGAATGAAGCTAATCAAAAAGACAGAGTCCCTTAATTAGTGGAGAGGATATTAAGTGTTCGTAGTTATAGTAACTGCGAGGCAGGTAAATTAACTAAAGCATTACGTAAAAGTAGTTTTCACATTTCACACTTACATTATTTCCAACCGTCCGCATCCAAATTCATTTACTCTACGCAGACAAAAGCCATAAATCGTCCCAAATAATAAATTATTAAATTCTCACACACCCGGCACCAATTCCGAAATAAAGGGTTAGGTGTTCCGCAGACGGATTAAGGCGCGTTTTATGAAAATTAAATACGGGGTCTATGTTACCCCTAGCCTGTGACCACATGTGGCCGGGATATGCAAATGATGTATCGGGGATACAATACATTTCTGATTAGGTTTGGTCTATGTATCTGCTTATGTGGTCTCGGATTTATATCTGTACTTTAGGGAAGTTTAAAATCCACGAAAATTACACACTACGTGAATGGATGACGTTCAGCTAATAGCTATTCATAAAACTGGTGTTCACGGGGAGCAAAACGCGGACGGGCTTATCACCACTATAATATAATCCTCAAACATGTGCCTACAATTTGTAGTCACAGGTCTCGTCCCTCAAGCTAATGATCTCAATGGTCCAGTATTTATCGACCTGTGATTTGGAACACCTCCCACGCCACGAGTTTCACGTTACGACGGCGAAATATGGAATTAGAATTTTGGTTCTTTGGCTGTTCGTCACTTATTGGTTAGCGAAATAGTTTGGAAGCTCAAGTTCACTGCAATTATCATCGCATCGGAGTTCATTGCCGGCCGATTGATTGCCAACTATTTCACGATCATTTGGCAGATGAGTCTGACGCCGTTCTTCCAATGATTGGACGCGAAGCATCCGATAGATTCGATTGCAGGAGTTAAATTCACTGAAATGATTAAGATAAGGTAATTGATAATCGATTTAAGAATAGAATAATAATACTCGTGTGTGTATTACTTATATGTATGTATATGCACACTTTTTGGAGATTTCCTACAGGTTTTATTTTTAGGTTGTTGTTGATTAGGTGCATAAAGGTATTTCTAATACTAGATTTCCTTACATTATTCCTACATAACGTGCAAACTCTTATTGTAATGTCGGTATCTTTATTTCATAAGGTCTTATATATTTATTTGTGTTGATATCTCCGTGTTTTCAAATAAATATTTACCAGAAAAATATATCGTGTCTTGATCAATAACATTAGTCAGCACTTACTACTTATTCTATAAGAATTATACTGTAGGGTTATTAAGGAGTAGAACTTTTTGGCAACAAGGTTATGTTCTTTCAACCGTCTAATCTAAGATTTGTTTTTTTTTATTTCATAGGCTCCTTGCTTTTTATTTTCTTTATGCATCATAGCGCATTATTGGCGGACTCAAAGTGATTGTTATTTTGTTGTGTAAACATATATTAATAGCAGGACAATTATTACCAAAGAATTAACAACGAATATGAACCGCGCCCGTATTATTACGAGTATAAATGCAGCAACATTATGATAGCTACATTAGCATTTGTTCACAATGCCTGTCCTATGCCCGAGCAACAATGAACTATGCAGAGTAGCTGGCTAATACATTATTACGTACTATATGCACCCAAATATATTTGTTTCCTAAAATGGGTACTGTATTCTAAAGACTTAATGTCTCAATTAAGGTACTGCCGTTTATATTAGATGCATAGGAATAATGATACGTAAATAGAATCAGAAGTGCATGTGAAGTATCTAGGAAATAAAATGGTGTTCAAAAAGCGGTTACTTCCTTTGCCTACTGGGGAACACATCTCTCTCGGGTAGGTACGGATCAATATGGATTTTTTACTATAATAATAAGAGCTATTATTTCACTGTCCAACGTTTCTGTAATTTGTGAGTGCGAGGGTGATATGAGTACTAATAAATAATAAACAAATGGTTGGTACTCGCAGTTCGAAATGTATTTTTCTACCCATCCATTGTCATAGCGATTCGTCGGGTAGTCATCTTACTTATACAACAGTACCTACCCTCACCATGAGTTAACGTGACCGTACTGTCTAGCGACTGCGTAAATAATTTGTATGGAGAATAGTACAATAACACCTCAAGCGGTTACTTTGTAGAACTACAACTCTCCGTAAAAATCGTTTTTTTTTTTTTTATTTATTCATGACCATGGTTACAAGACCTTCAGTCGAAGTCATAAAAATACAATCAATCTTATTTATAAAATAAAGAACGGAAATTTACAAGAGAGATACTTAAATCTATATACATTAAATCTTTGTACAAATCGTTTACGCATAGGGTTACCAGATACAAATTTCAAAAGTCCTGACAAAATTCCTGATTTTCGGCCAAAATTCCTGACACGAGTCCTCGAATTGTTTAATTTGTCAATGTTGATTGATTTAGGTTTATATTATAAAATGATAAATAAGATTATTTATAAGTTACAATATATGAAACTCCAAAGTACCTACTTGTGGCTTTACCTTTTTTTTATTGTGATTAAGAATAAAAGTTTACAGTGTATAACATTTTTTGGGTTCATTTATTTGCAGAAAATTCCTGTCATTTCCATTTTCCGGCCGTATTCCTGACATATATCTAAAATTCGTGACGTGTCAGGAAAATTCCTGACATCAGGTCACCCTATTTACGCAGTCACCAGCTACAATGGTCACTGTAAACTCATGGTAAGGGTACAGTACATTTGCGACAAAGAACACGACGACGCATGAAATTGTGGCGAACCGGTGGATAATAAGGTAAGTAAATAATGAATTTAATGCCGCGAACCCGATAAACTCATAATTACCGATAGATTCTTCAATAATAATGTGGACAAATCGCGAGTGTTATAAATATCAATAGCTACGTGAAATTCTCTTACAGATATATATTTTAATTCAATTTCCCTACATTCGGCCGCTCGGTTATCAAGTCTGCGCGGACGCACCGCGCACAGGATTTATTAACTGCGATACGCGTTCAGTGTAGCTCTCAGAGCTGACTCTAATTAATATTAATTATAATCGCGCCTTCAATTCGTGTAATTTGCGAGATAACTTGAAGTGTCACGTGTGGTTACACGTCGGGGTTGCTTAGCGATAAATCTTTTACGAATCGTGTACCTACGTGATAATAAAAAAAGGTTTTGGCTTGACATTTTCGGAGTTATCTTGTTTGTGTATGCTTTTTTTTACTTTAAATACAGACACGATCGATCATGATGATTTTTTAAAAAATTATATTACAATAAAAAAAGTATGTACTTTTATTTATTGAAACACAAAACAACACAAATACTTACTCATTAAAAAAAAAATTACTTATTAAGTACTTAAACTAAATACCTAATAAACAACGGCTGAAAACCTCAAGCGGCGCAAGTATGCCGCCCTAGGCGAGGGCTACATATTTGCGCCTTTTGGAGTTGAAACATTCGGCCCGTGGGGACCAGGCGCCAAGATTCTCTTTAAAGAGATATCGGAACGCCTGGTCGAAGCTTCAGGTGACCAGAGGGCTGGCAGCTACTTTGGACAGCGACTGAGCCTCGCCATCCAAAGAGGCAACGCTGCCAGCCTTCTAGGTACAATATCTATTGAAGGCGACCTGGCGGGTATTTACAACCTTTAGTGTCTATTTTATTTATAAAAAAATATATATCCACTATCATATTTTGTCGCATCAATTTTCACTAACAGTCAAACAATTATAAGTAGGTACCTATCACCGGAATATGCAGCGTGAAAAAGCTACACAAAGTGGAGCGACAATATGGTCAGCGCCCTAATTCCACATACTTATATCTTTGTGATCTCTCGAAGAGATCCGAATACCTATTAGTATATCATATCGTCACTTCGAAAACCTTACCTTGACCTTTGCGCAGCAGACGTCTTTCGGCCGATATCATGACGTGATGTTGTAAGCTTTTTATACCTTGTTTTCTTTATTTAAAGTTTGTGTTTGATATAGAACGCGGTCATATTTAGATCCAAACCACTGAACTAATCAACGGAACAGCCGCGTAGCAGGATTAATCAAAGTTTGAAACAAGCCCGTGTAGCGCGCCCTGTGTACTCGCGCCCGGCGTGAGCTCAGTCCACGGCGACATGCTGCGGACACTGATCAAATACTAGAACAGCTCGAACCCGATGTACGCTTAGACATACTCGTATATCTATACAATTATACATTTTTAAAGTAATATTGAAAATATTGGGAAGAAAATCTCGCTTCCTGGCCAAGGCAAGACGTAAAACTTTAGACATACCATGGTCAGTAGTGGATAATAAAGTCCCAGATCGCATATTTATGGCACAAACGCAAAAACACCTGGTACATTTACTAATTTACCGCCCTAGGCGTGTAATGTACTATTTCTATGTAATGATTTCAAGAAAATCTTAAACAGTGTGACACGTCTACATTCGTGTCATGCATTAATTACAACGCTATTATCTGCTTGAATCAATATTATTTGTGCAACATAGATAAGTATCGGATATCTTAGAAAATGTATCCTTTAAGAGGATTAGAGCACGAAAGAATATCTAGAAGACATCGTCATGAACCAATCAAACAACCAGGCTGCGTATCTGTGAAGCCCAAAAGAAGTGCATTCAAATTTGAGGAATGTGATTGGTCCATTTCACACAGTTTCGCTCCAGTGGACATGCAGCCTTATTGTTTCTAGTGTTAACATGTTCTTGAGATAACATTGTGCGTTGGTACTCTTGTTTATACCTCAAGCGATTAAGTTAATAATAAATACTGCCACAGGTTGTCAAAAAAAAACACTATTACTAATAGAGTTTTTAGGCTAAACAAAACAGATGTACGTAATATACCTGTTGTGTTTAGCCTAAAAGCTCTATTTGCATAATTAATATAGCCTAGCCTTGTCCCCCAAGTTTCCGCTTTTTCCACCATCCCGATTTACTTTCCACTCATGTCAATGACACATGAGCGTACGCAGTGCATTAAAACTTTCCCAAGAGCGGCGCAGAGGCCCTACGGACACGGCATTCGCATTAAACGGAAAAAATTAAATATTATCACCTTAATTGGACCGAATGGCACTCATTAAGGGCTTTGTCTAAGAAACGTTAACAATAGTGTCATATTATTTGTATAATATAAAAAGTTATTGTCTCATTATTCTTATTAACACCTTAATTGGGCTAAACGGAAGTGTTTTTACAGTTTTTCTTCGTCTTAATAATCGTTGTGTACTGTTGTGATATTTGAATACTGTTATATGTATTGTTTGTAATTATCCGTCATAAACTGTTGTTGTTTAACCTACTTACCCATCACTACAATACGATTTTGTAATTTGATGTTCTTAATATTTATGTTAACATAAGCAATCCAACTAAAATTTTCAATCTTGTACTACCAGACCTACGTATACTAGATCGTCTAGACCTTACCTGCACCTAGCACAACTGCGACTCTTTCTCCCGCGAGATATTTATCTATCTCTTTCTGTGCAGTACTGCGATAGAGTGACAGGTTACGTTATGCCGCGCGACCAAGAGTCGCGAAGCATAATTCTGCTACTATACCTACTAGACGAGCTGGATGTAATATGTCGATACGAGTAGGTATGATCAATACACACACATAATTTCAATTTTGTCGTATTTGTTCGAACATGTTCGATTTCTGGCATTGGGAGTACTTATTAAAACAAACTAAAAGCTATGTAAACTTCGTACATGTCTCAACACCAATGTAGGTGGCATGTATACTATGCTGGGTAGGAATCATAAATAATGCGCCGTAATTCCCGCTGTAAGTTAAAACAGTACCATAACACATGGTGCAGACACATAGTTGTAGAAAGCAATAAGTTATCCCTCCTCATCCCAACTATTCCCTTGACTCGAACCTAGCGCCATGTATCTAGCATTCACACGCGTAGGAATAATGGAAGTGGCAACGAGTTGTTCCCGTCTTTAACCTAAGCTCAAATCATTTTCGTATTCTATATTAGACACACCAGGGAAAGTCTCACCACTTTTCGTAACAAAGTCATTTTCATTGCAAATGCTTAAAAACTTTGATTCAGTAAGTCATACAATTAAATTATTTAATCGATTTCCCGTCATAAATTAGTATCCTAAGTTTCCATAAAAATATGAAAATGCGAAATATCTGTTTTGTTCGAAATAAAAAGCGGAATCGCTGTAAGTAACGCCGATGAATTCCCTTGGCGTTTACAGCGTTTCCGCTTTTTGCCGTCGATATGTAAGTATGTATATTTCATAGTGGACTCAAGCTTATTTTGAGCGCCACACTGCATAGCACGTATTTTCTTTTAGTGATCCTGATCAAGTGTAAGATTCTTATTGATGGAGTAAGTACTTTTTTTATTAATCCTGGTAATAAGGGTCAGAAAGATTAGTATCGAGGTAAAATGTATCCGTAAATAATGAAGTTCGATTAACTAATTATTATTAAAGAAGATATCAAGCCAGTTTAAGAACGAGCTAAAGGGCCATAGGTTCTACATAAACCTATAAGATAATTAAAGCACATGACATGCAGCAAGTTAAAGCACAGCAATTTATTAAAAAATAATGTCATATCTAGCACAATAACTCTATAACCCTTCCAAATGCGAAAGTTGCGCGCTCGCACCGCGCGCCGTACAATATATCACGTTTTGATTCAGCCGTGCCATAAACAATACAATATATCAATATAAGGCAGACGGTGGCGAAATTTGAGCGTAGCCAGTGCGTAATATTTATGTGCCGTGTGTTGTGGGCTTTATAAACTTGTTCCATTTTTGATTTTGTTTTGTTTACGTGTTTGTAATGTAATGTAATGTTTAATAGCCAATTCAATTGGAGCACAAATCCAAAATAGGTATGTTTAGAAATGTGATAAAAGCACTAGAAAAATATAAGTACTGAACTTTCGACTTTTCAGCACGAATTGTATTTTAGATACATTTTTATAAGCAATAAAATGCTGTTAAAAATGTGATTTATAGTCATGAAAAATGCAGATCTCATTTGTCATCGACAGCGTATCCATACATTTTTAAACACTTACGCGGAAATTCAACTATGTGACAAAATTTTCGCGTGTGTCAGCTAATTTAGTAAAGCAAGCCTTTGCCAAGGCTAGCTACGAAACTAGCACTAGATACCAGTGCTAGTAGTAAGTAAATACAGCACGCTGATGGAGTTGTGGAATAAGGGTAAACATTTAAATCTATAATATTGTTTATTCAGTATCCTATTATGTATATGCATTGTTAAATACTTTCTTGATTCAATAATCATATCTATACTAATATTACAAATGCAAAATTGTGTCTCTTACCTCTTCATGTTTAAACCACAAAACCAATAGAGATAAAAATTTAATCAAAAGAGAAGGCCTTTGATTTCTTCATTGTAGGGGAGATAGGGGAGCATTGGGCAGTCGGGAGGTTCGGGCACCACCTTGTAAGTCGGGTCGTATGGAAGCTACTTAATTTTGTATACTGTGGTAGTTTAGCTTACTAACTGGGAACACCGCTCAGGCTAATGTTATCTGCTATTTTGAATAGTTGTCGGTCTCACATGCCGTCGACCGTTTCGTATATTTTTAATTGTGACATTTTTCTCTAATTTTTTTGTTTATTATTTTCTAATTTTATATAACTGCACTGACGATCTTATTGTGAATTCGTTCTATTTTATTTAACATGTGAAATGTAATGTAATTTTCAATAAGAAATAAAGATATCAATCAATCAATCAATCGTGCGTGCGAAAGTGAATATTTTGATGTAATTTCGAAGGAAATAACAACGTGATCTGCGTAAAGTCGTAAATTTCTGTATTGTCATCTAGTTATGTATTTAGGAAAGCTAATATTAACGTATAAATTAAGGTAAAACATTAGGCTACAAAAAACTTATTTGAATTTATTTGTGAAATGAGGGGGTGGGGAGCATTGAGCACTAATTCTAAAGGGAGGTTTGGGCATGCCCAATGCTCCCGCCACTATTGTTTGTTTCGGCAATCGGTGTAAAAAGTAGGTTCTGTTACGAGAAAATTATTTTGACGTGTTTAAATTGCGTGTAAATATTGAATTTGAATACTAAATACTTTTGATGTGTAACTACTATTTGTGTTACTAATTATTATATATATTTTTTCTAAAAATGCTATTTGAATTTAAAAAGAAAAATAAGCGATGCGAAATCCCTAAAGAGAGAAAAGAGTGCCATAGAAAAAATTAAAACCGGCCAAGAGTATGTCGACTTTGCGAGCGACGCTCAGGGTAGGGTTCCGTAGGGCACAATAAACGCGCTTAAAACTGCGGTTTTCGGTCCAATAACTCAAAAACGGCTCCATCGATTTTATCCAATATAGTTTTCATTGAAAGTACTTATAAGGCCTAATCTTTATGAATTTTTCCATAATTGATTCGCCCGCGGTTGAAAAGTTAGAGGCGGGGGACGCTATTTTTTGGATTTCCGGAGCGATTTTTATAAAAAAATAATGTTTGGAGACCCCGTATTATTTTTAAAAGACCTATTCAACGACACCCCATACACTAGTACTGGAATAAAACGTAGGTAGCTAAGCCGCGGACGGACAGACAGACATTGCGAAACTATAAGGTTTCCTAGTTGACTACGGAACCCTAAAAAGGGAGCAAAAATTTAATCGCCTGCAAATCTTAGATAAAATTGATTACTTAATGAAGTAAGAATACTGAGTATTGAGTACTATATCTTTATTTTTATTTTTTTTGAGTATTTATAGTTTAAAACAGTTGATCGTTTGTTGATTTTATTGAAAGTTTTTATGATTATGTTATTTAATATTCAAGTAATTTACCATTAAGAGGCGTATTTAATACAGTGCCCAAACCTCCCATTGAGGTGCCCAAACCACCCGACCATTGGGAGGTTTGGGCACTTTTGACAATGTTCAGAAAATCTCTTGCAATTTGGAGACCGATTATTATTGTATAAGTGTTCTTCGTAATAATTGAAGCCAAATATATGTGCTACTAATATGAGGAGTAAAAAGTTGATTTTGTTAAAAAATTGCATTTTTATTAAGACTTAACTAAAAAAGTGCCCAATGCTCCCCTACCTCCCCTACTTACCCTACACATGAAAAATTACGCAACAAATATTATCAGCGTGCAGTCAGCTAACTGAATAAAGTTAGCCTTGCTAAGGCTAGCTACAAAGACAGCTAGCACAGCACCGAGTAAGTACAGCCCGCTAATGAAGTTGTAGCGCGGTTCACGCACCGAGTTGCTTTATTGTTCCATACATTTACTCGTACATTGATAAACTTCGTGTAGCCCTTCGAGCAAGTTTCTATCGGACTTGTTGTTATATTTAATTTAAGAATGAGTATGGATGTGCTTATTCTTACAATCGTATTTTACGGATGTAGTAGCTTTGGAATGGAATACAAGCACTTAATTCTGTTGGAAATAAAGCAAGAGTTTTAAATCTTTTTAGTCTCTTTGATTCTACTGTATTTTTTAGATGTTTACAAAATGAATAAATTGAAGTACTTATTTAAAATAAGGTCACAAAAGATGGGAAATTGCGTTTTAAAGCTGTATAAAATACCTTTGATGCCAGTCGGGACAATTTGCTGCTTTGCAAAAGTGCGTCTTTTCATCAAATCATAGAAACCCAATTCTTAAAATGACTTTTACTCCCTTTTACGTATCAGCTGCGTGGTGTAACATATATAGTGACGTTTATATGTCCTAGCTGATAAAGCAGTAGGTAGGTACTAAGTCGATTGTAGTCGTGTTCGGCCTGATAAGCCTTTCACTGTAGGCAAGCAAGTACATGTCTAGGCGGTAAGCCTTTGACAGATCAATTATCTATCCAAGTTGAGTATTCAACTGATTATAGTTTAATTTCTAGAATTAGTGGGTAGTATTCCAATTTTACAATTATTCGCGTTGATTTGTAAGAAAAAGGACCATTTACGTAAGGACAATTTTGGCAATTTTTGGTAACATACGGAAAAGAGCAGTTGAATACGCTCTGCGGTTATATCCACCTATAACCGAAAATATCATTTCTAACAGGAATTTATTTTTAAAAAGTGAGAAAACAAAATCATGAGAAAAATCCTAATATTCAGTTCTGTATACTTGACACACTAATAACCGTGCGTACATTACCCTTATTACAAGCTACAAGGAAAAATATTTAATACAGTAGAGTGTCGCGAAAATCCTACATTTTCCCATGTTTATGAGCGCAAGGGTCAAAAGTGTTATATATTTGCCTAAAAAAATGTAATAGAAAGCAAACCGTTGACAACACGTTCATATATCATAAGGGTGTTGATTCACTTACGCATAAATGTACGCACGACGGGAGAAAATAATTTCCACATACAAAATTTTTTCCAATCCAATTATTTCATACATACAATTTTCCGTTACATTTGACGGATGAGCGGGCGGTTGATTGATGATAAATCGATGGTTAAACATGGGAGTCGATGAATTATTGAAGGTTGCTAATGATGAAAAATGAAGTCGTGTGTGTGGTCGCGTTGAAATAAAAATTACCTATATTTTTCTATTACAGGCCCATTAATGTTTCAGGTGGTTGATATTTTAGATTTGACGCTGGTTTTGCTATATGTATATTGACTAATCAGAAACGTAACAATACATTTTGATGACTTAGAGGTCAAACAAATAAAGAAACATCCCACAAACAACATACTTAAAGCCACAAAACAGTTCTTTAAAGTAACCTCGAATAGTTTAAAAAGCCAATCCAATTGTTTTACATAAACGATTAGTCGAACACGCGTTTAAGGCACAGAGACGCACTCGAGCCCCTATGTCGCCCATATTTCTTAAGGGGTCAGAGTGGGGCCCAAAACCTAAATTACCCCCGATACGCCCCTGTCTCGCGCAGCCGGGGAGGGGCCGATAGTGTCAAAAAAAGATAAAAATAATATAAATTGCGCATTTTACAAATCTCCGTTTCTTATATTTGAATCGATTATTTCAAAAACAACGTTAGTCCTATTATGTTAACTTCAGGTATTTTTACTTCGAGTTGTCCGATATTTACTAAACAAGCAGAGATTATCACAAATACATAAATTTTTAAATACCAACATTTTTATAATCGGTTAAATTGCTTTTTGTTTTTTTTTTTATAGATTTTTTTATAAATGTAATATTCTATGGTGTACAATAATTTATGATTATGATACATTATGTATAAGTTTTACATATTTATGCTAGTAGGTAAAGTATAATCTTTAAAAAATATTTAAGTGTTTATGTTTTTGACTTAACTAAAATATTTAAATTTTTATGCTTTTGACTTAACTCAAAACAGCAGAAATGTCTAAATAAATGACTTAAAACAGACATAACCGCGATTAAAAGCTAACAGAATTATTCTTGTATTTGTAGAATACAGGCATAGGACTATGTATATGTAGTATAAATAAAGAAAGGCATCGTTTAGTAAGTACCTACATTAAATTCACATTAGTCGGAGATCCGCGAGGGGCGAGTTATCTTCCCACTGGAAAAAATAAATTAATAAAAATACATTCAACATTTACAAAATCTAATTTAGGAGGTGGCCGAAGAAAAAATATTAAATTGTATGGAAATGATAACGAGTGCTTGGAGTGTTCGAATTAGCTTTAATGTATTATTATTTATTATACTTTTGTTGGTAATTTACTGGGACTTGTACTGTGGTTCACAATCTAAAAATATCAACTAACAGCTGTTTTTTTTTATTAATTACTTTTTTTTCTCACTTGGTTTACATAGATAAAAAATTTCAGGGACTTGCGTCACGATTTTATTCAATCACAAATCTAAAATATAAATTTTAAATATTATATAGAAATACGAATCTTCGAAATTGTTTCCCGTTAGGCTGTCGACTAGTCACTTAACTCATTAGGTACACGAGTAAGTACCTAAGTGGACTCACCAAGTTAGTTTCTAATTGCTTTTGCGACTAAAATTACATAATACACTTCAAAATCCTTTATAACAGGTTTTATTAATTAATGATAATTTGTTTGTATGAATTTAATAGCCACTTCAACATTAAGAATTAGATACGCCTGAAGCCTGAACTGTGCCAAGGAAATTAAAACATCTCACTCACCATGTTCCAACACGTATTAAGTTTCACAGTTTTCATCGCCTTATTTCCACAGTTTTCACATCATCACCCTATCACTAGATACGCCTGAAGCCTGAACTGTGCCAAGGAAATTAAAACATCTCACTCACCATGTTCCAACACGTATTAAGTTTCACAGTTTTCATCGCCTTATTTCCACAGTTTTCACATCATCACCCTATCACTAGGGCGACCAAACCGCACGGTCGCAGACAGCCATTCCCCACCAAGGCACGTTTAATATTAGAAGTCCTGATTTATGTCCTGCCCCCGTAATTAAGTGTCTGTACACTACAAACGTGTGTGCGCCGCACTAATTCACTGCGCGATTAATAGGAAGCTTGATCGGTGGCCGAAAACTGAGTTATGCAGTGGTTTTAAAAAGTTTGGGAATAATTAGGGAACACTATTGAAGTTGGAATTCATAATTATTTTAGTTATATTCCAGTTTATAAACCGTTACTTAACTAGAAAAAATATATAATATATCCTTACAACAGGTGCCAAACTCTGCTTCAAAAAACGAAATTTAAAAATGTGTAATTGATTTATAATTTTTGTAAAGCGAATGAATCATTAGATTACATTTAATTATTTTCACAAAAACGTAAACATAAATGCAGCTTCAAATTGAAAAAGACTAGGTACATTGTTTTGTTCATGTACTATATTCCATATACTCAGCTCATTCACGCGTGACGTCACAACTGTGCGAATATTTATAATATGGAGTACTTTTAACGTTCAGTAAACTAGAAACTGTGACTCCCATTTCTGTAGTTCAGTAGTTCATACAGTCGTAATACTCGTAATCTCATAATCATTGGTCTATATGGGACATAATTGTTGATTTGTATAAAATTCCCACTTAATGGGTAAAATTTATTTTTTGTTGTATGTTTCCAATTCACTGCACGATTAAAAGGAATCTTGGTCGCTGGCCGAAAATGAGTTATGCCAATGGTTTTAAAAAGTTTGAGAATAATTGGCCGCTGGACGATAGCCGAGATTTACGGACTAAATAAAAGGCATATACAATACAATACAATACAATACAATACAATACAATACAACAATACTTTATTGCACACCAACAAGAAAAATATTACATGAGAAATCATAAATTAAATAATGGTAGACAATAGGCGGTCTTATCGCTAAAGAGCGATACCGCTTTACTAGTGTTTTAGTTTTGCGGTGGTTGAAATATCTAACTTCAGGCTATAATTTTACTATATTTGACAATGAAGGGATATGTTATTTATTGAATAGCATGGTTTATATATGTTTACAGAGATTTATCGTTAATTATTACAAGTAATATATTAAGAATATTAAGATGTTATGATAAAAAAAAAACGAATATATGGGCGAAATGATTTATATACCTGGTGACGTTAAATCATAAATTAATATCACACGTTATCAATATATTTAGATAATTTTGACGTCAGTGTAGTTATTTGGCCTCGCAACTACATTACAAATAGGTCAAACGGGAAATAATAAAAGCACTTTCAAGATACCTAATATCAATAACTTACTTCTGCGAGATCTTTAATCTTTAGTATTAGTAATTTGGGTCTTAATAAACGAATTTCGATCCAATAATTTGTAGAAAAAGCCTATTAATGCGTCGGCAGAAATAAGAAATGTAATACTAAATTTTAACTAACGATCGAAGAGAACGTAATTTTTGGCACATGTCCCATTTCTAACAAGCCTGGGGAGATATATTCTGATTGCTCTTAGTAATATAGCCGGTTATCCATACGGATAAATAGAATTATTATTACAGTAGCCGGCTGCCGCTGAAATATTGAATGGCCAATTTTTAAACAAAACTGGCGCACTGTATTAGCTTGTCTTTCTGTAATGTTGGTTTAGTAAGTCTTTATTGCTTAAAATGTGAATATAGTTTTTTAAGGGTTGAACAAAATACCTCAATGGAGTGCTTTGGGAGACAATTCCGTCCAACCGTCGCTACCCGAAAACATCCACGTGGATCTTTATGCTTAGAATGCCACACTTGATAGGGATTGCATTATAGCTGCAAATTCTGACCTCTGTGTAGTCCTGCCCGCTCTCTCTAAATATACCTACAGTGTAAAAAAAAATATGGGCCCTGGGAAACTACCTTAAATCCTTAAATTAGCGCTAGTTACTTAAATTTATTTTTAAATGGAACAAAACTATATTTCATGTTTACGTGTCCTTCTTGATTAGTACAATAAAATGTTAAGCTATTGCCGGGCGAGGCAAGCAAATTTTAGAAAATCTTCGTTAGCCGTTTTGTTTCTTTCTTAAAATAAAATAATGTTTAGAAGTAAAATGAGCTTAAAAGTTTAAGGCAGCGTCCCTCCAAGGCCTATTTTTCACACTGTATATATATCTTGTTATACTCAAATACGATTTCACTAGTAAGATTTAGATATCATGCTAATATTGAAACAAATACCTCTTCAGGAAATAGTACCACAGAGCAGAGTTCCTGGTATGAGCAGATAAAAGCTAAAAAGCTAATGGTTGGAGTTGCCAAAATAGTTATTCTCAGGTAGCACAATCAATCATCCTTCCAGCCTTTGATAATGTTGGCAGTAAATCAAGAATAAAAGAGAATATCTATTTTCTATAATATCATTCATACTCAAACGCAACGGCATTTTTAGATAATCAAAAGTGTTCCATAAAAACTGTTATTTAAAGAATAAATAAACACGTACTCCTTTTGCCGCATAGAGACATAAATACGGAGTAGGGCCATTTAAATACCGGGCGTTTTAAAAGGCTAGTGTTTATCTTCAAAGCTGACTCTGAAACAATGTCGTATATAATTCCTAATTTATGCACCGACAGGGTGTCTTCACGGCGCAGGCCGGGTATAACTTAGCCTGGCAGTTGGTGCGTTAATCTGGGCGAAGAGTACAGCGAAGCGTGAATCCAATTAGTATAAGAACTCATTAAATCAATTCGTTTAGAGGACAGTAATGTATCGCGCACATCTCTTTGTGTCCGATGGCTGCAATCCAAACTAATTCTGCTATGTGTTGTGTAAAAAGGGCTGTTGACAAAAAGATTTATGTTTGGGGGTTGAGTTAGTATGTGTCGATTTTTAAAGTGCACTTAGCGTGCTTTGGATTGTGGAAGCCGCTAGGGATGTGATGCGACTTTTAAATTCGTACTGACACAGTGAGTCTTAGTTTGGGTAGTGTATTCGAAACTGGAAGACCAAATTGTGTCAAATGACCATAGGCAACAAACGACATTATGTTTTATAACTATTGACACAAAGGTTTTTTATTGTGATCTACTACAATCTATTAAGCAGGACAAATAGCAAAAATGGAATCGATAAAAAAGATGCTATAAAAATACATTATGTTTGTAGAGGCATAATTTTTACTTCCGCTAGTTTGACATAATTTGCTCTTGAAGTTTCAATCCCACCCTGTATGACATATAGGTATGTAAATAATTTAAGTCACTGACAGCTAGTATTTAAATAGGTAATGAGTCACATTTTTTCTCCGATCTCAATATATCTCGTCTCATCTTCACCTCGCCGAATTGCTCGAACCAAGGAATATAATACTCACAAGGAGAAGAACGCTAACTGCCATACAAGCAAATGCGACATACTCACACACGCACACCCGTACACGTATATAAGTCCTACAGCGCCTCAACGTCAGCCCAGTAAAAACTCAAAACCGGAACCGGAAATAGGTGTCATCAGTCAGAAAGTGACAGTTCAATATACGCGGGAAACTTGAATAATAAAAACAATAATATTGCTTTGTTAATCCGCGATATAATAACGTGCCAGTCAATTCGTGCTTACCTTTATATACTTATTTGTGTATTTTAATGCATAATGGTGGGACCATTAAATGCATGATTGCATGAAAAAATACGCAAACAAGTAAGTTGGCACTAATCGACATGTACATGTTATTATATCGCGGATTAGCAAAGCAATATTATTGTTTTAATTAATATGGATTTACGCAAAGTAACGCCTTATTTGTCCAAATACTTAACTGATGTGTCAAGAAACCATTGTTAATAATAATAATGTCATACTTAACATCAGTAAGTTAAGTATTCGGAACTGCAGGTTTCCCTCACAACTCTGGAATTAACGTTCATTGTAATCATTCATTTGTATGTGAAATAAAACTAAATCAAGATGAAATCTACATTCTTTACTCAAAGAAAGAAGAATAATATGAGGTTTTGCAGATTATAAATTCCGATTGCACACCTTGAATACAGAATAAAATAATATAAATCATGAGAAACAATAAAATAACAAGCAAAATGTCCAGCATAACTTGGACACGCGACTCTTTTGTCGCGCGACAAATACTATCTGTAATTTTCCTTTCGATACCGTGCGAGATCGACAAGCGAAGTCGCAGCAAGATATGCTAGCCCTACAGAGGTAAACAACAGGCGGTATTATCGACTAGCGATCCCTTCCATGTAACATTATTTGCTGAGTATCTAACGCTTTTTAGGATATTGTGCACTTCTACATTTGATGATGAATCTATTTACGGGTCGATTGCTAAAAAATGTACATAGTTAAAAACTAAGTTAACAAAAAATCACGGTCGCTTCCTTTGTGTGACGAAAGTTAGTCATACAAAATGTATGGGTAACTTTCGTCACATAAAGGAATCAATTAAGTTTTATTTTGATTAAAGCCCTTAACTATGTACATTTTTGTTTTGCAATCGACCCTCTCCCTTTAATGAAATTATTGGGACAATATACCTGTATATTGTCCCAATAATTTCATTAAACGTTTCGTGAGACATCTCTAATAATTATTCCTCGTTTCCGACAATTTTATCACGAGTTAAAATAAATTTACCAGCACATAAGCAAACATTATGATTTTGCTCCGAGATAACAGTAAACGAAATGCGATTTTGTGTCGAGCGAGAGCACAAAGTAACTTTTCTTTTTCAATATTTGGCCACGAATTGTCATTTCTCAGCCTTAGGTTAATTATAAAATTCGAATCATTCTAACTTCACAGCACTCATTTTTTGTATATAAAAGAGAGTGATAAAAACATAAATCAATTCGATATTCATGTTTCGAATCCAATCTCGAATAAGAACACGTTCCAATACACCCGGCCAAAATTATTATTATTTTGATCTAATTCCTAATGACAACCGTGGTGGTTGTGAGAGACTGGTACGGCAGTGTTGGAATGTATAATTTCAATTATATTATATTGTTATTCCTTTTTATTAGCATTTATCTATTTTTTTATTTATAATATCATTGAAATCAGCAACAAAGACTATAATCATACCTACACTTTAATGGTTGAAAGAACAAGTACAAAAAAAAACGAATTTGTTCTCGCTGTTGAGGTGATGAGGTTGTGTGTGCTACACGAGAGCAAAGTTTTTTGCATCTTGTGAGTCCCTCGTTACACATGGTTACACTAAGGATTCTTACTAAGGACTCAAAATCAGCACCCGCAACAAAAAACAAATTTGCTCTCTTGTTGCACAAATAATTATAACAATTATAATTATTATATTATCCTATTACAAATACTGGTTTTGACACACATAAACAACACCTAATATTTTTTTTAAATAGTCATTTTCTTCAGCATGAGCTTCGGAAGTTGCCTGGTCTACTGCTTCAGTTGCATCAGCTAATACCTGATCTAATGGTATATCTGTAGGCGTTTGATTACTTGCTGGCGGTTGTTTGTTACCTTAACCTGATACAGATAACAAAAATGTATTTAAATTATCGTTCAGAATCGCAGTATCAAAATCATAATTAGTTTTATAACCGGTGTGTCTCAAGTTACTCAATTATCGCCCAGAAATAAATTGGATTATTGTGGGATTATCATTTGAAGCACAGTGGTACCTTATGCAACCGAAACAGTTTTCAAGCGGATCTTGATTTAAGCGACAAGTAGAAATGCTACTAACGCCCATTGCGTTTACATTATTCCACAGTCTCTCTACCGCATTCATTGTGCGTATCCAACCTGCTGGTGATGGCGGAGGTGACCGTTTAAATTTAAGTCCCCGAACAAACTCTTTCATTCGCTTAAATAAATCTAAATGTGGGCTGCGACATGTAAGTGGAGTACTTCTTTCCTCCACGCAGGTCTGGGCTGTCAGCATTTAGGGAGTCAAACAATGCATCAAATTTATTGAGCATGGTTAGACGTAGCATGGGCTTCGGATGGAAGTTCATCTGTAATGTAATTTAAAACACATTATAAAATAAAATTCAATAAATGCAGTAGACATTTCATCGTATTTATTATTATATGAATATTATATATAACTAGCTGTGCCCCGCGGTGATACCCGCTCATCCCCGGGAACACTAAATTTATTCGGGATGAAAAGTATCCTATGTCCTTTCCCGGGTCTCAAACTATCTCCATACCAAATTTCATCTAAGTCGGTTCAGCGGTTTAAGCGTGAAGAGGTAACAGACATACAGACACACTTTGGCATTTATAATATTAATATGGATATACGTCGTATAGTATATAAATATATGTGCCATTGTATTTACTCGTATGGTAGTTAAGTTATATAATACTAGCTGTGCCCCGCGGTGTTACCCGCTCATCCCACGGGAACACTACATTTATTCGGGATGAAAAGTATCCTATGTCCTTCCCCGGGACTGAAACTATCTATATACCAAATTTCATCTAAATCGGTTCAGCGGTTTAAGCGTGAAGAGGTAACAGACATACAGACACACTTTGGCATTTATAATATTAATATGGATATACGTCGTATAGTATATAAATATATGTGCCATTGTATTTACTCGTATGGTAGTTAAGTTATATAATACTAGCTGTGCCCCGCGGTGTTACCCGCTCATCCCACGGGAACACTACATTTATTCGGGATGAAAAGTATCCTATGTCCTTCCCCGGGACTGAAACTATCTATATACCAAATTTCATCTAAATCGGTTCAGCGGTTTAAGCGTGAAGAGGTAACAGACAGACAGACAGACAGACAGACACACTTTCGCATTTATAATATTACTAGCTTTTGCCCGCGACTACGTACGCGTGGAACTTGATAAAAGGGATTATTAAAAGTGCCTAAGCAAATGTAAGAGCAATTGTGCTTTTGCTCTAATAGTTACTTTTCTTACAGGGTCACCGCATCCCGACAGAAATGTTCACTCCCTTTTCAATCTTTTTAGGTATAATTTCCAGGATGAAACTATCCTATGTCCTTCCTCGAATCTTAAACTATCTCCATGCCAAATTTCACCAAAATCGGTTCAGCGGTTTAAGCGTGAAGAGGTAACAGACAGACACACAGACAGACAGACAGACAGACACACTTTCGCATTTATAATATTAGTATGGATAGTATGGATACAGTCATGTATTCACTTGTATCTTAGATGCTCTCCGAACACTTATTTTAATTAAAGCAGTAACGTCAGCTAACGTAAACTAAATGTTTACAAATGAAGCGAAAATTGAAAAATTTCACGGTTCGGACAGGATTCGAACCTGCGGTTAGGTTACCGTACAATGCCCATACAAGGCAGAAAAAGGACTATGGCTAAAAAACTTTAAAAACGACGTAATATAAATTATCGAGCATGTATGATCAATGATCACATTTCTTGGATCTTAGACAACTAAGCAAAATTTAGAGATCGATAGATACATACAGTAATGTAATAAGTTTCTATCAAAAATTTCATTTTAGTGACCAGCTTTTATAGCCGACTGTACTTTTCTCATCTATCTTGGATATCCATCGAACGCTCACTTAGATGATTCTAAAGAGCCCAAACTCGGTAGGATTGCTTTTTCTATTATTGAGTTCCTATGGCCACCTTCCGGCTCCATCATCAAATCAGCCCCATGGTATCATATTATCGTATTGTCATCAAAGTTAAGTAAGTATGCAAAATTTCAGCTCAATCGGTTGACGATATCTGCTTCAAAATAGAGTTGCAAGATTCCACCCGAACAAACATACTTACATACATACATACATACAATGCAAGTTAAATAAAAGCTTGAAAAATTATAGAGTTAATTTAATTATCTAACCTGATGCTCAGAAGTCGATGGAACTTTCTCCAGTCGTGGCCGTGGCGCCTGTGAAGTGTCCATGGCGTCAACCAGTTACCCTATACTCTGTAATTAGGAAAAAAATTGCATGTTTAATCGATAACAAATTGAGGAGGATGTCTGTTCGGTAAATGATTGTTCTTAATAATGTCCATTTATATAAATAACGAGTATAAATGCTCACCTAATGCTTAGAAGACGATGGAACTTGCTCTGGTGGTAGCACTTGTGTCGTTTCATGGGCGTCATCCAGATTGTCGATACTCTATAATTTAAACAATTTTATAATGTTTAATCGCTACGAAATGCAGGAAGTTCTTAGTTCTCGTTGAAGATGTGTTTTGGTTTTGTTTGGAAATGAATGGACCGATTGGGTTTGTTTGTTTAATTGTGCCGATTGCCAGCATGTGAGCATCCAATCCTGACATTAAGAAGATCTTGAGGGAACTTTTTAAATATTTTATAAGCATACATATCGTGATTTGGGTTTTTCAGTAACTCGTTCAGCTGATATCAGAAATACAATTTCATATCGTAAATATGTAAGTATGTTTTTGTTCAAATAATATATATTTGCTTTTACTCATAAATATGTTCGCGTTCATACTCGTTAGTCGCCATAAGGGACTAATTAAATACCTAATAAAATTTAATAGCAAATAGTCAATTAGAGAATATAATAATACTTCAACCAAGAGAAGTGACCGCGCTGACACTGTAAATTCAAATTTAACCCCTCCATTTCCCCAATGAGTTCTGTCATAAAAATCGTCTAACAATAACAAACATCCAAAAATTGCCACACACTTTCTCATGTATAATATTAAAGTAGAATAGGACAATCATTAATAGGTATCCAGTGAGCTCTCTACAGACAAAATAATTTAATGTCTGAAAAGAATGCGATGGTTACCTTTTCAATTTCATCAGCGTGACTTTTCATCTCCCTTCATCAATTTGATGACATATTCCCTCTTTCCCGGAATAGAATGCATGGTGCAACTTCTAGCGGAGTAACTTTTAGCGGAGTCAACAAAACAGGAGTCCCCGAAGTGTCTCCAGCACAAAACTTTGTGACTGGAATGCAACTTCATAAGAGACTATTGACCAGGATTTCTGTTCTGGCCAACAGTATATATGGTTTACACCTAAAACAAAAATTCTGTAAAATACTTTTGGAACGACACATAACATCAATAATTGCGTAAAATTGAGCAAAGCTGCTTAAACGCACGTAAAAAATTCCAGGAAGGAACCCTGAGGACGAACACCACACGAAACATTCCGTTCCTAACATTTTTTGCGTGTGTAAGCAGTATTTTTTCTCAATATTATGAGTATTAATAAGATTAATGCTGTATATTTATTCTGAGGGCACGATCTTATCTTATAATATTAATTTAGAATTATGTCATTATGAAAAATAAGTAGGTACATACATGAATGGTATCTTACCTTAAGATGTTGGTTTTGCCCGGTTTGGGAAACCGATGAAATACTTTCCGGTTGTCCATATGTGGAGTAATTCCATATTTAGAGCACTTGCGGTATTTATCAACAGACATTTTCGAAAATTCTGGATTTTACCGTAACAGTAGTATCAACGTATAATTCATTTATACACAAAACCACAAAATTTGATGAATTTTTTTACAAGACAGGTTGCTATGACATTTCCGTTGATGTTTAAATATCTAGCATAGATTACGCAGGTAGAAGTGACAGCCATAGAGGAAAAAAAAAATCTTAAGTACTTATCACACTTTATTCAACATTTTGATATGAAATATAAAATAAATAAATAATTATAAAAGGCAAGTAAAATCAATAATTTCTTATTTATACAATTAAAATCATATGTCTTTTAAACTTCGTCATTTTTCTACTTCGTGTTTATGGTTTCATACATATAGACCAAGCTCTATATAGTCCCAGACTCACACTAACAAAAAACCTTGGTCAACGTTATTAGTTCTTCAGTTGAGCACCCTTGGCTCGAACATAAGCGGAAAGCGGAGCAATGCGCCATCATCATCATCATCATCTCAGCCATAGGACCTCCACTGCTGAACATAGGCCTCCCCTTTGGACTTCCATATATACCGGTTGGAAGCGACTTGCATCCAGCGCCTTCCGGCGACCTTTATAAGGTCATCTGTCCATCTTGTAGGTGGACGTCCTACGCTGCGCTTGCTGGTCGGAGGTCTCCACTCGAGCACTTTTCGGCCCCATCGGCCATCTGCTCTGCGTGCTATGTGGCCTGCCCATTGCCACTTCAACTTGCTAATCCGGTGAGCTATATCGGTCACTTTAGTTCGTCTACGGATTTCCTCATTTCTGATTCGATCACGTAGACACCCCGAGCATAGCCCTCTCCATTGCTCGTTGAGCGACTTTGAGCTTTGAGATGAGGCCGATAGTGAAAGACCACGTTTCGGTGCCGTAAGTCATCACTGGTAACACACATTGGTTGAATACTTTCGTCTTGAGGCACTGAGGTATGTCGGACGAAAAGACATTGCGTAGTTTCCCGAACGCTGCCCAGCCGAGTTGGATTCGGCGGTTGACCTCTTTCTCGAAGTTGGACCTACCTAATTGGACCACTTGTCCTAGGTAGATGTATGAGTCAACAACTTCGAGTACCGAGTTTTCAACAGAGACTGGGATGGGCACAACCTTGGCATTTGACATGAGTTTCATCTTGTCCATGTTCATTTTTAAGCCCACCCGTTGAGAAACTCGATTGAGGTCATCGAGCATCATGCTGAGTTCCTCCATCGACTTTGCCATGACTACGATGTCGTCGGCAAACCGAAGGTGAGTGATGTATTCGCCATTGATGTTGATGCCAAGTCCTTGCCATTCCAGGAGCTTGAAGGCATCTTCCATAACGGCCGTAAACAGTTTCGGGGACACAACGTCCCCCTGTCTTACGCCTCTTCTCAATGGAATGGCCTTTGTGCTCTGCTCCTGAACTCGGACCGACATGGTGGCGTTACTATACAAACACTTCAACACTTCAATGTACCGATAGTCAATATGGCATCGCTGAAGTGACTCGAGCACCGCCCATGTTTCCACCGAATCGAAGGCTTTCTCATAGTCCACAAACGCTAAGCATAATGGCAAGTTATACTCTTCAGTCTTCTGTATAACTTGCCGCAGCGTATGTATGTGGTCTATGGTACTATAGCTTCTTCGGAAACCGGCTTGTTCGGGAGGCTGGAAGTCATCAAGTCTATGTTCGAGACGGTTCGTGATGACCCTTGAAAACAACTTATAAACATGGCTTAGAAGCGTGATGGGCCTGTAGTTCTTCAATAGGCATGCGCCATTATACACCGTAAAACTATCGTTTGTTATAGCGACACGCGAAGTGAGTAGGTTTTGTCCGACATCAATATACAAAGGTTTAAAGATATTTATTCTCAAAAAAGACACAGGTCACTTACATGAGAACAATAAATTAAAGTAAAAATGTGCATGATCGTCCGTAATGTTATACATTTAATTTACACTCACCTAATGCATTACAAAGTCATCACAAATCATGTAGTAATATACCAATTTTAATACTCACTAGCAAGAACAATTTAGATCTAAACGTTATTCACTAACGAACAAAGCAGGACAGGAAAGCAGAGCAGTGCCCCATGGTCCCTCGAAAACCGTTCAGTTATTATCACGACACACGATGTCTAGTGAGTGAATATGCCAACTTAACCAACTTTAATATTCAGTGGGAACAATTTAGATCTAACCGTTATTTAGTTAGAAACATCTGCAACGTAGTAATTGACGCCCGCATAAAATACACACAGGGCGCAGAGTTAGTAGACAGACAAAAAAGTATGCAGTTTATTTGCCTTTTCATTTCGCTGTGGCGATTTAAAACGTATAAACAGAAACTGTTTTATACGCAGCAATTTAACGGGAGTTTTATGTTATTTCACACGATGGAAATGCAAAAAATGTTATTACTGATTTGAATTCGGGATTTCGCAACCATGTATGCCACTACGTACATACGAGTTTTAAGCGTTACGTATTATGTGCTAATAACTTTTCTAATCTGTATAAGTACAATATTAATTGATAGATTATTATTGTAAAAGTATATATCTGTTTTCAATTGTTTATTTATTTTACTAACAATCAAATTAACCATCATTAACGCTACGAGCAGATATATAAATGGACGTCTTCATTAGGAGATTAAGCTTTTTTCAAGCAATGGGACAAATCATCAAGTTAATAATTTGATTAATAATAAAATAAATATTCCCGAAAAAATAAAAGTATTCTGTAAAATATCCAACAGTAAAAGTGTCAAATTTTTAAAAGATTACATACAAAAGTTTCATCACGTTGTTTAAGTGGGATATATGTTGCTTTAATAAATGTTTGAGACTCACGTAATTTTCTATGTAAAATAATACTTGAAATGAAAATTAATAGCGTTACTTAATATTTCGTCTTATTACCACGTCATATTTTTATTTCTGTGTCAAAGTACCTAACCAAGTATTTACATCTCATAATATGTTGGGACCAAATTCTTCACCCATTCGCAAAACATGACGAAAATAGCACTAATTACTCGTGGCCAGTGTTAATCCATCCCTATATCTCATTCAGTGCATATCCGATACAAAGGCTGGCCGTTGGAGGAGCAATAAATTACAAGGAAAGCTGCGCTCCAGGATTTCCCCCGGGTTTATTCTCACTCAAGAGCCCGCCTAATCCAGGGCCTTATTATACTACCCCTTAATACCAGCTCAAGACTACTTGAAAATTTTCTCGGGAAGTAAACGCTTTAGTTTTGTTTCTTTTCGACGGTCGCTCGGATTTTTCTCTTATTCGCTATTGGAATAAATTCTGGCTCGTTTTTAATGCGTGTTCTTCGTTTGTTTTATTAGTAGTGCTATTTGAATTTTGCACGGACTTTAGTGAAGTGATGCTATTGGAATAATAATAAATCATTCAATTACATTGCAATGTTAGATGAAATCAATTGACTGAGCGAGCGAAGCTCCGTTTCCATCATCATCATCATATCAGCCGATAGAAGTCCACTGCTGGACAAAGGCCTCCCCCAAAGTTCTCCGCAACGATCGATCTTACGCCGCCCTCATCCAATTTCTACCCACGACCAGGTCGTCGGCCCACATTGTGGGGGGCCTCCCAACACTGCGTCTTCCGACTCCGTTTTCGCTTAGCCGAAATTTCTTTCTCAGGTCGAATTTTTCTACTGAATCCTGTGAAATTTTCGGAGCAGGTTCCATAATTACTATAATTATACAGCTTTCCTTTATATCAACTTTTTTATTTTATGACATACGTATTTCAGCCATTTCGAAACAGACTCGCGAGGTCTACAGCTCCCAGCTTGTCGCGTGACTCAACGTTACTTGTCTTGCTTGCACGGTATTGAGAGGAAGGTGACAGGTAGTGTACGACAAAGAGTCACGTGTCAAAGGTATGCTAGATGTACTGGTTTAAGTAGTAACTAAATAAATAGCTTTATGATTGAAAAATATTGAAAGTGATTTTTAGAGTATATTTGTATTGTGAAGTTTATATAAGTAGGTACGTGATATTAAACTATAATAGAATAGAACAAGAAGAAAATCTTATTACTGTTGATCAGCGATATATCTATTTAACCTAATACTAGATAGAAAATTAAACATCTTTGACCTTTTTAATAATCTAAAGAACGATAGGTATACATTTCTACCGTAACCGGTGCAACTTTAGACTTTTTTATCTTGCAATATCCAGTACTTACATACTATGTAAGCTTCTCGATCTGTATTAATAAAAACAAAAATATAATCCAAACACCTAAAGATAACTTATTGACTTACCACCTGTTAACATTCAATTATATCCTCAATACATTTTATTACACTTATCACTACCCGATACTAGTATTTCGATATCATCGAACATATGCAATCTGTTATTGCATCTGTGGAATAAATACGGTCTGTCAGCCATGTCCACATCGCCGTATGTCATACTTCTATCTGGCCATCGACATTAAACCGTTATGACCAGTTCCATGAAGTCCGCTACCAATTTCTCCAATTTAAATTGTCTATGAACGCCGACTGAAGTCAGCCGGCGCATTCTTCGGTTATCGGCGACGCGGGCGCACCGAGCGAGAGGGATAGAAGATACCCACAAAAATCACGCGCGACAAGGACGCAGCGCGCACGCAACGGCGGTTCGTTTTTTAAATAATTGAGTTAGGAATGACGATAGGCACCCGACAATGCGAGGTATTTTATCGAACTGGTAACCCCAGTACGATGGGTTGCATTTGTTTCCGCAATTCATGATCTGGTAAAAACTAGTGTTAATTACTGTGCTCACACGTTTCTTTTTTATTGTGATATTATATAACTAGGTCGATGCAGAGTCAGCCACCGGCTAAGCTTGCACCATAGATTGGAGCGGAGTTTTTTTTTTCCGAAATTTTCTCTTCGTCACGACCTAGCGAAATTTAATTTGTGCATTTTAAAACAAAAAATTCTAAAATCGGTTTAGAACTCGCTGAGATCTGCGCATTGTTACAAAGTCCATTCGAGTCGATCCATGGGAGCTTCGCTCGCTTCGCTCGCTCCGCTCCAATAACTGACTATTTTGGTTAAATACTTGTATGTATTCTCATTGGGTAAGTTATAAACGTAAATATTTGTCAATTTTTTTTTTTCATTTGTTTAGCCTATGGGTTTTAGCGACCTTGCTATGCCACCCCCGTAATTAAAATTTACAAAATATTACACTTTTTGTAATGTTATTTTTTAATTAGGTACATGTTTACTTCATACTTTAATAATTACCACAACCCCAATGAAAAAAATAATCGTAAGTGGATTTACCTAACGACTTTTACCTTTTTTGCATACACGTCGTCATGTGATTAATCGCTTAACACATCACCACGTCAATCTTCTACACTTAAAAATATTATGCAGGTACGTTGCTCATGTCACATGAATGTCAATGGATCACTCATTGTGGCTCCACGTTCTAAATTAAACCGTGCACAAACACCTTAACTAAACGGTCACTAAACAAAGTGCAATAACTAACCGCAGAACAACTAAATGACAGCCGAGATAATTATTTCCAAGTATATAAATCAGTGGATTCTATTTTAACATTACCATGCGCGCGCGTCGTTCCTAATTTGAACAAACCTATAATTAAGGCCGGGCATCTGATTGGTCGAGCCGTTGGTAGAGACAGGTTCCTTTATTTGCCAAAAGTAACCGTTTATTTGTTACCACTGGGCTTAGATAGGATTAGAGCCCATACACATTGCGTATTTTCTACGTCGCATTGCACGAACGCAGTCAAATCGGGCTGAGGGCTCAACTGAAGGTGACCCTCTTATTTTATTTATTTAGAGGATACTGTGACTGGTGCCATATCATTTATCTGGCCATACATATGTTAACCTTATTGCATTGAGATAATATGTAGGTACAAAAGGTCACTTAACTTGTTCTTCTTTTGTATTACTTATGTACGAATTCATAAATATTAAACTATAAAGGTTCATAATGGAATAAATAGAATCGCTTGAGATGAGCAATCGCAGATTATCATCAGAACTTTCACAATGCAGGCACCAGGCACCTGAAGGGGTAAAAAGTAAAATAGGTCACCTGTCTAACAAACTGACTATCTGAAAAATTACTCATAATGTTATTATTATATTATATATGATTTAGCGGTATTGACAATTGTAGAGACACTTATATTATAGAGGGTCTTCAGCCGTAGACTTGTAGATGAAGGGACCACTCCCTATTATTTGACTAGAAATATTTCACTATAAGTTCTAAGTAAGCCGAAAAGCAGATCCCAAAATTTGAAGCAACAGTGAACTTTATATGAAACCGAGAGACTTGATTAGAAATGGATCCTATATTCCGAAAGTTTAGGTCCATCGTCCACGTCAAGCGAGTAACAAAGCGAACACGTCCGGCAGCACTGATGGATCGCACCGCAGGCTATGGAAACAAATCTCCCTCTCATAATTTACGGCTGGAGCAAAACGAAGCGAAACAGCAGCGGCGGCGATAAGAGATGTCGCCACAGGCGCGGAAAAAACGTAATTTTCAATTCTATACAGATAAGTTCTTAATAAGTTTCACTGTTGTTGCAGATCTGCTTTCCGGCTTCTTAGAAAAATCTTTGACAGCTTTTACAGTGAAACTGTTTCAAGTCAAATAAATATTGAATTATCCTATTATTATATAATTAGTTGAAACATAAATGTAATTAATTGATTGAATTTCTCGGCATACTTAAATGCCTGTAGATTCACAGTCTAGCCTGAAAGAGTGCCCTGAGCAGTACTTGATGAACAAATAACTTCATAACTTCATATACGTAGGTACTTGTGGTTTTTGATAGTTTAAACCTCGAAAGCTAGACCTCGAAGACTATTTTACTTAACGCCTAACATCTAAGTAAATAATACAGATTTGTTGCACTGCAATTCTTGCTTTGACACCAGAATACCGGATAAAGGAATAGAAACTCACATCCTAGTCGAGTACTGCTTGACATAATACTTTTCGATCAAATCCAAAAAACTTAATCATGAGCGCGTACGACCTCTATCGGTATCGTACTTTCAGATCATTTATTTACGTTCTATTTAACAATCATAAAAGTAGAAAAAATATTGTGAACAATTCAGAACTCCTTACTCACAATAAAATTGAAAGACTGATTAAAATACTAAGCAACCCTCAAAACTACATAGAGTGGTATAAAATAATCGGCAAAATACGGAATAAAATCTACTCGAAATGCCCCAAGCGAGTTAAATTATTCTAATAAAACTCGAAACTATTGATAAGTATTCTATTCCCAAGACATCGCAGCATCTTTTACTGTTTGGCAGATTGCTCTAGATGATCCTAAAACGCTCTCACTGGAACTCTATAGAGCTGTTAAAACGAAAAAGACGACAGTTAAATATATTGGGAATGTTTATTTATTACACACTTTGTTGTACGCTGTGTCACTTCCTGTTCGCTAATTAATTTATTGTGGCAGTTCATAAATTTAAAGGCTCAGAACTAGCCTCTTGATAAATTTATGATTTAAAGATATAAGTGCCCACATTACTCATAACGTATCAACGAATTTAATCCTATTTATGTGTGATACAGCTCTGGCATATGTTTGTAATATAATTTAATGTGTTTTTGCATTGTTACAAGTAAAGTAATATCGCACATAACATACCTACTTCATAATTATTTTAATATATGTAGACTTACGCCAGTTTTTTACACGAATGAAACATTAACTTTGCATCTGCATAAAAACTATAAACTAAATATTTTGTGGCGTATTTGGCAGCTCCTGTAATATACTCGTCGGGGTCGAGTCCTGTGTAATGTTTTACGGTATGGGGCGAGACAATAATGGCTTGCTCATAACATTACTCGTCCTACCCCGTACCACGAAACCAGTGTCACGGCTGAAATTTGGAAGAATACCTCCCAACTAAAGCGATATTCAGCTGCTGTACAATCACATAGTACAGGCCCTCGTACCACGCAACTTCGGGCTTGTATAATTTTTGTAATGCCAAAGAAGCTATCACTAAATAAATTCGTTTTAAATGTTATGGTACGAGGGATTTTTTGTACAGTACTCAGTGTTTATTTTGAGCAGCTCTGATGCTCCGCAGAATTCATTTAGACGTGTAAATTTCATTACAAGGTCCTCTGTGAAGGTGCTTTAAAAATTAACAACCGTTTTAAAATGTATTTATCTTGTTTTAAATACAGGAATTGAGAGGTCATGTTTAAAAGATGACGAAAGATTGCAGTTATTTAGAAGGGCATCAGTCGATCATGTATGCGATAATCCGAAATAAGGTGATGTTTATAGTTATAAAAAAAACGAGTTATTTTATTTACGTTTCACGTTTGTCTGATAGTCACAAAGACAGACACTAGAAAAAAAACCTGTGTTCTAAAGTTCTAAGATCGAAACTGAACTAAAACCATAATCCAAGTTATGACTATTACATATAAGTAAATAAATATAGGACAACTGCACACAAATCAATCTAGTCCCTCTAGTAGGTTTTTGATATGGGCACTAGACGAAGCACTTAAATATATTATGGAAGCGGTTCCTATATTCAAGTTATATTTGCGTTTAAAGCAATAGACAAAATGATCAACAGTCGTTGAAATCTCACGTTGTAATCCGAAACTCCGCGAATGTTCGAGAAACAATGCCGACAGTGAATACTTTATTTAAAATCCGCCTTTATCTTTCTCCAGTCACACAACTGCTTCGCTAACAAGTTACCTCAACCCACACAATAGTCATAATACCTACCTAATTAATTATCAATTCCAATCACGACTCGCTTAGTTATTCATGTTTGTTTTGTTTAACCTACACGATGTTAGGCAAAAATATGATGCCGACTATCATCATGTCGTATCTGGCTTTAGCCAGGTTCTCCTAAATACACTCTTATTATAGCTTCTTTAAGGCGAGTTTATATTGCTACATTGGAAACAAACAGGTGGTTATAACACCGTTTTACAATCCATTGTAACGCCTTCATAAACGCGTTCGGAACGTTTTCGTACTGCTCAAAAACGAATTGTGTCTCTTTATCCTAATGCAGTTTGTTCGACGGCTCAACTAACTCAGATAGGAGGTTACTAAGGTTACAAGTGATATGTATCCCTGTTTAAATTAACATAGAATGCGCGTACGGCCTAATTAGGCGGCGCTTGCGTCGTATAAATCATCTCTGACGACGTCCGTCAGCGGCCGACGTCCACCTTTCTTCTTATTTCGTCTGACGTCTTTGATTGCGAAAGTGAGACACTTCTGCTCATGGTATATATTTTAATCTACCGCTAAAGGTAAATTTATTGCAAAAACCTAAATCACAGCTAAAAACTATCATGTAGCCATTATTGGGTGTCCCTCTATCTCTGTATTGGTGCGTATGCCCTTTTAGCGTAAGCAAACATATTGTATTTTGCTATTTTCTATTATTTTTCTATTTTAACTTTCTAACCTAACCTAACCCAACTTTTAATCTATAATGATCGCAAGTGTACAATGTAACCATTTAATTCAACGCAACTGGCTCAGATTGAAGCGATTGACGAGTGAGAGGTAACATGCGCCCGCGCTTCGGCCTTGAGTCTTGAGATCTTTAACAATTATATGATATGAAACATTACCAAGGTAGAACAAGAAGACTCTTATAAATATAAATGGGTACACAGGTGGTTACTTCTACTGTTTGTAGACTCACTTAAAAGCTTATACTACATAAACTTATCTGAGTGACTTTTTAAAACGCTTTTTTACTGAATAATTGAATCTACTTACGCACACCCCTTGTATATAATATTTATGCACTTTTATGTTCTAAATATGCTAAATATAAAAATTATGAAAAAAAGCGATTTTAAAAAAGAAGGACGTGTTGTTTCACTGTAACTATGTATTTTTTTGCAATATTTATTCTACGAATTTATCTTTAGTTTTAAATAAAATGCAATTAAATAGAAAGTATGCATATTTTGATCAGAAAATATTTTAGTTTCAAAAAATAGTATAGTGCAAAACACATTATTTTTTCTCAAAATGTATCTATAAGTTTTAGTATTCTAGGTCACAATATGCCACGTTATATTAACAAAAAACATTAGGTACACGAGCAATAGAGCAATTTGCATAGAATATGTCATGTACCGTCCTATTCAATGAAAATTAGTTAATTCAGTACCTAAATCACTGTCTATCTGAAATGAGTGCGTATAAATGTATGCGTTTAATTGAAGATTTTGCCCGTGCCGTGCCGTAGTCGGAATTGTTTTTTAATTTCTACGGCAGCCTTTGGTCCATCAATCAAGTGTGTAAGCCAGGCTGCGTAGCTGCACTCATTCGTTTTCTATACTGCTACTAGTTTATTAAGGGCAATACTATTCAACAATACTTTTAAATTCGAAGCTATCTATCCAGCCATCGACGAGATAAAACAGAGAAAATACCATATGCAAAAAACGCGTCATAAGATGACATTAGATGATGACAGATGACATCTAGGAGAAGTAACGTTGTATTTAGTAATCTAAAAGGCATTTTCGAATAAAATCAAACATTTTGATTTGATTTGACGACGCAGTTGGCGCAGTGATAGTACAGCTGATGTGTTAAAATCCCGGCTAGGGTAAATATATATATATTTTTTTGTTATTCCTTAATAGCCTACGTTATTTACACAGTTAACAAAAAAGTAGGTAGGTATATTTAAATCTTATATCAATATAATTATTTTTAGCTCAATCTTTACAAAGGAAACGGTACGCTATAAAAGTATTTATTGCCTTTTCTCTTGAAATTATAGTGTTTTTAGACCTTAAAATACTAACGCTTTACTAATCTTTGTATACTAACAATAAAAAGACGATAAAAACTTACATTTGCATTGCTAAATCAAGCCCACACACTGTATAAATACCACATAAATACTAATGCTGATGGCGAAACCACCACCTTTGACCAGATGCAAATTTAACTTAACCCGGCCAGTTAATATGGGATAAGCATTTGTACAGAACCCTCGGTGTGCGAGTACGACTCGCTCTTGGCCGATTTTTTATATTTTTTTCTTCATATAAATTTCCCTTGGCTCTTCAATAATCTCGCTTCATCTTAAACGCCGACGCTAAGCGCCAACTTAGTGGCCCACCTAATCAATTGAGGCAGTCTCCACAGTCAATTCACCGCATTGTACTCGAACGCATACAGTAATTGTTAGCTCCGATACCCACATAGATAACCGCTGGTTTTGAACTGGTTAAATTTAATTTGATGTGCCCTTGCGTAGGCGCAGATTAGGGCCAGAGATGTGTAAATGTGAATGTATTTGAATAAACTGTTTTGAGATTATACAGTCTGAATAAACTATGTTACTGTCTAGCATTTACTTACATCAATAGGAGTAACAAGGCCGTTGAATTTAAACCAACGATTACTACCTAGTTACTAGTCTTCGCTTCTGTCGTTTTCTAGTACCTCTTCAATGGCAGTAGAACTATAGGTACTTACATATCTATTGTTCCCTATATATTATACACGTGAAAGTGTGTTTATTCATGGGTTAAGCTTTTATAAATATACGCAATAACGGATTCATGGATTGAAGTGGTATTACGAACATAAATAGAATATAAAGATTATAAAGTAGGATATGATGTAAGAAATCAATACAGAAACCATGACTATTCACAATTACAATATAAATATAATGCCACTGGAAGAAAACAAGGGTTATTTCAAATTAAAGGAACGATTTCTTTCGTACATCACAGACAATGGAACTCAACGGTTTTACTCGCTGCCCCATATAGGTAGGTGATATTACCGATACGTTTAGTAAGAGCGCATTTCGTATCTGCACCTTGCTTTCAAATAAAAACTCGAAACAATTACATCGACGGCCAAAAATGTCGCAAGCGCCTATTGATGTTTAATCAAAATTTGACGCTACGTCATTAGTCAGAGGGATTAATTTAGATCGTGATAAAGGCGGTGTTATTGATAACGGGTTGGAGACGACATGTGGCATTCCGCCGGTCGTGGCTGGTTTCTTTGCCCGCATGCATTTTCATGGAATTGTCGACGTTTTTCCGGCACCTTACAATTGCATGGTTCGAATTCTAGAAAGCTATACTGGATGTTTTATGATTGACATCGTAGACAATGACCCAGCACTAAATAATAGACGATTTTGTAATTAAAATGTGCATCGCACGGCTTATTAAGTTACTTCATTTCCGCTGAGGTCGGTGAAAAATGTTGTGTAGACGTATAGCAGTCTTCGTTACCTAGCTTACAGTATGATCATATAGCCATGCCCACACGCTATAATAATGCCATAGAATTTAATACAACACTAATGATGCAAATATTAATGAGTAAGTAAGTACTAATGATGCAAATACATAAAGCCGCACTTTCTTTCACAATTGCAAAATCAATTTATAAAAAAAAACATTTTCACGTGTAACTAGTGTAGGTACTTTTAGCGTACCAAAGTTTTTTTACTGTACCAGTTTGTACACATGCTATTACTATCTCAGAATACTTCAGTTAGTTACACCTTGATCATACACAGATATAGGTTCTCATCTTTCCTAGACACATATGAAACGTTAAAGAATTACAGAGTTAAATTTTAATGTCCATATCTATAGACGCTGCTCCCTCAAACTAAATATATAATTCTGTATTGTAATAGTACATTACATCAGAGGCCGGGAAAATGAGGATTTCCGGCCAAGCAGGTAGGTATATACGGATAGTAATACGAGGCCGGGAATCCGTTTTCACGACGAGGCATGTATAGTGCCTTTCTCAAACATACAATGAAATAAAAAAATATACTTTAAAGAACAACATTTTATTAATTGACAAATAGGACATTTTAGTCTAACAACCAACCTTTAAAAACAAAACCTGCTTTTTGTCAAACCAGCCAGCTGTGTGAATGACCTTGTTGTTGAAACCAAAAATAAGTTACTTTGCAGGCCTAGGCCTGAAAAGCAGTATGAAATCCCTTTACAGTCCTCTCGAGTTGTTGCGCCCAAAAAGCGATACTTCCGAGCCTATTATAAGGAACGTATATCATTGCATGTTTGAGAAAAAAAAAAAAACAACCATGTCATGACGACGCGGTTGGCGCAGTTTGAAGACACCAGCGGTCCCTGGTTTGAATCCCGGCCGGGGCAAATATTTGTGTGAACTCGAATATTTGTTCTTGGGTCATGGATGTTATCTATATATGTATTTATATATTAAGTATATCGTCGTCTAGTACCCATAGTACAAGCTTTGATTAGTTTAGGATTAGGTCGATTTGTGTATGATTGTCCCATGATATTTATTTATTTATTTATATAAGCTGTGAAAATTTTATCCGTATTTTCTTAAAATTAAATTAAGAAACTTATACAAACGCCATAATCGAATCGACAATAACCTCAAATCTACATTCGACATGATTGCGTTCGTGACTTTGTGCACTGAAGTCTTATCCCAAAATAGGTTTAACAGAATAGAATAAAGTAAAGGCATAAATAAAAGGAGGTTTTGCGGCTAGAGCTAACGAGGTTGCGAAGTTCCTAGACTCTAGATTCTTAGAGTTGGGGATTCTTCAAGCAGGTGCAGTTGCAACTTTGAGGCTTGCAATTTCATTATTGGATCAGTGCAAAAGTTTAGCTTTACGAGTTAGATACGTGGGTTCGGTCGGTTGGTAGGACGGAGGTTCAATCAAAATATGATAAGATTTGTTCCTAAATATAATGTAGTTTCATAAGTTACAAATTATACAGCTTACAATAAAGTAAACTAAAAATATACCGTCAAGAAGAAGAAGAAATCTTAATTTTAAATTTGATTCCATCGTAATGTTCATACAATTCTAAACTCAAAAAAATAAATTTTAATAAAGCTTATTTATGATAAAAGAAGACATACCTGAGCATTTCTCAAAAAGTTTATACAAAATTAAGACTTCTATTAAAGTTCAATATAATTTTTCTATTTCGTTACCAATTATTTTAGTAATTTTATTTTAATGTTAGGGCTATGTTTAATAATCAAGGTTCTGTTATGCTTATACTTTTTTAATTAAATATAATCTGAAATCAATTTATTGGATATCACAAAGAAAATTGGTAATAAAATAGGAAAAATATAATTGAACATTAATTGACGTCTTAATTGTGTAAAATTTATTGGAGAAAAATGCTCACCTAATGAATTAGTCATTAGAAAAACGGACAACGGAAAGTTTTATATAATAAACCAACAACTTATTTTTTTTACAACACAAAGAAAAAACTATTTTTGAATATTAATTCGCACTCCGTTAATTTATCGTTTACACCAAGGATTCGGTGTTCTTTCCACATTCGCAATAAAAATCATTCACACGCATCAATCCAAGTTTTCCCACACTACGCGACTAACTAAAACATTAAGAGTGAATCGAGAATCCTTATACAGAATGACCTTTGATCCAAAAAAGCACACAATTCATTCACAAAGTGAAACATTTACGACGTTTTGCATATGAGCGACCGCTATAAAGCCATCAATTCCAAAAAGGTGTTACTTAAATTAACATTCTAGAGCACTTAAGACATTTTGGATATGTCATCATTGAATTGTTAATCGAAAAAAGCATAAAGTTTATTGACTTTTTGGGAACTTGTGACGTTTTAACTACGAGGTTGATATGGAGTCGTTTGGAGGTTACTAGGCTTGCCCGAGACCGGTTTGTCACATGGTCCTAACCACGTGCGGCCTCCGGAATAAACTTCAACTGATGCTATATATGTGTGTATAATAAGTTATACATATTTATGAGATATAGATACGCCAGTCTTTGGATTTCTATTTTTGTAAGTACTGTTGCTACGCGGAGTTTGAATGTTGAAAAATAATTAAATATTTGGCGAACGAGCAAATGCTTTATTAAATATATTTAAACTTAGATATATAAAAGGCATTCTTTATCACATTCTGCAATAAATTATATATTTGCATAAAAGGATAGGAAGATCACACTCCGATAGAGTTTAAAGGTGTCGCAAAAGTGACAGAGCAAACTTCAAGTACTCCAGTTGCCAAGTTAGGTAAATTCGACGACCGAGAGATTGTTAATACCTCTAATAATTTCACAAAGACTTTATTTACAGAAACAACTATATACCAAAACAACTAATCTCCATTTTGTCAGTTATACTTTGTGCCCAACTCTCGCCATCTGATTTTATAAGTAAAAGGGAACGCATTGAAACATCTGCTTTACCACCAGCCCTTCCTTAAGAGGCTGTAGTGAAAGCTACATTGTCGAACGCAATCGACTGGTTATCTACTTATCTAGGCACACCCTACAGGTACTTTAATTTATTAGGCATCTATGCATTTCCTCAAATTCTTGACGGTAATCTCGTTAACATAACAGAAATGCTTTAGGTTCCAACACTGTTATTCGAATGATCAAGTTGTTTGATCATTATGTGTTTCATTCGTTCTTACTACATTATTGCAAACCAGCAAAGTTGTGCCAGTATTCATTACAAGAAAAGTTTAAAGTTCTGAGTGCAAAGAAGTACGTATGGTAAGATAATGAAGTATTAATTGCAAAAATATAATAATTGCCTGAAACAGAACCGATGACGGTTTTTATAGGCTTTTGGAACAATACTAATAAAAACATTATTTGTGTAGGATTAAACTTTAGTTAAGGACTAGTAAAGGTGCTAAATCATTTGATGAAGAGGAACTTATAATACATACCCAACGACCATAAGAGCAAGTTCCTTTTAAACTTGGTTAGGCGCCAAGCCAGGTAAGCAGCGAGAAGGTCATGTATGCCACAAATCATTGCTACAGCTTCCTCAGGGAGAGCCTAAAAGCCGCAAACAGCGGAACTGGGAGTATTCCCTGGTCAAATAAACTTAAATGCGTCTTAGTTAAATGAAGCGTCGGGGTAGGTATATTTTGATCAAACTGTGGCAGAAGTTCAAAAACAAGACCCTGGGTAAGTCGGCACGCACGGAGGGGGAGGAGCGGGGGGACCACCCCAACTCAAAACTTATCGCATTATTCAAGCGAACGCGACTCTTGAGTAATTTTGAAATATTACAATTTTCGAGCCGCACCATCGCCCGCGTGCCGGGTGACTACATTCTCTTCAAAAAAATCGAGAAAATTGGAATATATTATTTTTTTTTAAATAGGCAATACTAAAACTCAATTAGAACGTAGTAGATGTAGAAAAAAGTCATGCGTCGGAACGACATACACCTTATGAAAACGACCATAATATAAGTTGTCTCTAGAAAATGAAAGGCTTCCAGTAATGACTTTGAAACGTAATATTATCTATTCATTGACGATCAGCTTGAATGGACGCGTTAATTAACTATTAGCAAAGAGTTATTAACTGCGCGGTTTAATAACACCGTAGATACAGTTAATGTGTCGAGCATTGAAAGTAAACGTTAGAACAACGATAAATCAAAACTAATTGTAAAACGATGTATCATACAAATGTCGGGACTGTTAAAACGGTGCATAAAACAATAGAATGACATCTTGAATACACAGAACTAGTAGCTCCGAAAGAACAAAAAGTTGTCAAATTATCCCGAAAGAAACAAAACTGTAACAAATTCATATTGTTTTATATATCAACAGTAGTTAAAATAGAAACATGTGTTAGGACTCCAAAATTCCAGAAATTCTCGAAATCAACTTCTAATTTTAAGCGTCTCGACAGTTTGCACAAAACACTTCGCATTCATCTATTGTGATGCTAAAGAGAGAAAAGATGCAAATAAGAAGTAATATGGGCCCGTTATGTTTACGATATTCTTTTAAGGTCCGTTAAGTTATAAAAAATGATAAAGAAAGGTCTAAAATATGCAACGAGGGAAACAATGTAACGGAACAGCGAGCATTGCACAAAATTGACAAAAGAGGCATAGACAAAAGCCCATTCCGTACAATTCACCTGCTAAGTAAGCAGGTAACCAATTATCATGCTAATGCTTTTGACAATGAATTAATACGGACCTATAATGTTTTGGAGGATTGTGGCCAAAGCCTGAGTGAACAACACCTTGCGGTAATTTATTGTTCTATTTGTGACGTCTACACAAAACCACGTTTCCGTGTTCTTTATCGGCGTTTGCTTATCATTCTACGTAATACTGCTTTCAAACCAGACGCAGGCAAAAGCATCGATGTTATTAATAGCTGGAATCGTCCGTCCGGTGTAACTGATTGATCTCAATCTGATTATAGTTTATTAACCTGTCTCATAATTGAATAATTAATATTATTTGTTCGCGACGCTGTTCATCGACCAGATGTGTGTGGTTTATGACGGCTAATAGAGTTTATGGCTTTTTTATTGACAATAATGTTCTCTTGATTCCGACGTTTACGACCGGCTCATTCATTATCGAACTGCTGAGGTCACAACGTTTGTAAATCATGTAGGATGATATATGTTTAAGTAAATGTTACCGTGTATACACCATGCATACCGTTGGTTATAGGTTATAGCGGGCTAGTTTTCCGCAACTCGTCGTCTTACAATGCGCCTATTTTGCGTGAAGTTGGTTTTCTTCGACTCAATTGACGACATTCATTTTATCTATGCAAATAGTAAAACTCTTTTTGTATGTGCCATAATTTATTCGTTCCTCGAACTACAATTAATTAGCGACGAAATTTTATCTAGCTCTGCTTGCTATACAGAAAGTAATCGATAAGAAATTCAAGCTGCAACGCAAGGTGTGGTGACCCGCGACTATATACAATGCTCATACTAAACGATGTCGGTTTCCAGGAGTCCGCGTTTTTTTTTAAATTACGGATATGATGCATTAGCAAGTAGGTAACGAGGCGAAGGGAATACAAACGACACCCGCCCGCACACGGAACAATTTATTGCCTATACGATAATTATGCGGATTTAAGCTGAAGTGCGGTGCTTTACGGGCGATTCTACGGTTCTTTACGGTTTCTAACGATATGCGATTGTGCGTTTTGTTGCTGAAACGGTAGAATCGATTCTGCGCGATCTGGGGCCGCCGAGCGAAACAATCGGCTGCTTGCTTATTCCGTCGCGGCGTCGGGACACTCGCTCGCCACGTTTGAAGTGACTGCAATTTGTCTCTGGCGACGTATTTCAAGTAGATATGATCGTGTGTACGACCGATGCTTGCATAAATTTCTCACTAACAGATGTAGGTTTTTTGCGTTCTCCTCGCGGGTGGTATATACGTTCACCTGTTACTCCGTAATGTTTGACGCTTCGTATCGATTTTTTGCTGAAATTAAAAGTTCGATAGCGCCCGATCGGCCGTACGTGAGCCGAATCGGAGAAGACAAAAATTGAATTACGCGAAACGTTTCCACATAATACTGCATAAAGCTAAACTGAATTTAAAAATGTAATTCACTTGGCCGCTAATTTATGACCATGTGTTTACATTTTAATTTACTTGAGCATTCTCAGAAACATGTAGCGAAGAGAGCTGACTGCTTTATGATAGTGCATCAAGTAACCATCCAGTAGATTTTTTTCGGATTTGCTTAGATCGGCATGCGTGACTTAAGACTAGATGCATGTTTTCAATAAAACAGTTAGAATTCCAGAATGTTCATTAAACCCGATAGGGCATCAATTGTCAAAAAACAAACGGTTGCTTTGCTCAAAAGTCAAGATTACTCTAAATGGCATTGGAATACGGACTCCTTGTTTAAATAAATACACGATAAATAAACATGAACTTTAATCAAATTCGATAAAGGCAGATGCGCGAGCGCGACTTTTATGGGAATAACGACGGGGACCGGTAGCGGGCGCGCTGACACTTGTCCTCCTGCGCGCAAAAAAAGCAACTATTGCAGGAATTACTCATTAACTTATTAAGATGATAATTTATGACCGTAAGGGAGGTAATTTCATGCACTCTATAGAAGACCTAAGTGAATTTACTGCGCTTTTTACGCGTCTAGTTGTCGCAAAAACAATAAAAAGGCCAATAATAAAATTAGTGTAGTTATTGATTGTGTGTTTTGTGTGAATTCTTTGTCTATATGGATATATATGTATAACTTTGCAAAACGGGATCACGAATGAGGCCATTGTAAAAAGTGATGAATCTAAAAAACATGACATAAGCCGTACTTTTCGCTGTGACTATCGTTCCAGTTTCAAAAAAATCACTGTGACTGTTACGCCGGCTATTATTTACATCAATTAAACGTTAAATTACTAAATAACTAAATGCATTTCAAATAACTTTTAGCTAAAAATACATTGCACCTGTGTGTCTGCTGTATTCTGATACGCAGAATAGATATTATTATATAGGTACCTACGTTATTTTGAGACTGCTCCTTATTGACAAGTCGCAGTGACACATACTTTTAAGAGGAAATACCACTGCAAATTTTTCCTTACAAATCGAGGTTTCGTTTTCGCCTGTTTCCGTCTCCAAAATGTAATCTTTACAAAATTTTTACTGAATAAGAAGGAAATGTCTTGTGTCGGACCGTTTAGGTTTTTGCACAAGTTATGTATTATAGAATTTGTGTACCTACTACTACGCGTCAGTTTGCGGCGGATTTTTGGCCAAAAAATTTCCTAAAATTTCGTAAATATTGGTTAAGTAGGTATTGGAGAAGGAAACAGACGAGACCGAAATTTCGATTTGAATAACCCGGTTACGTTAAGTTTGGACCTCATTTCAATCCGACTACCAGGTGCAAACTTAACATAAACTGTCCAAGTAGCAAATAAGCGGTATAAAAGCCTATGCAGCCATTATAACTCTATTTTATGTTACGTTTATGCTACTTGGGTGATAGTATGGGAATATTAGCAGTTATAAATCCTCTTAAACGTCCGATCACTGCAGTGACTTTTCATTCTGTCGTTATTTATCAGAAGCAAAAATGACGTTTTATAATTCGTATTGACATCGCCGTTTAGAAGTCGGTGGAACGTTTACGCGACACAAAACCGTCAGAAGCGTGGGATGCTGGTTGCATTGTTACAATTTCTAAGCCAGTTGCGTTGCAGTCAACTTCAACTCGTCACGAATAGTCAATCAATCTAATCATCTAATGATTTCGAATTCGTTGTGTAACAATGGGCCAACATATAGGTAGGTAGATGCTTTTGTTTATGTAATTGCGGGATAGTTCTGTGACTTATTTATACTTATAATGGACTTTTGATGCAATACCTAGCTAATTCGATTCATGCTTCAGATTTAAGAATCTCAATTATAACGCAAAATGTGAGAGCAGTGAAAAATGGCCATTCAGTGAATTAATATAAATCATAGGTATCAAATTATGTAATGTGTATAATACTATTATATATATTATTTTATTACATGAACTACCTATGGCTGTTGACCCAAGATAAAAAATTAGAAGAAAAAGATAGAGGGGATTTAATAATAATTAATTAATAAAAATTATTGAATCTGTCTAGAATAAAGTTTGTATGGTCTCTTTTACATTTCTTTACCTCAATCAGATTAAATATTATTATGCTGTGTGTGGTCCGAATACTTGTTAATACTTTACATAAAACACAACTCTTTAACACCGCATAAACATTAATATCGCAATCATTAATGTAATTACGAATTAAGCGAAGCAATTACAAACGCAGTGTAAAAAATGGACACCTTGCATTTGCCGACTAAAACAGATTCAATTTATGTGACTCATTTATACTTTGCGCAAAAATTTCAGAACAAGCGGCAGTGAATAATAAATGAATAAACAGAGATTGAGATCTAACAAACAAGCTGATGAAATAAGACAAATATGGTGGCGACATGAGCGGAATTTCAAACAGTCGTTGGTTGGCGGTGGATCCCGCTTTTTCTAGACACGAGGAAATGGCCAGTGCCCAATAAGGATTTAAATCGGAAAGCGAGACACTTGCACCTTATATAATTACAAATTTTCTGGCTATCTTGGAGATAAAAAAAGTCGGTGAGCCGTTATTTATATATTCTTGTTGAAGGTTTTTTTTATTTACACAATATCGATAAGCTTGCGTGTTTGTTTGCTTTAAATAACGTATGTATGTAAACACTTTATGGTACACAAAACATGAAATACGTTTCAAAAGAAAAAGTATGCACAAAGGCGAATATATTCCTTTAACGACCTAACCACCCTAACCTTTGAGTAAATGAATGATAAATACAAACGTAAATGGGATAAAATATACACATTAGAATATTTTAAACAGTAGGTGGTTGGTATGCGATGGATCCCGCTTTTTCCAATCATGAGGAAATGACAATTAAGGATTTAAATCGGAAGTGAGACACTTACACCATTTGTTGTTACTTGTGAGCCGTTACTTAAATTTCCTTGTTAGACTTTTTTTCTTAATTTACTCAATATGTTTACTCCTAATATAAATATGTGTAAGAATGTTATGCTTGACTATACCTAATAATGCCCAGTTATTACCATTACCTTGCAGCATCGGCAGTGTAATAAAATCCGGCTTTATTGCAGAGAGAAATGATGTAACGGATTTATTATAAGTATTTTGTATTTGGATTATAGTTACATAAATAGGTATGTAAAAAATCTACCCATAACATCATAATAACATAATAGTTTTATTATTATCACTTTTAGAACAACAACTACTTTAAAATACTAATGAGCGACAATTTTTTTAAATACGTAAGTTAGTAGGTAGGTAATTTTGTATGAAGGATATGTTATATAATTTATATTAAAAATTAAGACAACATTTTAAAGATATTTATTTGTAACAGACAATCAACACTTATGAAGAATAAATAATATGTACTTATACTGTAAATAATTCTTGTTTTATTCATGTTTATTTATTTCATTTACTTATCACCTCTGTGCCGATGGTTTTATTTGTTAGTAATATAACTATTAACATAATTGTTTTTTTTACTAATAATTTTTTTTTCATTAATCATTATGATTCAGTCAATTCAATTATTATATAGTTTTGATTAAATATACTTAACTCTTATGAGTACCTACCTGCCTACAAATTGAAGAACTACTATAATAATGTAAACTGTAAAAGAAAAGTTTGGCAATACCTACCTATTGTGCACTAAAGAAAAGATAAGTGTTATTTTTTAAATAGAGTGATGCTTCATTATTAATATTCCAACTTAATTTTGAAAATAGGTAATATTTATCGATATTTATTTGTATGAGTAGACAAATTGAAAAATAAATGTATTTACTTACTTATCTGTGGATAATAAAATAAACAAAGTTTCACCGGCTGACCTATACTTTGCTTCCGTTTTCAAAATGGTAGTTTGTGTATAATCTAACACAATAAATATCAGAAACCGATGAACAAAAAGAGCATTATATCAATCCAAAAATGTAGTTTGGCAAAATTCAATTCAGCGCCGAACAAAACCAAAATTAAAACAGATTTTATCGCGTTTATAACGATTGCCAAATTAATAAACGTAATGAATACCACTTAAACCTCAACGAGGTGTCATTTTATGAGTTTTAAATTGATCACCCCTCAGTTGGTAAAGAATCTTCGACACCTTGTACTTACTAACTCGGCTCGCCAACCGCCGTTAAATTTTACGACTGCCGGGATTCAGCCGGGCCACGGCGCTCTTACTACAAGCAGGTAAAGCTCAAAATTAAACTACACTTATACATTTTTAGTGCTTGTAAGTTAACGCATTAACCATTTTTTTTATTGAGCGTATTGTCAGTTTGACACGTGATTGTTGAAGATGCACTTTTTTGGTTGTTGGTTAGATTTTTTGTTGGAGTGTAATTAGATTGACATGTGCCGGTTATTAAAGTAAAAAAAAACGTAGTTCGGTGACAATGTTTTATCACCAAGGTGTTCATGAGTTTAAAATTTAAGGATTTATGTTAGAGATAAATATAACGTTTTAATTGTTAAATTTCTGTATCTACCTACCTTGCGGTGATAAATTTCCAAAATGAATTAACTTATAATTTCCCACTTCTAAAGAGTTATTATCTAATATGACAAAATGTATATAATAAAAATAAAAAGTTTGTTTCTAATAAAATTACCACAGTTATCGTTAAAAATCACATTAAACTGTTTAGTGTTAACCCTAAAAGGGCCGCACGTAGCAACCGTTTATCCCAAATCGGTCCCGACCCGAACGCGAACTTTGTTTTGGATCATAACTCGCCGACCCCCGCGAATAAAGATACAAACTCACCTTACGGCGCCGACGGCATACTCTTCACAAAGCACTGTCCACTATGTCACGTGTGTTAAGGCATGAGTGTAATACGTAATATCGCACGTGGGGCAGGTAATGTTTATGGTGTTACGCAACGCGTTTGTCCCGAGCGGCGCGTCAGTGGCGTGTGCCGACCGATGGTTTACGACGCCCCCCGCTCGCGACGCCGCGGCGCAAATCTGCGACTGAGGACGCCACCCCTAAGCACTACACCATTGACGGGAAGACAATCGCAGCGATTAATTGGGTCCAGTCGCAGCGCGATGGGATTGTAGCTGCCGGTAGCACGGGTCCCGGCAAGTGCGGCCTCGTAAAGTTTCTTCGTGTATCGTTCGATGCACCAGACGTTGATACGCCGATCGGCAGGGAGGTTACTCTACTTCGGGAGAACCGTGACGTGGTAGCATTCCCGAAAAAACTTTTTACGCCAAAACACCAATGTTAGTCATTTACGGACACCGTAAATGATATGTCATCCTAAAAAATCAGAACAACCAGTTTGCACAAGATACCTAATTTCAAATTGGTAATTGAACTTCCAGTCACACATATGTGGAAAATACGTAAAACCAATGTAATGAAGTCACACAAGTTCAATGACCTTTATTACCGCAAGTGATGCGCACGCGCCGCTTGCAAGCGGCGCTGTCTCTGCATCGCCGACCGACTCTACTGCATAACTTGACTCGCGCGGTTTTCCCACTGATCACGGGAGAGCGCGTGACGCGCTTACTGCGACGAAATAGTCAGTCGTAAAACTCGTAAATATTCTAATTCTTCTATAATTTAGAGCCGTCGTGACATGTAAGTACCTATAAATTAAGTTTACTTATTTGCGCATAAACTATAAAACTATAATAGTGGCATATGGCATTAAGGAACTTGTATAATAACGGGTATAATATATATTTTATACTAACTAACTACTTACTGTCCCCTCAATTTTCGTTTTCAATGTAACCTGCTTAATTCTAGGAATAAATAAAAATAAGTGTACTTATATGTATAAAAAGTATTTTTATTAAGTATTATTTTAGTTTTTAGTGTGAATTGTAAATATTTTAATGAACAACATTCATATCTTAGTGTTTGTCATTTTAATGTTTATTCATATCTAAATACTACATTCATTTTTGATCTACACAAATTGTGTAAACCATAATTAAAAGTCAAACTGATTAATCATTCAGAATTATTATTACCAACCCTAACATCACAACAGTATCACTAAAATCTGGTCTGGGAACTCCTTACAGAATCTCTGACAGTATTCATGATAGCAAGTGTATTCGATCGTTTTGCTGCGAGGCTCTGAGGTAGTATTCGAGCAGTGCAGCAGCCAAAGTTGATTACTCTTTAGCACCACCCAGGGGACACGTGCAGGGTATCTAAGGTAATCTTCCTGCGGACGCGAGTAACCATTGCCCCCCCACCACGGAAAGGAGCTCTGTCAAGAGAAGTTAAAAAGATCCGAAATGACCCAAATCTCCCCATCCATTCGGAATTTTTGAATCCAGCCAAACACCGCCTAAAATCTAGAAACGCACCCTACAGTATTGTTAAAAGTTGGCCCGAAGGCGATTTCAACGTCAGGCAAGAATGGTTGCAGTCTTGGAGTTCCTTGATGACAGGCAAGCTGGGCTCAGCGATAGTCCCCGGTGACAAAATTTACGGAGTCGAACTCCCAAGACGTGATTGGTGCACACTTAACAGACTCCGGACTGGCCACGGCCGCTGTGCCCAATACAGGCATCGCTGTGGTTGGGCTGCCTCTCCCGCCTGCAACTGCGCTGCCGAAGTGCAATCCATCCAGCACATTATCGAAGAGTGTCCTCTAACTCGCTACACTGGAGGCTCCGCCGAAGACCTGATCAACCTCAAAGACGATGCCATCAAATGGCTAATGAGTCTCAAACTTAATATATAAGTTAAGCTGTATTCGACCTACAACCCTGCCATACGAATAAATAAAACTAAAATCAACCGTACAGTTTCAAACTCCCTAACTGTCAGACTGATTATAAAGCGGCAAAATATCCACCAATGAGAGGCCGTTATTCGGCCGCCATCTTAAATCCCCCTCCCGCTGCAAGCAGAGATGAGCGCAGACGTCAAGAAGATGGATAACTGTCAGGATGCTGTAGGTAAGTATTGGCAGATATTATTAGTGTGTTGGAAGTGAATTTTTTTCCTTTTATAAGTGTTATCCAGGCCTTGTAAAATTATACTACGGATCGTAATGTTTAAAGGTTAAGTGGTAAGCTATGTCTTTTATTATTATATTTTGTTAACAAATACTTACTCGATAATTTTTGTATGTGTGTACGCAGCGTGAAGAGTTTCCTACAAATGTGTTCCAAATAAGTAAGCTTTGGGCAACATCAGCAAAAGATAAATAATTATACTTACATTGTACTTAATAATTGTCAATAATTTAATACTCCAGTATTATCTAAATTTATTAGGGAGTTATTTATGAATAAAATCACTAATTTGGAAAACAGATAACTAAGTGCTTAATCATGGCTATGCTTTGCGTATATTTGTCAAGTTCTCAATAACGGTGTGATTTTGGTCCCAAAATGACATCTTGCGTAATGTAACCTGAAATAATTTCACTTTTAAAACATAACGCTATTTTGACATCATCATGACGTCGCCTTAGAGAGAGATAAGCTTATGTCATTGACCGTGATCTAGGAATTTAATATTGCAGCTGCCATGTTAGTGCATAACGTATTTTCTTAAAAAATATCATTGATGCTGACACACTTACTGACATTGGCTCATACAATTTCTTAATGATTTCTTAGATAGGTTAAGGAAACTGGAACATTCTGTTTTGGCTCTATGCTTGTTCGCCATTTGTACCTACTGACTTTTTTATTAAGAAATAAAGTTTAAATAAAAAATAAGCACGTTCCTTTTAAATCTTTATTGTCATCGTGACAAAAGCGAATAAATACGAGTTTCAATTTCCTTGACTGTAGTTAAGGTAGCAGACACATAAACTTAACATTTTGAACTCGATTAATGTTGGTTTAGTCTAATAAATGTTAAGAATTAGGAGATAATCTTACACATTTTATTGTAGCATTGTTTAGTTTGGCGCTAAGGATACTAGACAACGATAATGACGATATAAATAATGACTCCTATACGAGCAAGAAACTACAACATACTTACTACATTTTCAGTTCCGTCTTCTAGGCATATACATGACAAAAGTAACTGTAATTATTTATAGACATGTATTATGCGCTTACGTTACGACGTTGCTTATGGCAATTCTTCCGTCAAAAAAGGCACACATGCTCCGAGAAAATCCCGATTAAATAGAGAAGTAAATAGTAAGTAGGTATATTGTTGTAGAAACTAGAAAGTAAGCAATATATTAATGAATTATTACTTCCAAGGCTGACTTGAAGAGGAGACCTTCGAAGATACGAGTTCATCTATTGCTCCTTTAAATAAAACCATTTAAACGGATTATATTCCGTATATTAATTGATGATGTTTCGGTACTTTCCATTTACCGTTGTCAAAAGTTGACTTAGAAAAACACAATTTTTGTCTGTCAAAGTTACATCAAATTATATAATTAATCGTTTTATTTAAATGTGTGACAGTCACAAAAACCGAATAAAATATATGAAAAAACGCATTAAATTTAATTTAATGATTTACACAAAATTCTTAATCCATTTCCCAGCCAGTTTTCATTTTTATTTTATATTTCTCTTAAATGAACCCGTTCTTAGTTGCAAGTACAAAAAATACAAATAAAAAATAAAATCTGCATTAAAGTCTCCGTGCTCTAGGCAGGATCACCGATTGCTGAGGCAGCCAGCCAGAATACCTATGAGGATGTTTGAGAGCCCGCGCCGAGAGAACCTGACTGCTCGGGCGGTGCAGTAGGTACAGTGCGATGGAGGCTTAAAAAGCTATTGCTTTTTTCATATTCTATAGAAAAATCATTAATTGCGCGTTCTCATTGGTCAATTTAATTTGACATGCTGCAGAAAATTGGTTCAGACTGGTCCAATTGTCGTTTAAACAGGTCAAATTTATATAATTTGACATGCTGCAGAAAATTGGTTCTGACTGGTCCAATTGTCGTTTAAACAGGTCAAAAATATTATTATTAGTAAAGATTTGACATTTTACAAAGCATGGACAATTATTGTCGTGTTTGCTAGGCTCATGGAAGGACAGTTTTCTAATATAAATATATACTTAGTTTTGAGTACTGGATTTACACTATCTAGAACACATATTGGAGCAGTGTCGTAAAAAAAAAATACTGTTAAATGAAACTAAATATATACTGTGCAAAATTTACTCGTAACGCTTGCCTTTCACTGCAAAAATTAGCGAGATATATAAAAAACGAAGTCATATTTTTTAGCTGATACATAATATATAAGCATAAGGACCTATTAAGTCATAACAAAATGTTATATTTCTTATAGCCGTGTTGTCATTATATCATCCTCATCAACTCATCTTTATGGTCCATTCATATCGGTAAAAGTGTATAGGGCCTCAAATAGCATTCAATATCTTTTTAAAATAAATCAGTGTGTTCTAATAAGAGCCCTAGTGTAAAAAATAAATATAATAAGTGATAATCTAGACAAAGTTTGTGTGACTCCAGACCACGTCAGATACATTCACCAGTTGAATTAAATCATAATAATATTTACAATATTACATTATTTAAGTCCTTTTTCATGCCATGTCTTTGTCATGCTTTTGTCAAGTGTAAAGTTCATGTATGTTTGGATCAATATTATGGAAAAAGAACAGTAATGTATTGAATAAAATGTATTATACATAAAATTATAATTCTTTATCGGGCTCGGGGGTGGAGCATTATCTGGGCTTTCCTAGTTTCGCCTGGTTAGGTCTGCCGTACCGCGTCCTTAGACCGGTAATAGAAGCCCCGCGAAGCGCGTCAATATCGTCTTGTTCTTACTCAAAATTAAATCATCCACCAGGATACAAAAAATAAGTTATCAATTAAGTACAAGCAATGAGCAAAGAAGATACGTATGTACTATTGTGTGAAAGCCCGCATCGCCCAGCTAACGCAGTACTAGGTACTGATAAAACGAAGTTTAATTACATAATTTATGTACTTCATATTCAGAACTATGCCATGTTCCATGTTCTAGCCAATGAAATGGTAAACCCTACTTACGACAAATAAAAAAAAAATACACAACTTTTCAAGCTAATTTTGTGATCCTGAAGTTTTTTAAGTTCGATTTTGTAAACGGCGGATTAAACACTACGCTTTTGTGATTTATAGTAATATCTAAGCTACTTTTTTTTTTGCACTTACATAATGTACGCCTACATGATATAATGCCTATTTAATGGTAGTCGACAGCAGCAAGTTTTGCTTGTTATTTGTTATGGACCAAGTGGGTATATAATCACTATTCAGTAAGTATACTTAATGATAAATAAAGCCTAACCGGCATATATATCGGAATTATGAAAAATGCCCTCACTTATCACTTTATCCATGAAAGATAGGTAGGTACACAATATACGTACAGACCTGTCTGAAATTTCCCGTCCTCTTAAACTTAGCACCTACTAGTTTAAACTAGGTCGATGCAGTCAGCCACCGGCTAAGCTTGCACCATAGATTGGAGCGGAGTTTTTTTTTTCGAAATTTTCTCTTCGTCACGACCTAGCGAAATTTAATTTTTGCATTTTAAAACAAAAATTTCTAAAATCGGTTGAGAACTCGCTGAGATCTGCGCATTGTCACAAAGTCCATTCGAGTCGATCTATGGGAGCTTCGCTCGCTCCGCTCCAATAAATAGTTGCATCCTTGGAAGTGGAAAAAGACAAATACTTTTCCTGGCAATATTCACAAATATATTATATGTAAAATTTAGTCTAAAAAATGCTATTATACCTTCATACTTTCTATATACTCGTAATATAACAGTTAACACCTATTTTGTTATCTATGTTAAGCTACATTACACAGTACGCTACAGTACGTAAGCTACAGTACATTTAAAAATGCACCAAAATATGTATAAAAAATATTCATTAAAATAAAATACAAGTAGAGCAACTTTCCAGACAACAGCACTGCACAATTCGTTCGCCACATTCCACAGCACGTTTCAAGCATGCCGTAAACAGCTGATTTCCCCGATATACTCTCTTCTCCTTTATCGCGTAGTAAAACACGTAATAAAACAGAGAAAACTATACTTTATGGGCTCCCACTGGGGTTGCGCGGCCGGCGTGCGTGCCGCCATACTACGGTAAAAGGACGTAACTTTATATGGGCGTCGTACTCAGATACGACTTTCTATGGTAGCACGGCAGCGTAACCTACAAGCGGCTATTTCGAGATTTACGATCTGGGAATTGTGTGTAAGAGGGAGATAAAAATATAAACTCTCCACCGACGGCGAAGCTGAGCGGCCCGTTGATGCTCAGAGGACAAGGCGAGCACAGTACACGGCAACCGAGACGATGAAATTATGTCCTAAATGATTTATCAATGAGTACTGAATTGACCTATAGTAAATATTATATATTTTTCTAAATTCAATGTATATTAAATTTGAATGTGAGATACCTAATAATAGAAAAGGAAAAGATGTTTTAGGAAGTCATGAAATTTTTTAGTTTTTTTGTACTCTCATGATAGCGTCTAAAATTTAACTTAAACTTGCTATGTTCGATAATATCTGATACATTATTAATACAAAATAAATTTAAGTAAGTATAGATAGTTAGTAATACCTACTCATACTCAATTATTATTAAAATGAAAACATTTTACAAGTCAATAGGTACATTATATATAAAAAAAAACATTTCTGTTACTTACTATAAAATTTTCAAATAAAAATTATTATAAAAATATTAATTATCAAATACAAATTATTAAATTTAGTTTCATTAAAAATTGTGTATTTTCAATCACACACTGAAACACAGAATATCCTACAATATAAGAACAAACGAGTTGCACAAAATATACAAATAAAATTAGACAACACTCGTTAGATTGCTACAATCAAAACATTCAAGATAATGTCAAAATTCTGCATGTACTGTAACCGCGAGCATACCAACTCATCTTTACGTCTGTGTGCGTAATTTAAACTATCCGCATGGGACCGATGAGCGTTATAGCTTTCCCTTTTGTTTGGTTAAGTTATGGCTACGTTAGAGTGAGAGGTCGTAACTCGCGGAGTGCGTCTACAAGTGACATGTTTATGGGCGGGCGCGTGGCGGCAGGGGGAGCCAGTCTTGAATATGGCGCCGGGAAGGAAGCACGGGCATGATTTTTTGAGGATTTTCTCTTTTTTTTTTATTTGATTATAAAAAATGTTAGAATGAACGACATCCTCCGATATCTATAAAATTAGATTTAAAAAATAAATAAAATGAAAAACAAAATTTAAACAAGGCTAAAATAAACAGTATATTATCATTTATCAATAAAGTAGATTCGAAAATTATCGTAAAAAAAAAAACATTATTCAAACTAAGTTAGAATATGCCTTTAATAAAATAGAGAAACATAGAATTAACAATATTTTTAGAACCGAGTAGGTACTAATTAAGCAAAATAAATCCTTATTCCTATTATTATAAGGCCCGCTAATGCTGAAGGCACATCAAGCGCCTAACTCTGGCAGCGAAAGTGACGCTACAGGTGGCACGCGGTGTGACCCGACCCTTACAGGCCCTTCCAATAAATTAAATGAAGGTGCTTAGCTGTTATGGTTCACACTATAGGTTTGATGGTGCTTATTAGACTAATGACTGCTTTTAGGGGTTGCATAGAGCGAAATTAAAAGTAATGTAGAGTCGTTTACAAAAATTACATCCAGTTTCTGATGATAAGTACAACGTGTTAGTACTAGAGATGCCACGAATAGTGAATTGGCCGAATACCGAATATTCGGCAACGCTGTCGGCCGAAGCGCCGAATATTCGGCCGCCGAATATTCGGCCGATCCTTACAAGTGGTGGTCAGCAAACGAAAAACAATACCCGAACCTTTCGAAATTTGCAAAAGTTTATCTTTCTTCGCCTGGAAGTAGCGTTTATAGTGAGAGGTTATTTTCTGAGGCTGGTAACGTTTACGATGAAAAGCGCAATCGTTTGCTACCAAAAAATGCTGAAAAGCTCGTTTTTATCCATCACAACTTACCACTGATTAATTTTAAGTACTAAAATGTTGTAATTTGGAAATAAATACATAATTTTGAGTAAAATAACGTGTCTTTTTTTACATAATTTGCTATTCGGTATTCGGCCGAATAGTACGCACTATTCGGCCGAATACCGAATAGCAAAAAAGTGGCCGAATACCGAATAGTTGCCGAATATTCGTGGCATCTTTAGTTAGTACCTACCTACATATTTAACTGTACTTCGATGAATTGAAGACCTTTAGGGTAAAATTTTTTCATACACTGAAAAAAATATTTTTCTACAATACTACAAGAACGTGTGGTTGTGAAATATGTAGTTATGGCAACTGAAATGTAGTTGTATTAATCAAAAATATTTTAACGTGTATTATGTGGATTGTAATCGTCACTGCATGAATCTAGTTAAACGCAGTTTGGTACTATTTACAATTGCATTGTATAAATAAAGATCCAAGCGTAATAAATACAAAACGGTTTGTAATGCGAACATTTTCAATGTATAAATAAAGATAGATAATGTAATAGAAACAGAATTTTTGTTATTTTTACAATGCGCATTTTGCTACAATTTTTTCTTACAATTGCATTGTATAAATAAAAATTCAAGCGTAATAAATACAAAATGGTTTGTAATGCGAACATTTACAATGTATAAATAAAGATAGATAATGTAATAGAAACAGAATTTTTGTTATTTTTACAATGCGCATTTTTCTACAATTCTTTCTTACAATTGCATTGTATAAATAAAAATTCAAGCGTAATAAATACAAAATGGTTTGTAATGCGAACATTTACAATGTATAAATAAAGATAGATAATGTAATAGAAACAGAATTTTTGTTATTTTTACAATGCGCATTTTTTCTACAATTTTTTCTTACAATTGCATTGTATAAATAAAGATTCAAGCGTAATAAATACAAAATGGTTTTGTTATGTATAATAAGCATTGTAATGCGAACATTTACAATGTATAAATTAGAAACAGAATTTTTGTTATTTTTACAGTGCGCATTTTTCTACAATTTTTTCTTACAATTGCATTGTATAAATAAAGATTCAAGCGTAATAAATACAAAATGGTTTTGTTATGTATAATAAGCATTGTAATGCGAACATTTACAATGTATAAACAAAGATAGATATGTAATAGAAACAAAATGTTTGGTATTTTTACAATGTGCATTGTAATGTCAACGCATCAACTAGTTGCGTGGGCGGCGAGGGAGGGGTAGGGGACGCTTAGACGCTTAACTTATTGCGTCATACGTCAACCGACCGTCACTCGGTAGTCTGTACTCTGTATCTGTATACGATAACAGGATTAATCATTGTGCAAGTGCTTATTTAAATGTGTCTACAATCATGGATGAGGAAGTGGCAAACTTACTGAAAACGTGGAATTTGGAAGAATACACGGAAGTCGTTGCAAGTAAGTGAATCTATTTCTTAAAATTAAGTCGAGTTTAAATCTAATAAAAGCATGGACGAAGCAATGAAATCAATGAAAGATAAATCTCAAGGTAACCATATTTCTTTGTATTGTTTCTATTTTCTCTTCACTGATTATTAGGGTTCCGTACCCAAGGGTAAAAAACGAAACTCCGCTGTCCATCTGTCTATCTGTCTGTAATTTCACAGGTGATATATTTCTGTTGCCGCTTTAACAACAAATACTAAAAACAGAATAAAATAAATATTTAAGTGGGGCTCCCATACAACAAACGTGATCGGTTGCGTTAACTTTACATCTCATTTGTATGCGGCGCCATACATACCAGGTGCGAACGTAACTTAACCCGGTCAATTAAGATAGGAAGTGTTTGTACGGAACCCTCTACTCTCCCTGCGCGAGTCCGACGGCACTTGGCCGGTTTTTGATTAATCATCTATAAATCCATCGTAGTATTTAGACGTCGTCGTAGATTGTAATGAAATGAAATCGTGCATTCATCACAATATGTATATCAAAGCAAGCCGTTTGCATGTTTGATAATGTGTTTATTTGGTTTTCAGGAGGCAATGCAGAAGAAGCTGAAAATATCGACGCCTTTTTTATGTTGTCATTACTAGTCGGTCAACCTTTGCTGAAGAAACCCAAGAAAAGATGCTGGAGGCCTTCAAAGCAAGAAAGAGGGCGAGTCGCGTAGCAGCACGAACAGCTGCCCCTCCCACTTCCTCATCCACGATTGTAGGTAGACACATTTAAATAAGCACGTGCTCGTGCACAATTATTAATCCTGTTATCATATACAGAGTACAGACTGCCGATGCCGGTCGGTTGACGCAAATAAGTTATGCCCCAGTTTGTCTAAAATTACTTTGCATATTTATTCAGTTTGCCTAATATTCGTTTAGTCTAAAGTCATTTCGCTTAATGAATATTTTGCACAATCTTGTTTTGGCGAATTTTCATATTGCCTAATTTTTGTATATATAATTTCATTTTATCTATTATTCAACTTATATAATTACATTTCCTAAAAACACTAGTTTGCCTACTACAATTTTTTTATCATTTCAGTTTGCCTACTTTGCACAGTACCTATATTATTCTACGTATACTTACTTTTCAATATCCACGCAGTAGAGAAGTTAAATTTGGGTCGCAGTTCAACCTAACACTCCTCCTCGCTTCGCTCGTCGTCGTACCTAACCTAAGCCAAGTCAGACCTGCCTTAAGGTTAAATTTTAGTGTTAATGTTATGTCCATAAAATGTTTTTTTTTTTTAGTTTAAATAACATGGCAATATAAGAATTAGTTAAACTAATATTAAACAAAACAAACTTTATTAAAAGTGATGATTAGACTAAACGAGTTTCGATAAAGTGATCATGTATTGAAACAATAATTATGAAAACTGAAATTAGGCAAACCGTTGGTTATACTAAAAGTTGTTAGGCAAACTGAAATTAGGCAAATAATTTTTGGCAAATGGGACTTTACCAGTAACGGCACAACACTCCTACCGCTACTTGAAGCTAGATGGCGGCTATTTATTTAATATTATATCGCTCCTATAATAATATCATTTTGTTGTTTAGTAGTTTAAGAATAATACCTACATTGCACCTTTGTAACTGAATTAGGCTGTGTTTACGGTGAATAAAATGTTCCTTTTGTGTACTATTTACCTACCTACCTGGTTGGAAATTAATTGTACCATTGTAGTTTGCAAGTTAGGGGCATTTTTTTCATATATAAATCTGGTTTATATGAATAAAATGTACCTACTATACAATGAAAAAGTACTTTTTTTATAAGGATTCATGTGAAAAGATGTACCTAAAGAAAAGTACATTCCTATCGCCATCGAAAAAATGTACACATCATATTTTTCCGCCGGGTCCGTCAGGCAGTATGCTCTTTACCAATAGAATTAGTCTTCTTCTTTCCAGTTTTAATATAAAATAAATAGAGCATATTCCCTGGCAGGCCCGGCTGTAAAAATTATGTGTACATTTTGTAATGACGATAGGAATGTACTTTTCTGTCATGTAATTAGGTACATCTTTTCACATGAATCCTTATAAGAAAAAAGAAACGCTTAATGTCCTTAACTGGTAAACTACAAAGGAATAATTAATTTTCAACTGGGTGCATAGCAGTACATAAAAGGTACATTTTATTCACTGTAATCAGTAATCACATCCTGGTTCAGAGATGTGACCCGGCCAGTAAGCATTGCACCCTTAATAATTTGTTTTATTTGTTGAGTACATGATAATGAATGATGCAAAGAGCATTAACTTTTATTTAATTTTTTTAATATGTTTATACCAAGCGAAGGTGTGTTAAATAAAGTATTTAATTTTATTTTTTGAGTGTTATTTATTTGTAAATTATGTACCGTTTGTCAAGTATGAGTTTGAGAAACAAAGACTGTTCTCTATTTATGAAATTCGTGGTTCAGAAATACCCACAACATACCTTCATAAATAAATGTTTACAGCTGCCTGAATCATGTATGTAATAAATTAATTATTTAGGTTATGTATGAGGCTCGGTATTTTCTTTTTTTTTTCTTTTTTGTATATTATTAAGACCACGAAGTCATAAATAGAGACAGACTTCAACCCCATTAATAAATAAAAAAAAATAAAAAAAATTAAAGATAGGTAACTACCTGATGGTTTGTTTGTAATACTGATTATTAATATTGTTCACGTATCTAACAACAATGGATTGTAATGGTTACTATACCCTGTTTTTTTTAAACTGTAAAGTATTATGCCATACTATTTATGTGCAAGAACCAAATTAATGTACCGTTCTTTTTACTATCGCGCACTTTACAGTAAAAAAATACAGAGATACTTAGAACGAATTTTACTGAGTGCAGTAATTCTTATAACAGAGTTTTTTTTTTACAGCTTGTAACGAAATATCTATGCTCATATATTTTCCCAGACATTCTATTTATGATAACTGTTTATGTTTTACAGAAAAAGTTTCGTACAGGAAGTTTAAAAAGTATCAAAGTGAAAATTCCTCGAAAACAAGGTGTGGCCCGCCGCAGAATTTTTGGTTTTGCCGCGCTTTTAGAAGTTCATGATTCACTTGCCAGACTTACTTTTAAATTAAACTTCCTGTACGAAACTTGTTCTGTAAAACATAAATAGTTATCATATTAACAAATAGAATGACTGGGTAAAGTTATGAGCACAGATTTTTGTTACACGCTGTATAAAAAAATATCTGTTACAAGAATTAATGCTCTCATTACAATCCGTTCTTGTAACGTGAAAAATATTAATCAGTATTACAAACAAACTAGGTAATTACCTTTACTAAAAGCCTTGTACCCACTACGACACGATGGGTAAACAATACATTAAGATCTAGTTGCCATTACAATCCGTTCTTGTAACGTGAACAATATTAATCAGTATTACAAACAAATCAGGTAGTTACCTTTACTAAAAGCCTTGTACCCACTACGACACGATGGGTAAACAATACATTAAGATCTAGTTGCCATTACAATCTGTTCTTGTTACGTCAACAATATTAATCAGTAATACAAACAAATCAGGTAGTTACCTTTACTAAAACCCTTGTTCCCACTACGACACGATGGGTAAACAATACATTAAGATCTAGTTGCCATTACAATCTGTTCTTGTTACGTCAACAATATTAATCAGTAATACAAACAAATCAGGTAGTTACCTTTACTAAAACCCTTGTTCCCACTATGGCCTGATGTGTATACATAACAATAACATCAAGTAACTATAAACATTTTTGCATTGTAGTCGTTACAATGTGTTTTATAGTTTTCACAATTTTGATTTAACTAGAACAGTCTGGTTATGTTTACAAAGAGTTTTGTCGTCACATATACAGCAAAACAGTCCTGTATAGATAACAGGATTCTGGTTACCAGTACGAGACTTTTTTTTCAGTGTAGCTTAACTTGGAGCTTTCTAAAGTCCTACCATGGCTACCATGCTACTCATTTTTTTTTCAGTTCTGTCATATTTCCACATGAAAAAAATTGTAGGTATAAAAGTACTTACCTACCAGAGGGAGATTTCGCTTAATAAAACCTACTGTTTCTTCAGGAGCAGTAAATAGATAATGGTACTTAATAGCCATTAATTGCGCAAGCCAATGGGAACCGGGTTGTATGGACGCCACGCTACAGATACCAACTTATTATTTGACCCAGTAATCAAAAATGCTAATGTGACAAACAATTATAATGTCTTCAATAAGTAAACATAGCAATTTATAAGCAGTATCAAGATGCATCTAAAATGCAACGAGCATGAAACAAGCCACTCTTAATTTGTTTTATCTGAGGCATCTCACGGGCAGACTACATCAAGTGAGCTTCAAGAGTAGGTAGAGCTGTCATACATTCCACGTGTATTTAATGTAGGTAAAACAGTAAGAAGGTATTATTAAAAACCGGCCAAGAGCATGCCGGGCCACGCTCAGTGAAGGGTTCCGTACCGCCCTACCTTCACAATAGACGGGCTTAAAACAGCGGTTTTAACTGTTTTAAGCCCGAGGTTTAAATTACGAGAGAGATTCAGGCTCTATAAAAGGTCGTAAACGCCAAAGTAACCGGTAATTACTTATTACCTTCTGGATGTTATCGATTATACGCACCAGATTGAGCGGAATGTTTTAATGAAATATGGCACTTAACTAATATGTGTAACGTTCGAAGTATAAGGACACCGCGCGGCACTTACGTCATTTTAAAGAAAATTATGAAATTTAACGAAAACTCAGAAACGGATCGACCGATTTTATTCAATATAGTTTTCATTGAAAGTACTTATACGGCCTCATTTTCATGAATTTTTCCATAATTTTTTGACCAGTGGTTGTGAAGTTAGAGGGGACGCTATTTTTTTTATTTTCGGAGCGAATATGTACAAAACTGCTGAATACCAAAAAATAATGTTTAGAGACCCCTATTGTTTTTAAAAGCCCTATTCAACAACACCCCACACACTAGTGTTGAAACGAAAAAAATAATTCACCCCCGCTAAAGGTGTTCGAGAGGTACCCGAACAAATTTTTTTTTTTGTATTTTACAGTTTTGTCGGCGTGAAACATACACATACTCCCACCAATTTCAGCTTTCTAGTGCTAATGATGACGGAGCTAAGCCGCGGACGGACGGACAGACGGACATGGCGAAACTATAAGGGTTCCTAGTTGACTACGGAACTGTTAAAATGGTTTATAAATTATAGCTATCCAACCTTATGTATCAGTAGTATCAGTACTCATGTTAGTTTATGACATATATAAAAGAATCACATCAGGTGACACCGCCGTTCAGTTTGCTGTTGTATATTTTTATCTCTATAAATAATTAGTTTTCCCATCTAAAACTGCGTATGTTATTTGGTTATGGGCCCAGAAAGCCCAGCAGAGTCATCGGGAGTGCAGTGAATGTATAAACATAAAAAATATTTTCATAAAAATAGTTCGTCGAAATTTGACATAAGAGACAAAAGAAAATTTTCTTCGGAAAATATCAACAAATAATTCTATGGCTTTTATTGAAAAACTAACGGGTCGTGATCACTATTCGACATGGAGATTTGCGGTAAAAACCTACCTGCAACACGAGGACTTATGGAAATGTGTTGAGTATGAAAGTTCCGTGACCGTAGACTCCAACTTAGACACGAAAGCACGATCAAAAATTATACTGCTAGTTGATCCAATTAATTACGTGCACATTCAGGAAGCCACGACTGCAAAAGAGGCATGGACGAACTTAGAAAACGCATTCAATGACTCCGGGCTAACGCGCCGTGTGGGACTACTAAGAGACTTAATTACAACAACATTAAACGGATGTCACAATGTCGAGGAATATGTCAGTAAAATGATGAGTACGGCACACAAACTCCGCAATATCGGGTTTAAGGTCTCCCAGATAGTTATCAGCCCATGATTCTGGCGATGGAAAGTTCTGGTTTGAAAATCTCCGCTGACTCAGTTAAAGCCAAAATTCTACAGGATGTACGACAAACCGGCTCGAATGCATTTGCCGTAAATCATAGGCATGGTTCAAATCGTAATGGTTACATTAAGTATAATGAGACTCAAACAAGCAAGGGGCCACGGTGCTATACATAGTTGCAATAAATTTGGTCATATTAGCACAGAGAGGCAAAGAACAAGAAGAAGAGCCAGTGCTCAAACTACGCAGCAGCTTTTGTGGCATCAACATCAAATGATTCCTTTTGGTACGTAGACTCTGGCGCATCAGTACATCTGACAAAGCACCAAAACCTACTTTTTGACGTGACAGAACCGTCAATTAAATTCATCAAAGTCGCTGTCAGTCAAAAGCTGTGGCAAAATAAGTTTGAATGTTTGTGATGTCAAAGGCGAGCAAAAGAATATACTTCTCCAGAATGTCCTCTACGTGCCTGATCTTGCTACAAACTTGCTTTCTGTGAGCCAAATCATCAAGAACGGCGGCCAAGTAAGATTTAATCCTAAAGGCTGTTTAATTATGAATAAGGACAATGTGATTGTTGCGACGGCAAGCTTAGTTGACAATATGTACCGGCTAAACACTAATGATGATCACGCATACATATCCGCAGTTGACGACAAGAACGCATGTCTCTGGCATCAACGCATGGGCCATCTTAACTTCTCGGACTTGAATAAAATGAAAGATGCTACTGTTGGAGCACAAATGTCATCGAAAGACACCGTTGTGTGCCTAACTTGTTTCAAAGAGAAACGAACACAATCAACATTTAAAGAGGACGGTTCCCGAGCTACGCAAAAGCTAGAAATCGTTCATTGTAATCTTTGTGGTCCGATGGAGATAACGTCACTGGGAGGAGCGAAATACTTCATAACGTTTATTGACGAATTCACAAGGATGCAGTTCGTGTACTTTTTGAGAAACAAGTCCGAAGCCTTAGCAAAATTTAAAAAGTTCAAGGATGAAGCAGAAAATAAACTTGAATGTAAGGTAAAGTGTCTCAGGTCTGTCAATGGCACTGAATATATTAATAAGAACTTCTCAGACTTTCTTGTGACCTCAGGTATTGAGCACCAAATAACCTCACCGGACCAAGATGATGTTTCAGATACGATGAATCGCACGTTGGTTGAGACAGCGAAGTGCATGCTCCTAAATGCCAAGCTAAGCAAGCTGTACTGGGCTGAAGCTGTACATACAGCTGCCTACATCGCCTGCAGATCACCAACCCGAGCGCTGTCATGCAAAACACCAATTGAATTGTGGTCAGAAATGAAACCAGATGTAAGTCATATGAGGAGTTTTGGGTGCGAAGCAATGGTTCAATTACCGAAAGAGAAAAGTAAGAAGTGGGACATCAAAGAAAAAATGCTATTTGTCGGCTACTGTGAGTATACCGAAGGGTACAGGTTCATTAAGCCCGGGTCCCAAATAGTTGTGACAAGTCGCGAGGCTGTCTTTCTTGAATCTACCGTGAAGAAAAATTTCGTTCCGGTTGAGTTAACAAACGAAAATTCCAGTTCAATAGATCAGCAAGAAGGAAATAGCGATGATGACGACACCGAAAACTACGATTCCAGTCAGTCAACTGCAGAAATAACAGTTCAATCAATAGATGAAGCTGAACTGTCAGAAGGGTCTGAATACGTACCTCATAGGGCTTGCATTCCGGAATTTCGAAACTCCGGAATTTCGGACGATTTTTCCGATATTACAACTCCGGAATTATGGACGTCCAATATCGAAATTCCGGAATTGAAAAGACTATTTAATGTAGTTTCTAGACAGTAATATGAGATATTTTGATGTGAAATCCAAGGCCATTGATGTCTATGATAGAAATGTGTGATGAATGTGCTCGGTAAAAACTTACGATAGTGACAGGCGGGGTATGGAACGTCAATATAATAAATGTCATGGGGTATCTCAGGTTGTTAATAATTTTACCATCAGGCCAATAAATCTCATGAAACCATAGACAGAAAAAGAAAGCTAAAAGACGGAATCAAAACAACTGAAAGGAAGAACTAGAAGGACCTGAACTGATCCTACTTCTACCATTTTCCTGGCTGAGCGTCACACTGAGTAAGAACATGAAGATGGAATAGCAGCAATACTGGTCTAACTTAGGTACCTGCAGGCTCTTCCGACATTTTGTCCCGGATTGTCGTGCAAGCTAAGGCAACTAAGGAGGCCCCAGCTCTGGCTTATAACTGAAGCAATAACCGGACATGCCTTACCAAAAAACACTTATTTACTCTAGGTGTCACTGACAGCCCTCTTTGCAGAGCCTGTATGGAGGCAGAGGAGGCAGCCGTCTATGTCATTCTCGAATGTCCTGGAGAGGCCAATTACCGCGCACAACACCTCGGGTCACCGAAGTCACTCCCAGAAGCCGATGGTAACATAAAGGGACTGCTAAGTTCTCTGGTAGAGTTGGTTTGGCAAAAGTAGTTCCCCTCACGCAAAATAGGCGTATGGTAAGACATCGAGTTGCGGAAACCTAGCCCGCGATAATAGAACCTGTAAACAACTGAAAGAAGAACTTAAATCAATGAATTAATCATTGAATGAGGTGGTCCACTTTAGCTTCCCGTTGACTCCACGGATGCTCAAAATACGCATCGTTGTCAATGGGATGACCGATGATAAGTGACTCGTGTGAGACTGTGCTGATCACCAAGAGGCGGGCTAAGACATTGCTAAGCAAGCTTTAGATTACGACATTTTTGATGTGTACACTAAGTCAGATATTGGAGCGTCTGTGTGGACATCACTCTCGGGATGAGAACAAAGAAAAAGACATAAATATGTAGCATTTATGTACAAATTAATTGTATTGATTGAGAAAGACGCAGTAGAACCGTCTAAATATATTATTTAAACTGCGAATTTTCTGAAAAATGCTCTTGAGATTAAATGTCCGCAAAATTTGACCTCAAGGTATTTCTGAGACTTGGATGAAAAGTCTTGTTAAATCTCTTGACCTCAAAAACCTCGAAAATTAGGACATCGATTTCCGCCTGCAATTGTAAAAAAATACTCGTTTTTTGTATACTTTTGTAACCAGTCAATTCCGGAACCAGTTCCGGAATTCCGGAATTGAGTGCCAATCTCAAAGTCAATTCCGGAATTGGAAAACCATGCCGATATTGCAAGCCCTAGTACCTCAAACGAAGCATGTTAAGCCCGAGGCTAGTTCAATGACATTAAGGCCAAGGAAGCAGCACAACGCTGAATCCTCTGCTGCTAAGCCAAGTGGCTTTTATGTTACAGCGATGAGACAAGTTTAGCAACGCTTACCTACCAGGAGTGTATTAACTCAGTAGACGCTGAAAAATGTAAAGTCTCGATAAATGAAGAATCGGGAGTAGGTTTTCATTTTCAGGAGATACCCTCATCGACTGGCAATGTACCCCAAAATTCTGCCTTGAAGCTGGAGGGTAATGAGAAAGCAAACAGAGACGACATCTCATTCAGAGGAGCTGCAGAATCACGGAAGCACGCCACAACAGTAAGCGGACCATACATAATGTACGCTGGGACCTTGGTGAGTCGATTCTTTACTAATTTTTATCAGAATCACTGGAGCACCATACTTAATCGTCTTAAAGCTACTAAGGATTATGGTATCTGCTGTCAACCAGGCATGGCAAGCGTATTGGTCGGTTACAGTGACGCTGATTACGCCAATAACCCCGACATCAGACGCTCTGTCACTGGATACGTACTTATGACGAACTGCGCAGCTTCGAAAGATATTTGGGCAAGGACGCCAATGATGTCTGACTTTAGTCTATTTAAACAAAGATTCGTCTGTTTGAATATTAACAGTGCTATGTGTATGATTAAAAATGTGAACTACTCGTATCACGAACTGTGCAAACAAATTAAATTCAGAGACAAAATTGGTACTTATGCACAAAAGTGGACAAACATGAGTGAACTTATAAATATTTAGTTGTTGTTAATTTTATAGGTCACTTATATGTCATTTTGTATGTCACTTTATTAATTGTTTTGTTTTATGTTTGCATGTCTGTCTTTCTGTTCGTACTGATCTCATAAACGTAAGATAGCTCAAATTTGGCAGGAGTGTTAAAATAGTTTATAAATTATAGCTATCTAACCTTCTTATGTATCAGTACTCATGTTAGTCTTTGACATATATAAAAAGAATCACATCAGGTGACACCGCCGTTCAGTTTGCTGTTGTATATTTTTATCTCTATAAATAATTAGTTTTCCCATCTAAAACTGCGTATGTTATTTGATAATGAGATATTTTAGTGCCCTGAATTTAACTTGAATGTGCTCAATTGTCTCAAAGTAAATATACGGCTAAAAGTATTAACCTATCTTTTTGGCTTTGCTGTCAGCTGCTGATTATTTGCGGCTAAGCGGGTAAAAATGGAAGTAAAACTGAAAGTCAACTCACACGCTTACGCACCGGCCACAACTACGGCAGCAAGCGGCGGCCATAGGTGGGAGCGAAAGGTCCGAGCGTTGAGTCTCGCTCACTCGTATGGCCTCCACTCAAGCTGCTGCCGCCGAAGTCGTGCTAGAGAATTTCTATAGCTAGGTAACTTATAAATTCCTCGACTAAGATTGAATGTCCTTTTTTCCTCCATATAATTGTTGACCATGACCACCCTATTCTGTATCCGTTCCTTACACAACCATGAGTAAAGCCACTCTCTGTTTCAACATTTATTACTGATTGATTTAGTCTCACACCGGTTTTCAAAGACGGGTGTCTCACAAAAAAAATCATCAGCATTCAACGCTCAATCCAATCCAAAACAAGACCCAAATATTTTGTTTGCCAGGAACATTCCGAGTACTGGCGACTGTAGAAGTGAAACCACACCACTCAGGCGCAGCGTGACTTGCAGCGGAATCGCCGATTACCTTCCAGGGTCGTATGCAGAGCGCCTCTGTGTACTAATATACTTATTAACTCTATCCGTCCGTGCCGTGCGGCCTCTTATGGTTTACCGTTTTCGAATTGTTGGCCTATGAATACGTTTGGCTTGTCTAGTCCTGTTTACTGTGCTGGAATGTTATTTGTAAGGTCAGTGATCCTTGGTTGAAAAAGGCTGTTTTTATGATAACGTGGTTCCCCAACTAGTATACAGGGCGCATAAGCACTTATACAACCCTTTTACAGCTAATTTAAGTTGAATAAGAGCTGTTTAATCGCTTATTCAGCCTGTAGGTATACTTTGGTTTTGTTTGGACTCAGAGAGTAGTACCTGTTAAGTGTCATATTAACCCTCTGGGGGGGGGGGAAATCACATTAGAATGCCATCCGTTGGGCGACTTCGGTGCCAAAAGAACAAGTACTAAGGGTTATAGCGTTTCAACCTACTAGTAATATGTCATAGAGAAAGGTTATATAGCTGAAGGAAGACTTCACGTTTCAACTTTAGTTACAGCGGTTCGACCAAATTCTTCTTCTTTGTCGTTTTCACTCTTGGCAGAGTGGTCGTGGTCATCATTTCAGATGTTGGTGGCAAGCTTCACAACACGCCGCCATTCTTCTCTGATAGCCGCCTTCCTCGTACATTCGTGTAGTGACGATTAGCCATTTATTGCAGTTTTTATTTGATCTGTCCATCTCATAGGCGATCTGCCTCGTGGCCTGGTTAAATAAGTGATAACAAATAGTAATGACTAATTGACGTCATTACTATTTGTGTTGACATCAGATGATCGGTCTGATAGTGATGGAGCTAAAGAAAGACAAGCTAAAGTAGTAAACATAACGATCCATGTGGGATGCCTTAATTATGCGATGAAAGTTAGATTCTCTGGGCCAGTAAACAAAACGCCATCTCTCGAATAAGACTCGAGTGAAATTGCGGAAAAATTATATTTTGTTGCTGTACAAGTAGATGCCAAACGGAAACCTAAAAAATTCTGTGCGTATCTAAATATTTTCGATAAGCCGTTCATTAGCTACGATTTATTCGTATCGGATATCCGTCAATAGAGTTTTGCATGTCGAAATTCTCGAGGTAACCGGTAGCCATTTATTAAAATATATATTAGGAATAGATTTGAAAGTATTCAGATTAGGAAACCATAAATTGCATTAGGCATGCATGGAGCTATTTCGGTCTGAGGGAGATGCGGTTAATAGTGTGTAAACACGCGTCGCGGCAGTTGATTTGATTTGCTCTGATATAACATTTTTTTTGAGGCAGCAAATTCTCTTGCCGGTTTGTCCGATAATATTTAAAATAAGAACGAGTTTTTGCCCCTATGGCAGCAGCCAGTTTCAAAAATAGGGTGTATTACACAAATAACCTCGATGATTTTTTATTAAAGCAGTAACGTCTGAACGTAAACCAAATGTTGCGCTACGATGCATCCTAAGGCATGTTGAAGCAACTGGTTGAAAGATTCAATGGTTCTGACATCTGGTTCGGTGGTCCAGTTGGTAGGACACCCGCGTTGGCCCGGAAAACCGTTGGAAACGCAGGTTCGAATCCTGTCTGAAGCATTAAATTTTTAAATTTTTCGCTTCATTGTAAACATTTATGCGATGCTTTTAGTCCGGGTACTTAATTTGGATATTCTTTTGTTTCTCTGAAAGTATAGTTTATTTCTGACTGCAAGCAATTTTCCGGAGACGGTTTTTCATACATAGGTGGGTGGTTCTACTCACAAGGGAATCTTCCGCGGCTCACCTTATTTTGTATACTTTTTGTAGGCAAATTATATTGATTTACGATCGAAACTGTACAACTAAATGGTTTCTAGTATGACACTGAAAATTAGCTAAGCCCTAAATATATATCTCTCAAAAATTGTACTTTAAAGTACCAAATTCTCAGTCTCCAGGCATGTCTCTCGGACGAAATCAAAGCTTAATGGCTGCATCATAACTGCATTTTGAGTATCTACGTAATATTTTCGCTAAAATACAAATCTATAATATATGTAGTTTCAATGTGTTTGTCTAATTTTACCTTAAATGCGATTATATTTTGTCCCTCGTTTTTTACCTCAGTCTCCTGCTACATCAAAACACGTTAAAATCAGTTTGAGTTACCACGTCTAGCGCGTTGCTGTTCGGTCTGAGTGAAAGATCGAAGTGAAGTTAGCATATAAATGATCGCGTTTGTCTCGGTTCGCGGTTGGCTTAGTCGCTACGGCGAGTTGTGTAAGTGAAGTTGTGCTACGGCCAGTCAGCTTAACAGTATCCTATCCTGGCCCGTATTTATTTAAAATCCATTGTTTTCTATACACTTTTTTTGCATTCATAGGTCGTAAATTCGTTGCATTAGAGTATAGAACTGCATGATTTCAATATTAAATGTTGCATTGACGTAGTTATTGGCTAAAAACTTACAATAATCTCAGTATCCTGTCCTCAGTCTCCAGGGCCCATGTATTGTACAAATGGTCATAAATTTGGTATATTTTATTTTTTGACTGGCCCGTTTGAGATCAGTAAAAGAACGACCTCCGCTAGGCGTTAAGCTACTTTTCTGACCTTAGATGTTAAAAAAATGGTGTGCCGCAAATCACTTAATTTTCGTCCCTCCTGAGTAGAACCACCATTTCATCTATCATACCTGTATAGGTATGATAGATGAAATGAAATGAAATAATTTATTCAGTAAGTAGGCCACAGGGGCACTTTTACAAGTCAGATTGTGAATCTACCGGTATTTCGCAAAAGGAGACCGTTGTTGAGAAGAAAGTCGAAAGAAACTCAACAGATAGGTTTATAGAAAATAGGTTCAGGCCCAATGTCCGCTATATACGCTTACGTTACTGGCGATTGATTATATGTATAGGCCGTTTCAAAATCTGTAATTGGCTGGTAGGTAACAAGCTAATATCTAAGTATTTGACATTTTGTCTAAAGTCAGCAAGTGAAATAATTACCAGAAAACAACACGAACAGAATACTTCTTAGTGTTCCTATCAAAGTTTATCTCAACAACAACACATCGTCATATTCATCATCATTTCAACCAAAAGGTATGTCCACCTCTAGATTATAATTACGTAACTTATTCAATAAAAGGCACATTCAATTTGCAAGACATTATCGCTAAGTGTTTTAGATAAATTGCGCTTCTGCTGCCGAAAAATGGCCCCATGAAATCACTGATCTCCACCACAATAGGCCGCGGCAATCGCAACATAAATATTATTAATAACGGCCACGGGCTGAAGTTTCATTCGTTCATAAAAGAAAAACGCCGCTCTGCATGCATTGCCATCTATCTTTTTCCACAAAAGCCGGACATTATTGTTCGGTCCAAACACTCCTAAATCTTCGGGGAAGTAATATATTTTCGTTTTGCCCAGTGTGGTACATAGACAGTCAGTTACTTCTATTCACTAATGTTTTATACATAGTGCGCGCTGTTTGCGAGTGAGAGGGAAATCCTTGGAATGCGTGAGTTTACCGTTTTAAGTTACATCGTAGTTTTATGTGTTTAAATATTTTAACTTTTTATTTAAATATTTTAAATTAGCACCCATACCGATACACTAAAATATATCTGTCGAGACAAATCTAATGAGCATAATCAGGGATTTTGTTACCTTAAAGAAATTGTTAAACGCCACATTTAAAATCGATGATCAGAATACTTCTGTACAAAGCACATTTTAAATGACGATTTTTATGAAACACATATGACTCGCTACATGAATATACTTAACGTAACCGTTTCTTATCGATTATGCAAATTATTCAAATACCTATTCGATTTATTTTTGCAAGCATGCTATTATTTATATTGAAACATATTAATGTTGACTATTAATATTACTAATTAATATAGCTTATCTTGACAGAAATAATACAAACATTTAAGCGCTTAGCTCAAAGCCGGAGGTCTGCTTCGTCCCTTATCTAACACTTATTTGTCATCATATTTCTCCGCCCGACACTTATTTATTAACTCCTACACTTCTTAAAACTAGAATATTCTCCGTATTACAACGCGTAATTTGAGAATAAACCCTAAAACACCATAATATATTATGTAAAGATTTTTATCTTTTCCGTAAAACGGCTTGGGAAAAAACATAAAGAAGGAGGTGTCACCTGATCCTGACAGTAGAGATTTACGAGACTCGGTGTGGCCGCGGCCTAAGGTCGCCCAAGTTATGACGCTTCCAGATAATTTACCTACCTATATGTAGCGCTAGCGAGGCACTGCGCTGATACAGATCTGGAGACTCCTAAGAAAATGGGAAGTCCGCAAGAAGATGGGTAATTGGTTACCAGTGAAAGTAATATTTTACAAACAAATTAAAAGCTAATTATCGTTCCCGCTGTCCACGCATAGTAAATTCAGTACTTGTACTTTTTTAAGGGCTTAAATCTATAATAGTGAGAATCTGCGTCAAGAAGGCTTGTGTAATGGGTACTAGACGACGATATACATACTTATATAGATAAATATACTTCAATACATAGAATAACCGTGACCTAAGCATAAATATTCGAGTTCATCACACAAATATTTGCCCTAGCCGGGATTTGAACCCGGGACCGCTGGCTTAGTAGGCAGGTCTCTAGAAACTGCGCGAACCGCGTTGACTTGTTTAATATAAGTGTATATATAGGTGCGTACATCTGCGTTGAATGTCTATATTTATTTATAGATGTACATAAATAAACAGTTCATTAACTTCAAAGAATATATTTTCCATAATTATCTCTCTGACAAATTCCAAAAAAAAACATTAAGTATCTTTATTAACTATACCTTAAAGTAAACTTGCCGCACCAACTAAAACATGACACGAATCAAATTAAATAAAGGACTAGCACTAATATCATCTCATTACAACCGAAAGACATTAGTGAAGGACGGGAAAAGAAATGCGTGAGCCTACGAAATGTACCCCGAAATACCCACGTCTCGAATACGCATCCTACACGTAAAAGCCTTTAAAATTACAAGGGAAAATGGGCGTTAAATTAACCAAAATAGGGATTGGATTGACTCGAATGCGTTCTAAATTTACGTCGTTAAGTTTTGGAAAAGTGAAAGCTCAAGTAAAGTGGAGGAGTCCCCGAGAAAATTGGCACAAGTGGTTTTAGCCGTCGGGCGGCGCGGGGCATCGGTGGGGCGGGGGACCGGCAAAGAGTAAACTGATACTACTATGAACCATATGTGGATTTAACGTGGCTTCCTCGGTGAGAAACTTGCATATATAACAAGTGGTTTTAGTCGGGCGGCTCGGGGCATTAATGTGGTGGGGGACCGGCAAAGAGTAAACTGATACTGCTAAGAACCATATGTGGATACAACGTGGCTTCCTGGGTGAGAAACTTGCATAATATGCAAGTTTCTCTAAAACCACTTGTGATATATTATATCACAAGTGGTTTTAGTCCACTTTGCTGTGAACTTGAAAGATTACTCAGATCAGTTTTACTTTGTGTACGCCCGTAGTTAGGTACAAAAAGAGTATTAATCTTATGTCTCGGTTTTATACTATATTTTGTTCTTGTACCTAGGTACCCTGATCTGATATCAGATGATGCAAGTTCAACATTTATGTTTGACATATGTCAAAGAGATTTAATGTTTATACACAATATGTGACTGTCATTACAATGTTGTGTTTACAAATTATAAAGAAGATTTAAATAACAATAACAAAATTCCTTTAACTACCAGATCAGTAACTCCCCTACAACAAGACTCTTCGGCCCTCGGTGGGTTGACCATCGAATGTTTTCCACGAGTCCTATCTCAATAAGATGTAATGTTGTATACGAAACATGGTCAACAAACTTCACTGCATCAGAGCAGTGACGCCTTTAAAAGAGGACCTCTTTACCATCAGCGGGTGACGGTCGAAGGTTCGCCCCAAAAAACATAAAACAGACTTCACTGCATCCATCAGTGACGCTTCTACAAGATTTACTCTGCCCTCAGCAGGCTAAAAGTCAAATATGCGCCCATAGAAAAGGACTCAATAAGATGCATTACTGCTGCTTAAAAAAAACAACAGATTACTGCACCAGAGCAGTGACTTTCTCTATAAGAGGATCCTCGGCAAGGTGACTATCAAATACTCGTCCAGACATAAGACTCAACAAAGAGTATTCCTATTTAAGGTAAACGCAGGTATTACCGACCCCCTTAAGGCAATTTCAAAATGAACCATCATTTTTAAGGATGCTGATTGCTCTCAGATTCATGTTTTTATTTTTTTACGTTTGTATTATGTGTAAATTCTATATTTTCTATGTTAAAGGCTACTGAATAAAGGTCTTTACTGTATAAAATAATTTATATAACGACGAAGTCGATTGTTGCTAATACCGACTCACAAAAATGCCTGTGAAGCTATTAACGATTTTTATGCAGCTATCACCGATAGTAATAATCTATATACGATCGGTAATAGCTTCTTACTGTTGCTACTACCGACCCCTATGGATCGCTAATACAATTTGTTAGTGCAAACATATAATTTATCAGCGACTCATAAAAAGTAGGTATTTTTTATTAAGTTACACCTTCTGACTTTAAAACAGATTGTAATTAATTAATATAACATGAAATATGAACCCATGCACACAGTTTTAAACAAAAAACAATATTTTTTAATGTAACAATTGAAGAATCGACCTTCCAAAAATATGTCATTATTAGTTCAATTAACAACGTGATAAAAAAGAAAGTAGAGAACAATACGTATGTCGCTAATATATTTTTACAAAGAACCGATGTTTTTATTTAAATTGGGCTATTAAAGTACCTGTGTTATTGTCATATAATGACATAATAGAGAAAAAAACAAAACTCTATTCTGAGGCCATTAACGACTTATGGGTCGGTAATAAAATTTGTTAGTGCAAACATTATGATGTATTAGCGACTCATAAAAAGTAGGTATTTATTATTAAGTTACACCTTCTGACTATAAATCAGATCGTAATGAATAAATACTTAATTAAAATCTCTTTATCATATAGTGGTTTGGCAAGAAAGTGTCCGGTCACAAAGTAGGTGAGATATACAATAATCTATATACGATCGGTAATAGCTTCTTACTGTTGCTACTACCGACCCCTATGGATCGCTTATACAATTTGTTAGTGCAAACATATAATTTATCAGCGACTCATAAAAAGTAGGTATTTTTTATTAAGTTACACCTTCTGACTTTAAAACAGATTGTAATTAATTAATATAACATGAAATATGAACCCATGCACACAGTTTTAAACAAAAAACAATAACTTTTAATGTAACAATTCAAGAATCAACCTTCCAAAAATATGTCATTATTAGTTCAATTAACAACGTGATAAAAAAGAAAGAAGAGAACAATACGTATGTCGCTAATATATTTTTACAAAGAACCGATGTTTTTATTTAAATTGGGCTATTTAAGTACCTGTGTTATTGTCATATAATGACATAATAGAGAAAAAAACAAAACTCTATTCTGAGGCCATTAACGACTTATGGGTCGGTAATAAAATTTGTAAGTGCAAACATATGATGTATTAGCGACTCATAAAAAGTAGGTATTTATTATAAAGTTACACCTTCTGACTATAAATCAGATCGTAATGAATACATATAACAAGAAATATGTACCCATGCATACAGTTTTAAACAAAAAACAAATATTTATAAATGTAACGATGCATGAGTCGACCTTCCAAAAATATGTCAATATTGGTTAAAATAAAAGCGTAATAAAAAATAAAGTAGACAACAATACGTAGGTCGCTAATACATTTTGACAAAGAACAGATGTTTGAATTTCAATTGGTCTATTGAACTACCGGTGTTATTGTCATATAATAACACAATATAGAAAAAACCAAAACACTATGCTGAGGCCATTCACGACTTATGACTCGGCGATAGCTGCCACAACTAAAACTGATGAAGCTAAGACCGTCCTATTTTATTATAAGGTTTTATCATTTCAAATAGCTTTTTTTCAATAAAATGTGGTATGAAATCCAGAACTGACACTCAACGGAACATATTTAATAACACAACAAAAAGTATAGCACTCACTTATTCGAATAAATCGCTTAAGTAGAAAAGTCACGTGCTTACCTGATGGATTAAGGTCTAGTACGATGTGACCTGCGCCCACGCTGTCTCCGCACAAATTGGGTTATTTTGTCTCTTTTTTGCACTTTCACACACACTAACGCAAAAGTAAATGATGGTCTAGGAACCAACGTGTGCGTAGCTTCAGCTATCTATAGCTAGAATAGTACAGGAAGCGTAAAAATTGACTTTCAATTTGTAGGTCGGTATTACCTGCAGATTTTCGATGGGTCGTTGATACCTGCGTTTACCTTACGAAAGATTTTAAAATAGACTCCTCTACATCAGAGCAGTGTCGCCTCTACAAGACCTCTTCGCCGTCGTGGGGGTGACCGTCGAATGTTCGCCCAGAGATAGGACTCAACAAGATGTATTGCTGCTTACGAAAAATTTTCAACAGACTCTTCTATCGGATTGGCCCGAACGGAAAATAAGAGGGGACACCGACAAATAAATGAGCGCTGTAAATATCCCTATGACAATAATACAGCTCAGCAATAGATTCCTTTCAGGAGATAGTAGGCCGTTATTAATGTTGAAAAACAGGGAAAGAGTAGATTGATAGTGTAATGAGAAAGAGCAAGAGTGATTGATTAGCCTAGCAGCCAATAGGATAAAAGGTTTCTTTTATTCCCATACAAATAATATCCTCGAGCTTTTATATACTTTTGGCGTAAAAATACGGCGGTAACATTTACCTATTTCTACTGAACATCGTCTATCTAAGTTGGCTTCCTTTAGATAAGTTTGAAAGTTCAGTGCGTAAATAAATGTCATGAAAAGTTTTTTACGAAATCTCTTATTCTTGCTTGAATAATCGCCTACGTGTGAATGTTCAATAAAACGTTCCTTTGAATTTTAAAGTAAATTTTGACAAGGTTGAAAATATGATGACATTAACAAGTTTCTTAACCTACTTATAAAAAAATATCTTCTAACGGTCTCTATGAAAAATAACCTTCGTAACCGCAATTCAAATTAAAACCCAAATCACACATTCCGAGCGTAACCGTCGTCGATTTTTCTTTCAAAATTTATGTCCGTGGGTCGCCTCGAGAGGGCGCTTCGAGCGCGGGGCGAGGGGGTGAGGCAGAGCCTCCGCGGGGGGAGGCCGCGAGTTCATTTCGCCCGCGTCGTTTATCTTGAGGCACATAATTCTTGGGACGAAGACTATGTCAACTTATTATTCGTATTCTTTCGCCTTTACGTGAAATGGGTGTGTTTTATACAAAATGTATGTTTATTTGTAAACACATTCCGCTAAATGGGCAGGATCGTAGGATTAGCGGTCTGCGGTTGCTTAACTTGACAGTTTATGTATGACTTGCGGTTATTAGCGTGAGTTATTAATGTGCACTATGCACCGATGCAAAGTAAATCATTGTGACATTATCTGCGCATAAGGATTATGAGTAAACACTTACGGATTGCACCAACTGTTTGTTTATTGGCCGAGTGAGCGTAGCGTCTCCGTCTCAACTTGGCTAAAAAAAATTGTATTTTATGAAACATGTAATGTCTAATTTTTTTATGTGGGTACACACCACAAGCAGACTCTTCCACCAGGTAACTCATTTCAATATTTCTTTAAGTTTTGATCTTTGTATCAATAGTTAAATATAAAAAAAAAATCGTGTGTCCGAATTAAGGGTGTCCAGATATCCTGTTCTTGATTGCAGATCGCATTTCTCTGAAATTTTGTGAGATAATTTCTTATATAGATTTTTTTCGACACAGTTTTTTTTTTTCATTATTAAAAATGGCAGAAATATGGAAGTTGGGAACGTGATAAAATATTTGCACTTTCATTTCATTTCATTTTATTTATTCATTGCACCATGGTGTTTACAAAGATGTTACACTTATTTAAGTCCTTTACATGTGCACTGTTAGGGCATAGCAATATGTATCTTAAAAAAATCACTTTCCAAATAGATCGTGAGGTTTACAGCTCACAGCCAAGCGAGCAAAACATCTCTTTAGCTTGGCCTAAAATGATTTCGTATGTTCGAATATTTGGATTGGATGTCATGTCCGGATACTTTCCGGCTGTTATCGCCTAAGGATCGCATTTCTCAACTGATTCTCCTTGTTTTTTTGTGAGTAGGTTTAATAAGTATGTATTTTTCTTTTATAAATTAATTAATTAGCCGAAGAACTAAACGAAAACAAATTTCAATTTCATTTAGAACTAATTTCGCGTAGTCGACAGACCGCAGAGCCACTATTCTGAACGGAAAACTAAATGATTCCACAGTTAGATATTATTTTTAGATGTATCTTCACAACCATTTACACCTCCCCAGCTCTAAGATGAATCAGTAAATGTTTCTTCAGTAGCTACGTAATGGTATTATGATATTGGGAGGGACGCTATCGGTCGTCTGCCGGTCTGAGGATCGTAAATAACACGCATTCATTAGGTACCTCCCCCTCGAATGAATGTTAGAGAAAAATATTTAATAACGGTAGCGTTTGATATAACTTGAGATAAGTTTCGTCGTTGATAAGTCGATCCATTAACGATTCGATGTTAAAAGCATCCGTGGTTACGCTTCTTTTCACATCGAGTGGTTGAGTATTGAATTTACTGTTCTATTTTATTTACTAAACGGAAGTTATTGCACGGCAAAATGATTTATTTGTGTCAATATTTATGAAAATATAAATGTTGTACCTATTTCCACATTAAAACAGATTAAAAGATTCTATTTAAAAAAACGTCAAAATAATTTATTTACTAAAAGTTTACAATCCATTGAAATGAACTTATTACCTATATACTTTTATAGAATCTTTTTATCGATTAATTTTTTGTTCTGTTAATATGAATCTTTTATCGATTCTATTTTTTATTGTGTTATATTATGAACTTATTAAATATGTTAATTGGCTATAGTTGAGCTTATTTACGAGCGTAATGTCAAAATACTTGAATGACAGCAATTCTGGCGCCGAATTATGACGTTCAAAAATATGTGAATTGTAATAAAGACAAATGAAAATGACTACTAAAAGTGGCCCGGCATGTTTCATTGTATTATCAATAAGGACAATAAGTTTCCTATAATATCATTGATCGTTTTCCTGAGCAAATAAATTCCTTTGAAGGCGTCGAACAGACAACATTCACCATGTGCCGTCCTTCTCCTTAATTAAAATCACGTTAAATTTAGTCCCATACAACATATTAGATTTTTTATGTACTACAAGCACTAGAATTTCCCCATCTATAACTACGTGACGCCTGCGGCGGCGCGTCACGCGTGCACCATCCTTAACCTCCGATAATACGTCTAACCGATACGTCATTTGACGCAATAACGGTCAAACAATAAATATCGCTTTGGGCAGACAACATGCGCAAAGTAATATATGAAGTTAAGAATAAATAGGCAATTTAGTGCGGGACGCACGTTCCTCCGAATATTGCCGTCGACGGCGCACATTTCCATATCGTATCGCGATTCGCGGGGCTCTTTTATGGGGTAAAAATTAAGTCACCGTACTGCGGGTGTTGATTTTCAATTGGTTTGATTGCGTTTTTGGGCGATTTTTAATTGGGCGATTTTATTGAGGGTTATTTTGCTGCTTTAAGATGTTGGGTATATTGAGCGTGTTTTTTTATTTATCGTGATGATTTCTAAAATTCTACTCTATAGAACTTTACGAAAAAAATACAGATCATCTTTGATTTGACGCTGTTATATAGTCAATGCTTATATATATTAATTATTTCAATTTTTGATGTGTATTTAGTAGTAAATTATTAAATTTAATTAAATCAGTACTGGTATACTTAAAATATTGTGAATAAAACTAACATTAACATTTTTACATATTTGTTTAATTTTCTTGTAAAAAAATTGCTCGCAAGTTAACATCCAAACATATAACGGTATTACGCCCGGATTACGTATAAAAAAACGTCACATTATTCTTAAATTTCGAACGGTAACTCAGCTCGGTCGTATAAATCCGGGAAAGCACAGTCGTATGGAAAAAAGATCCACGGAGCTGGTATAAATTCAGCGGTAAGACCCGATAGAAATGAGAGAATTCCCCATTAAATCTGTCTAATGCGGTAGGCCAAGTGTCGAGCGGTAGCGGGCGCGACAAAAAGTGTTGAAAATGTCTCATATGAAAAGGTGGAAATTGTGAAAGAATAGGCAAATAGTCATAGACAAGCGTATGTTGTTTTAAGTGTGATTTCTGTAATAAAAAAATATAAGGAACTTGTAACAAGTACTAAACGCACACAATATTTAACATTAAAAAATGGCAGGCACTGTAAAATAAAATTCGCGTGCAGCATAATGCAATAGAGTGCACCGTTATCTCGACCGTTGCCGTCACAGTCTCACCATGAACAAATGAGTTGTTGTCCCACATACCTGCAAATAGATAGTTTGACCATGCAGAAAGTATGAAATCATATTTTAATAAGTCCAGTGCAATACCACATTCATCTACTTCATTGGAAATGTCATATAGAAATACTTACCTACAACATTACTTGCTTTGCACAACAGTAAATAAATGCTGTCTTTTCTGCCGTGACCTTGTCTTTGACTTCCTTCGCCGACTACCCTGAGGCTAAATTTATCCATCAGGCAGATCGGTAACGCATGACTCGCATTTTAATTAAACCAGTGTACTAAATAACCACCAATTAACGAAAAGCGACAGCAAATATGATGAAAAAACACAAACTTTTTATTCTTAAGCAACACACATCTCTATAGAAGTTCCCACCGTTAGCATCACTGTTCGACTGGCCAATAGGTAGTCTGGCTAGGAACGAATCGGGAAATCAAAATCTTAAATATAAATATATGTAAAGTTTTCAACCTATACTGAAAGTCATTAAACGCATTCGTTTCCACTTCTGTCGCCATTTCCTTGTACCAAAAACCACCCACGAGCCGCTGAAGAGTCCGGCTGACTTATTTAATCTAGGCGTTCCTTTTCTCTAGGAGCTAAGTTGAACGCTACCGCTTCTGCCGATGTTGGCAATTTCCGCTTATAACACAGACCACCCGCGGGCCGCTAAATCTGTCCGACTGGCAGATAGGTGGCTCCGCTAAGCAGGGACTGGGAAAACACATTTTAATAAGGGTAGTGAAACAACCATCAACGGCTAAGTGGAAAATGTTTACGGAAGTGCTGGATCAGAGTTCCGATTAAGTTTTTATAACACTGTTAGAATTTGGGGCGAGGAAGTCATGCATACTGTTGAGTTAGTTCGTTTGTTTCTTCGAATATTGAAATATTATTTGGTTTATGTTATACTGACATATTTATAACTAATACATAGGTATATAAAGATAACTAAAAAAAAAAGTTTTTCTAAAATTTGTTCCTTAATTTATACCTACCTACTTACTGCAAGAAATGTGTGTAGGTTGTATTTTTTTAGATCCAAAATGTTTTTGACCTCTTTTTTAACTTTATCATACTTTTTTTAACATACCTACTTACTTAAGCTACTATTAAATTATGGATATAAGAATCGTTTTGCACTATCTGTAGATAGGTATATATATTTACCAAGGGTGCGGGTGCGCGAAACGAAATGTGGCTTTAAAAATTTGGAACACAATCCAGCTATTTGTCTTACCAACGTCTCGTATAAATCAAGGAATAAAGCAGCCAACAATGCTTTATGGCGGAAAAAAGGAACCTACATAAGACGGGGAAATAGCATATAGAACGCCTATCTACATATGTTGCTCATATGTGTTTCTGTTACGAAACGACGCTAGTACCCGTTATGATGTATCTTCATGCGTATTTGAGGCGAAGGGATATGTGTGAATGTATGAAATAAAGCACCCATGACCTACGTTTATATAGAGCGCGTCATATTCATATTCCGCGGCCATTTTAATATCGAGCGATGCAAATAAAACTCGTCATTATTTAGTGTGTGTCGGAGCCGTCCGCACTACGCGCTGCGTTCGCAGAATTATTACCGTGTAACGCACTATATCACGGCAAATTTACGACAACCTGAATATGATGGATTTTCAATCCGGCCCCAGAATTATATACGACGAAAATCGTTCCGCTGTCAAAATAGAGAAATAAATAAACTCTCGACAACCAATTAATAACTCGTAAAGTGTCAGTGTTGAGGACAATAAAAAACTTTAGCCGGGACAAAGGGGCAGAAAAAGGCGATAACAATGGCAGAATGAGGAGAAAAACGCCTGTAAAAAGCTTCGATATCGCCCATAAATTTGGATGGATTCAAAACAAATCGCCCTTATTCATTACACGTATGACTTATTGGCTCGGGAAGACAAAATTTATAATGCACTTATATAGAGGACACAAAGGAGTGGAATCGACTCCATTCAAACAAAGTTTTCGATTTATAAAAAACAAGCTGCGTCGAACAAAACGCAACGCGCCTCGTTAGTCACGTTTCGGGTTCGAAAATGAATGAGCCGATTAACCTTAGCAAAAAACTAAACGCGGCGTTAATAGATGTATGGAATCGATTTTTACACTTAATAGAGCGTACTTAAATATTTTAAAATGAAATATGTTTTGACAAATCTAATGAACTGTAGAAAATAACGTTAATTATATTCTCTGCCTTTTTAAGACTCATATAGCCACATCAATGAATAAAACGTAAAATAAAATTTAAGAGACGCTATAAAACGATTTGTGAATAAAATAACATAGATATTTAAAACAACACGACGTTTTAAAGGTCTTGGAAATAAATTTAATAAACATCATGCAAGTCGGTGGAGAGCAAGTGGAGCGTATTATTATCAGATATCACATAACGATACCTTCATCAAGCATCGTAAAGCGCGGAACGTCGATCCGCGAAATAAATGGCGTTCAAAAGTGTGATCCAAGATGTACAAAAAGGGGGAGAAAAAGAAAAAATGTCGTACAAAATGATAAATCCCCACTCGATGTGAAAAAGTGAGTTTATTTATGACACGGCAGTGTATCGTGGCTTCAGAAGATTATCAGATGTTGGGCTTGCATTTATAATGTGTGTTTTGCGCTTTGACATCGAGGGCATTGGACCATCCGGCCGTCCGTGCCAGAGCTATACTGTAATGCGTAATTTATTCATCTCGCGGCAGCTATTTTAAATAAATAATTTTATCGACGTAGCAATTATTTACTCATAAGATACTCTAATAAAAGTATGCGTTCAATAAGAATCGTCGGTTCTTCAGCAAGTAACTCGTGTATTTAAGCTAAAAAAAATTGGGCAAGTGCGAGTCGGACTCGCGCACCGAGGGTTCCGTACAAACACTTTTCATCCTTAAGTGGTTAAGTTAAGTTTGCACCTGGTATGTATAGCGCTCCATACAAATGAGGTGCAAAGTTAACGCAACCAACCCGTTTGTTGTATGGGAGCCCCCCTTAAATATTTATTTTATTTTATTTTTAGTATTTGTTGTTATAGCGGCAATAGAAATACATCATCTGTGAAAATTTCAACTGTCTAGCTATCACCGTTCTTGAGATACAGCCTGGTGACCGACGGACGGACGGACGGACGGACGGACGGACGGACAGCGAAGTCTCAGTAATAGGGTCCCGTTTTTACCCTTTGGGTACGGAACCCTAAAAAGGATACACCAGCGTGCTTATCTAAGCAATACAGTCAAGTCACACTTGTTATTTTTTCATTGGCATACGGAGATGGGAGGAGATATTGGTTTATTTATCTGTTTTCTCACATTGTAAAAGTTAAGCGTAATGGGTACAACTTTCACGTTTGCCGTCGCATGACTGAAAGTTTGTCCTGCGACAAAGGTTCATTGATATTTTAGAGGGTAGATACGAAATATAGTTTAATAAACATATTCTATATGAATTTTCCCTTAATCTCCCTTCCCTTAAGCTCCTTATCAATGAATATACATTTTTAGTCTGATGAAACGTAACGGAAAATTCCCACGGAATTGGGTGGGTAAAGACGCAAATCAGAAAGACATTGAACAACCCCCCTTATCCGCCCCGATTTTAAATTAGGTTAAAGAATTGTTCTTCAATCTCCTTAAGCGGTGACCACAAATCACAGAGCTCCTTTAGACGTAATTGAAAATACATTACAAAACCAAATTAAAGTGGGAAAGTGGTACAAGTTAGGAGGAGGCAGGTGGTCCCGTGACAACCCCCTACCCGCGGAATGTTTTGGCATAAAATATCGTTTCAATTATTTACGTGAAAGATTTATGGCACTTAGAAAGTGCGCCGAGAAAAAACTGGGAGCGACGTGTGCACAGAAAGTGTTTTTCTTGGAAAACTTATAATGGGTATGAGTGTAGGAAAAGTTTTTGAATCTCTTTTCTATGGTAATTTGTTTTGGGTTTCGCTCGCTTATAAAGATATTAGTGTTTGTATTGTATTATGTAAGGTGCAGGATGGATAAGATGTACGACGCTGAAAGATTTCATGATATATAAACTTTGCATGCGCTGTTTACTACACAATCTATACATATAGGTACATACCAACTTTTGTATTTGTGGCATTTAGCGCTGTTTTCTGTTCAGCAGTAAACGAAATATCAAGCATATCGATATATCCGTGATAGCCCCCTTCTTGCAGAAAATTATTTCCTAGACGTGATTATAGTAAAGACAAAATGTTAACTATTAGCACCCAGACAGGAGACACAAACAGTTTTAATACGTGAAGCGGAAGATTTGTTAATGGCGCATGTTTATTTTTCATTTACGAGCCTTTCCGTAAACAGCTTTGTGCCTTATTACGTGTGCATAGCCGTATTGCAATCGAGTATCACGGAAAGGAATTCTAAGAGATATTCTTAACGTGGCTTCTTCCTTGTTTCCTCATTGCTGAGTATCGTATAGTTTGCCTCCGATGTGTGGAGTGGAACATGCGGTACATGCAACCGCCTTTTTAAATATTTTCAGCGATCAAAGTCCACCTATCTCCAATGTTTCCGCTTTGCTTCTGCTTTGAAGACCATACAAGCACCAGCATCATTATTATGGACGTTCTATCCGGAATCACTTTCGTTACCAACTATTTGCCGAAACGCCTATGAGTTCTAAAGTTCATAGAAGGTCATATGGAAATCTGCTATTGACTAAGAAAAGATTTTCCGCAAAATTGTTTTCTAAGGAGTGAACGGGAAAAGTAAAGAGAAAATCCACACAGAAAAAATACAAAGCGATGCCTAATACCTAACATATACAAAAGTTACCCGTTTTCTCTGATCCCTTACTTATTTTAATTCTATAACTGTTGGAATCCAAACTCCAGCCTTATTTGTCTTGTCTATGAAGTTCTTTTAACATGCTGTATAATCTTGACAACGCTGAAATGTCTCAAAGATAGGTCACGTTCTCCGTGTTTTAACAAATATTTGTTCCTAAACTGGCCTATTTACCTACTAACTAGGTCTAAACTTTCCTTAATCAAAGAACGGTTTTCGCCTTAAAAATATCCAACCAGGCTCTATTATTAGTGCAAGTTTTGCTCCGATTACACAACAAGATATAACACGTAATACGCCTCGGCGCCCAAGCTTTATGTCCGCGTGATAATCTACAGTAAAAATTTAATTGAATCTCGGAAGCAGCAGATGGGGTATTGTTGCCCTTAACGGGGCTCATTGTATCGCCCGCGAAATATTCGCCCTCTTGAGGGTTTTGCCTTTTTCGTTTGAGAAAATTCCATATTGTTTTTTTAAAAGCATTAGGTACGTTAAGCGTAATCGAAAAATGTACCTTGTAAGCGATTAATAAAGTAATATGTCAGCGGGGTCAGGAGTTACACAGGCTACTTTTAACATGGAATAATCGTTACCTAATAGTAAGAAAAATAGCTCATAAACTAGGTACGCAAAGTCGCGAGAAAATCTGACCTGCCCTGAAGCCAACCGCGTCGTCCAATTACATTTGAACCCGATTTTGTATAGGTACCACATAAGCATATTTTCATGTTTATAAATTTTTTGATTCAATATCTCTATAGCCCGATAGTCATCAACAATACAGTCTACTTAACTCATTTATTTTTAGGCCGTGCATGCTTAAAGTCGCTAATTTGCATTGTAATTTTCGCAAGGTAAACCATTTAACAAAGCGATTTTAAAACACCCGAAAAAGTCATTATAAAAATGTACCCGAAACTTAAGTACTTGCAAACAATTAAGCGCGATAACAATCGGAAAACGCATAAAGCGGTACCAGGGAATCTCGACAAAAACTCTCCGTACGCTTTCATAATTCGTTTAATGATAAATAAACTCATAAATAAGTGAGGCGAGCGCGAGAATTTGTTTACAGCTGATGTACGTACAAGATACGGGGCTGCTTTGTCGCTAATCTGCTAACAAGTTTCAAGCGAAAAATTTTAATCCAGCACGAGCGTTGTAATGAAGAAAAACTTGGGTGTTTTTTGCGCTTTACGTGTGGCCGGATAAGTTTTGCAAGTTGTTGCGTAACTATAAAATGTGACTAAGTTGCACTTTTTAATCATAAAGACTTAATATTATTACAATACTGATCTTTGATTTTACATTCATGTATTTAAGATTTTTGTGACATTGTTTTGATAATATAATAATCAAGATAGAGGATTCGATATTCATAAATTGTCATAGTTAAAATTATTTTAGTCCTACTTTGAATTCTTCTTACTTCTTTTGTTTCTTCAATGTACCTACATAGTTTATTCTGAGCTTCGGCAAATCAGAGTTATGCAAAGGACGGAACAGGGTCAGTCACGACTGACACAAATCTTCTTCAGTGACAGTTTAAATTCAAATTTCAAAATCAGGCCCCTATGGCGTATCCTTTCGAGGGTGCTGCGTGTTTAACCCAAATATAGAAGATCTCGCAACGGGGTTCTTACAATTTAACTTCCGGCATATTTGGAAACTCATCCACATTTCAAATTAGGGATTCCTGCAAGACGAATTACGGGAGCTTAGCATCCTCAGCGCCCTAAGGAAGGCATTATGCGAGGGCACGTAGCCGAATGTTTTCACGTATAGCCCCTCTCATCTCGGGACCAACCCCAAATAATATATCTGGCAAACTTTACATATATTTGTACCGTAAATCCTCGTAATATATCGCTCTATTTTTGTTGGTTGACTCTAAATTTAAGGCGAGGACGAGGTATTTAATGAATGTTAATGTTAACTTGCATTCGCGGTTCGCAATTGGTGTAATGTCGCTTGGAATTTTATCGTTTGTTTTGTTCTAACGTAATGTAAGCATGGGAAAGGGTTCGCGAGCACTCGGAAAGGTCAATAAATACATTACACATTCAGTTCACTACGGACTTTAGTAATTTAACGTAACTCACAATTAAAGAAGCATAGGACGCGCTCACGGCGAGAAATATATTTCAGATGTAGAATATTTCAGGGAAATTGTCCTACCACGCCAACCATTTTTCATTAACGTCATTCCTTAAGATGAACGGAGCGGTCTGTTTTACATAAAAATTAAGAAAAAATTGAGATAAAATGCCTGGCGAAGACGGATCGCGGGCGATACGTAACGTGAAAATGGCCAGGCTTTGGTCGTATTTGACACAGCGGATAAATTGATATTTATAAGTGGAAGGGACAAGGCTGGCACGTCTGAAGGGATTCCCTTTATTGCCCGGCGCGGCCGCCTGGATCCTGTCTCGCCTCAGGTTATTATGATATATACCAGCTCTGTTTAACTTGAAAACGTCGAAAGTATATTTATTGAGCGTCGAGCCGAGGAATTATCGGCGCCCGGATGCAGGGGCGGCCATTATTATCCTTTTTATTGGTATAATATTTAATTTTGAGCCTTTAGCTAGTCCGCACTAGGATGGACGACATATAAATTGAGGAATTATTTAGCGTTAACCTATAAAATGAGGTGACCTTTCAGAAGAAGTTTCGTTGGACGTGCGGCGTATTATTATCGGGGGTTACCTCAGTTAATGGATGTTATGCGCCGTTAATAGGTATATTAATGATGAATCAATAACAGAACTGTAGGTTTTTTAGTACCTAAATGGTATATACTCGTAATTTCTTTTTTCTCTGTGGTTTTTACTTCATGATTAACTTTTGTGATTATGGGAAATCAGATTTTTGACTTTATTTTTCATAATCTCTCTTCCTCTAATTCAAGCTTTATTTCCAACCCAGCGCGAGCCTTCTTCTAACTTCTCTTCCAGTGCGAGAATTCATCCACGTAGCCTTTTTTTCTAAGTCTACGAATATGAATGCATCAACTCGAACAATAGGTATCATTGTACGATTGTACAATCATATGCAAATAGGAGGCCCAGATATTTCGAGACTGGAATATGTAAAATAATAGTTAAATCGATATTGTACAGACTTTTCCTATTGTTAACTCCATACCAAATGGCGTATTCTCCCAACCTCATACCCAGCGTTTCCTAGATTTCTGTGCCGAATGTACTACAAGTTCTTAACTCTACCACCCCGATACATCACCGCCATCTATCGGCGAGCGCCGATAACTTTCATACGCCGGCACGCCTCACTCTTGGGCCCCTGCCAATGTCGGAGGATAGTAATGAATTCCCGTATGTGATTAAAATTTGGAGCCATCATGTATGGACATTTTCAAATATTTCCCAATATTTCCTAATATCACATATTTGTTTATAAATCGAATAAATTAATAATGATGGAACACCTATTAACAACACTAAAGTCCGTATTTTAATGCAGTAGACTCAAGCTAACGCAAGAAAATCTATCACAGCTAAAATATACAAAGATACCGGTCTGATTTTCATTATTTAGGTAGGTACTAATTTCTAATTTTGAGTAAAACGTTTAACTCACATGTTCTTAGAAAAATGTTGATTTATCTTTGTATCGTATAAAACATTTTATATGAACAAGAGTGTTTGTCGATTTATCATTCATAATTTAGGAATCTATGCCTATAATGTGTCTAACTATCAGTCAAATATTTTTTTTTATCCCGTGTACAATGATTTAATACATGTCAATGAACAGACAAAGCTACAAGCAAAATCCGTATAGTAAATACCGGACTTTATACAGTCATGCTTATATAACAAACGATATGGGGCCAAGTAATTATATTAAGTTAAATAAGAAAGTTCATTAAATCGCGATTGGCTGTAAGTTTCAGGACGGGTCAGAGGTGTTCAGTGAAGGGGGCGCGCCACCAATTACACTACACCGATATATGAACAATGGATAGGATACCCGACCGAACAAAATTAATCAATGCGAAAGAATCCTCTCACTATATCACGCTGTATCCATGATACAGATAATATTTATTGAAATAAAATATAGAAAATGTACAAACAAGGGTGACGACGGCAATGGGGGAGAAAAACAAAAAAAAGGTGGAGCGGAGGGGGAGGTTGGTTGTAAAATCTTGCTTGGTATAGAATTCCGGCTTCGTCTTCGCAATCGCCTTGATGTGTCTTCTGGTGCCATTCACCCTCATGGAGGCAGCTCGTATAACTGATATTTGTACATTTATTTGTGATTATGGTTTTTCCCATTTGGATAATAATTTGAATGCTGTTTTTTTTACAAAATATCTTATATTCAGTCCCTAAGGCTCCATCACATGAGATTACTAATAGTGTAGGTAAATGAGGCTTAAGTCTTCTGTGGACAGTCTCTCCCTGATGCACTACAGAAGCTCTGAAAAGTTATGCAATATTTCTATACTAATCATGAACTAAGATCCAGTATTCTTTACTTTCAGGAACAAGAACAGAAAAACCAAGGCGCATGAGGAAGAGAACGAAAAAATATCTCCCTTCCTGTCCCGGCACATAAGGAAGACATATAATCATTAAATAGATTATCTCCAGTCTCCGGCACGGCAATGAGGATGGTATACATGAAAAAGAAGACAAAAACTCATGGCAGTAAAATAATAATTTTCAGAAACTGTCTGGTCTTGTGTCACCTAAGTCATTGCTGTATTACCCAATAGACCGTGATTCAATAAATATAATAAATATCAATTTGATTATTATCGGCATCTGGCATAAACATGCCATGAAGAAGACAAAAACTGTATTTGCATTTTCCTGCGTCACCAAAGTCACCCAGTAGACATAAAGAAGAAGAAGGCAAACATCATAGACAAATGATAGCCGACTGGTTGATAATGGAGATGGTACCTACATGAAGAAGAAGACAGTTATTGTCTCTTCCTGTGTCCGCTAGCTCCTTGCTGTGTCACCCAGCAGATAAAGGCCGCGGGGCTGCGTCACCCGCCCTGATTTATATAGCCGCCCTTATCCAAGATTACGATGACCGCGATCCACTCGCTTAGTTTAATAGTTAGCTCTAAGCTATTTTGGTTTAGTGTCACATATATGTAGTACTCAATCGAAATCTCAGAATTCCAACTGGGAATGTTTGATTTCAAGAAACTGGTTAATTGAGACTTTCTGCTCTTGGAACGAAAATTGATTAAAGAAGAGTGTTCTGCCTATTCAATTCAATTCATTTTAATCCAATAAATAATAAATAATCCAATCAGTTTATTGCAAGAACATTTGTTTGTAAGATACATAAGTGATGAATATAGGAAAAGCTCAAAATAGGTAAATCTAATATTTTATCTGGGTACCACTTAATCTGATATATCCTCTTCACGTAAGTATTTACTTACAATTCACAAGACTGTGTGATTAAATGTGGTAAAAGGTGCGCCCAGACCGCCGCTTAAAATACGGTGACGGTACGGAATCGCAGTGACGCATCGTATCCGTACCGTTTTTATCGCATGCCCTCCACACCGCCGCTTAAAATACGGAGTCGGTACGGAATCGCAGTGACGCATCGTATCCGTACCGTTTTTAACGCATGCCCTCCACACCGCTGCTTAAAATACGGAGACGGTACGGAATCGCAGTGACGCATTGTATCCATTGTATAATAATTCAGTGAATTAAGGAGTTTGACCTTACAAACGGTCCAGAAGTTTTGAATTTTTGATAATATGTTGTCTACCTCACGTAAACTAGAATATAATAATATATAATATCGAACAAAAATTTGCGCGGCATCATTTTTCATAGTAAAAGTTGAGTGGTTTGGCACCGACTTCAAAAAGTGATTCAAATGTAATCTGTACATGAACGGGTTATTTTCGGCTTTTCAGTTATTTTGAAGTCGGTTCTTTTTTTTATTAAAAAAAATGTATTTTAAACACTCACTAACCATCCTAGACAACATATTATCAAAAATTCTAAACTTCTGGACCGTTTGTAAGGTCAAACTCCTTAATTCACTGAATTATTATACAATGGATACAATGCGTCACTGCGATTCCGTATTACCGTCTCCGTATTTTAAGCAGCGGTGTGGAGGGCATGCGTTTAAAACGGTACGGATACGATGCGTCACTGCGATTCCGTACCGACTCCGTATTTTAAGCGGCGGTGTGGAGGGCATGCGATAAAAACGGTACGGATACGATGCGTCACTGCGATTCCGTACCGTCACCGTATTTTAAGCGGCGGTCTGGGCGCACCTAAAGTTGATACAATTAATATCTAAGGTCAACCGGGGTAATTGGGTAAGGACCAAATTCTTTGCATCGTTGGACAACGGAAATCACAATGGAATGTGTCACACCGGAAAAAAAGTAGCACAATAAAATTGAAAATGTACGTGTACAAGGTTTGAAGATGAATAATAAATAAACATCGGGACAGGTGAAACTAAATAAAAGCTTGTAAGCACAATTGGTAACGTTGTCTTCGCTTCGACGAATTTCCGTTGTGACACGTAGCACAATGTTGTGTCACTCGTCGCACAATGGAGGCAAAATACTTCACGACCTAACCAGAAATAACAACATGGCAGCACTATCGAAGTCAAGCTTGCAAGTTCGGAGTCAGTGTTCCATTAAAATAATTGAAGAATCTACTGGAATAGCGTTGTAAGTTCCGTGTAATGTCGTCGCACAACTGGAGGTTGCACAATGGAAGAATATTTGGGACATGCATAACATAGCCGCTAAATTTAAAATGATGAAGGATATCGAATATTAAACAATACCTGCGTCTTAACAAAACCTAAGACTATATATACAAATAAACTGTACAAGTTAAGGCGTTCGTACTTTAAAACAAAATCAATATATTCTCGAGAAAGCAGAGTACGTACATATTCATTTTGTATGGGAAATATAATAAAGATAAAAAAGTATATTTCTGAATATTTTTTTTATTAACTATTCTGAAAATCAATTCGTTTATTGATGATTGGGTTAATAGGAACTGTTATTTGGCGTGTTTTTCTACTCTACAAATTAACGATAAATGTTCTATTTTTAGTTTGAGATGAGGTGGACATTAATCATCATCATCATCATCATCAGCCCGGAGTCGTCCACTGCTGGACATAGGCCTAGGACATTAATGTATGACAGTATTTGCAAAGAATTTGGTCCTTACCCAATTGCGTCCATCGAGGCAAATGCGTCTTTTGATGATATCATGAAAACGAAACACTCTATAAACATCCAACGCAATTTTTTTAATTCATTTTTTGTGCCAAACTTTAAGCAAGAAGGGAATGGTCTTAAAATGTTCCGCTTCTATTATATAACCAAAAGACGCATTTGCCTCGATTGACGCAATTACCCCGGTTGACCTTAACTAGGATCTGAATATTCATTGCTATTTAATCCAGCTAAAATGTACATAAATACGTTAAAACATTTTGGGAATCCTAACTTGTCTCATGCCTGTGGTACTCATCAATGTGATAGAAGTTAGAATTAGAAACAATTTGTATCTAACTAGGGTTTTTAACACATTTTGAGACCTAGCTTAACAATTATTTAGCACCTGAATATACATGGCTATAATCCAGCGAAAATGTAAATACGTTAAAACATTTCGGAAAACCTAACTCACTTACGTATTCAGAATAAAAGTTATGTGTTTGAATTTGATTATAAAGATCCCGTTGGATTTATGTGGGGTACCCACGTTTCAAAGGGTGTGTATTTATTAAAATGCAAATTTTCGTACTCTCCTCGGCGGCTTTAGATACCGCTATCGGGGGCCCGCACGCTTTGTGTACAGCCTGTAGATTTATACCATACGGTGGCGATTTACTCTGGGTACTCGTTCTGAACTCGGATGGAGAGAACCGTGTGAGTTTCATACTACACTGGTGTAATATTATTTTTGATGATAGGTGACCCTCTATACCTCTAAACGTGGTGCACTTTTGAACCTCAAAACTTAAATTTGGAAAAATGCGCAATACATCTGTGTTAAACTTATTTGCATTTTTTTTACTACAAGATGACCGAGACATAGTCCGCTTTAAACTTTTTTCTTTGCTATAGTCCGGTAATACGTATCCTATAACCATCTTTCGATGTCCAGCTATGCCTGTACCAAAATTTGTTAAAATCCGTCCACCCATTTCTCGCCTGACGATCGGGCAAAGAAAAATTTCCGAACTAATGGCGCCATATGCTCATGCAGATCCTGCATGGCGCTGTTAAAATTTTTCCTGTAATATTGACCTGTGGACGGGATAGGAAACTGATTTTCAACACAATTTTAGAAAACAAAATATAAAAGGTAGAGTACAAATGGCGGACTTAATTCCTTAAAGCATTCTCTACCAGTCAACCATCGCATTAAAAATAATGATTAAAACGTCATTTCAGACGTGAGGTCATGATATGAGGTCCCACTTTACTGTGGTCTATACGAGTATGTTTTAAAAGTCCAAAGGCAGAAACATAGTAAGGTTTCGTCTGTAAATTTCATAAGAAGTTCAACATTGTTAATCTAGTTACACCATTTAAACTTCACCATCTGAAATATGTACAATAGTGGTTTTCATTTTGTTGGATATGTATTGTTGCTATTAAGTAAGTTAAATATCTGTATTATATATATAGCATAGGGTAGATTTTAATTTTATTGTTGGTAAATTATGCTAATGTAGTGTTCCAATGTCAGAATCGTACACATCAATCGTACAGTGCAGTACATATCTACCTACTTATAATATTCTGCGAAAGTAAGCTCTGTTAGTAAGTTTACTTTTTCCTGACTTAACTACAGAAACTATTTTGTTGAAATTTTGCAAAAAAGCACAGAAAAGATACAGCTTCTTCATTTCATAACTACAAACTCATCCGCGTAAAACTTTTTTCTTCACCATAGTCGGGTAAAAAGTAACCTATAACCATTTTCAGATGTCCAGCTCTGTCCAACCGTTGCGGCGTGATGAATGTATATATTTTGTTCCAATAGATGGCGTTGAGCGACAGGCGCCGCGCAAAACAAATACTGCATCGCGCTATGAAGCTTTTTCCTCAAACAATTCTCTATAAAAAACTGACTTACAATAAAATTTTAGAACTTTATAACATTAAAATTCATAAACGGGTTTACTCACGTCATCGAAGTCGGATATCTTCGTCGGATGGCCGCCGCCGCGACTGATCGGCTCTCCTATGATGAATCGCGTACCGATTCGAAACATGTCGAGCGATATTCGACTATATGACATGAGTAAACCCGTTTATGTATTTTAATATGTCTGAGACCCACGGTAGTTTTCAATGTAAAATATTATAATAGTAGTATTGATAAGGTGTTTTCTCATTATATCAACGCCCCGCGGACATAATCGCTCAGCTAGTTCCTTGCCACCCTAGCGCTGTATTTACAGGTACAATGGCCGGTCGTGGCTTCCTGTCTTAATCAGCTCAGTCTATTCGTGAATACACCTGCTTTTGCCGTGAATATACAAGCGGCTTGCTTGGTTAAAGGTTTGCAAAAGGATTTCGTTAGCCACGGTGATTGTATTTTAGTTGACTACGTACACATTATTTATATGAAACATCATATAGTCAATTTCATATATCAAGGCCCGATTCCGCTTGAGTTGAAACTACACATTGAGAACCTTACCTAAACTGTTTATCTTTTGTTGCATTATGATTTCAGCTCTTCAAATTGGCAGTGTTGTTATTATTATTCCCACTGATTTATGTCAACTTGCATACTAAAATCAGCGTCAAAAGACATTGTCAATTTTACTTCTAGCTTATGTCAAAGTGCATACTAAAATGAGCATAAAATGTAATTGTCAATGTTACTACTATCTTATGTCAAATTGCATACTAAAATCGGCATCAAATGTAATTGTCAATTTTACTACTATCTTAATATGTCAAATTGCATAGGTACTAAAATCAGCATCAAAAGTAATCATCAATTCAACTTGTGGTTTATGTCAGATTGCATAGGTAACTAAAAATCAGCATCAAAAGTAATTGACAATGTGACTAATGGTTTATGTCTAATTTTATACTAAAATTGACAGCTACTTTTGATGGAGACTGCAACTCTACATAGAGGGTATTTTTTCATGATTATCTCAGGTCAAACCGAATTCGAAAAATCATGGTACCATCCAAAAAATCCATAACTCATAGTGTTATATAAGCACATGGGGCAGGAAACGCAAATTCAATCACGGTAGATTAGCGGCCCCTTAATATTTTAATGCTTGACCGTAGGCCCAAACAATGCGTAGGTACATTTTATAACTACGTATATCTCGAGTCTAATTGGGGTCGCTTAATATGGCTTACCGACGTAAGTAGGTAATTTATTTCCTTACCCGGAAGAGTTATGGCCGAGTACATGGTTTCTTGGTGGTGGAAACAGAGGCGTTAAGTGGGGCAAGCGGGTAAAAATCATGCCGCCGAAATGTTTCTAATACGTGCTTTGGTTATTTTTTCTGTATAATTTACACTGTATGACCTCCTGCCCGTTAACCCTTAATCTAGCAATGCTATATAATATATAATACTAGCTGCGGAAATAAATGGGCCATACATTTATGCAGCCTAGTACACCAGGATGTACAAACTCTTTGACCATTTTTCTTCTATTTTTTTCGAATGAGAATTGTTTGCGCTATTCAACTTTAACGAGACTTGAAGTATCGACCTTCGTTTTTTTGTCAAATTAGGGATTAAGAGCTGTGTTGCTTTTCTACAGGTGCAGCATAGTGACGATCTTGATCTTGAAATAAATAGTTTACAAATCTTACAATATGAATTCATTTTATCCAACGAGTATTAGGGCTTTGTAGACGTTTTTTAATTGTGAAGTATAAAAAAGAAAAAAAAAATTGTGGTGTAGAAGAAATTGATAATTAACAATGTAATGAATACCGCAGGTTAATAAAACGCGGTTGGCGCAGTAGACAGTGCAGCTTCCTACTGAGCCGGCGGTCCTGGGTTCGAATCCCGGCAATGTCAAATATTTGTGTGGTAACCTCCAATATCTGTTCCTGGGTTATGGATGTCTGTCTAATTAAGTATTCATATTTATGTATATTAGTATATCGTCGTCTAGTCATAACACAACCCTAGTAGAGCTTAATTTACGACTAGGATACCTACTACAATTCCAGAAAGTTACACTGCATTATCACTAAACTTCAAGGACCGGGTTAAGCAGAACCGCGAAGACTTTACAAATGACTATAGGATAGGATTATAAGTTTAGTTGTATTGAATCTTGGTAATTAGCAAAGAAATATTCATCAAATGAAACAAAATCACGAAAAGTAAGAACTGAGCAAATAGTGAATCAACATTCAACAACTAGTCTTCATATAACAGTTATCAAGTTCAAATAATCGACACGCCCCCAATCGGAGCAAGCCATCTCTACGCCTTAACACTGACATTAACAACACAATTAAAAAGTCGATTGCTTCACCAGTCGTCTTCAATACCTGTAAATTATAAATCTCAACTTTAAGGCTTCGATTTAGCATTGGTTTCAAAAGATTCTTTAAGGTTGTCGATGCAGTTTTAACTGTCACTTTACAAACTGTCGCATGCAGTTAGAAATTGTGATTTTAAACTGTATTACTTTAATTTAGAGGTTATTTTCATGGTGGGATTAAGATTGTCAAATTGGTTTCAAGTGTCCCCAGGCTACGCACGCGAGCGCCTCTCAATAAGGGGTCAAAAACAAACCAAAAGTGGGCTTCGTTTAACATGCAAATTTGAGAGCCTACAGAATGAGCGGCAATACTTAATTACTTGTTTAATCGTTCAATCTTTGTGAATTAAAGTGGGTAGATGTTACTGGACGGTAGCTTTAATATTGGAGAAGATTTTGGTCAGTTTATTACAGAAAAATCTGTTCGGATCGTGAAATTTAATATTTTATAGTTGATGTGGCGTATGGCCACCTGCTCTCTGCCGCCATTACATGACAGACGTCAACGGGAGCGGGCAGGTCGTGGTCTACAGTAACCCCATTTACGTGTTTTATTGAATCTATTCCCGTCCTGAAACCCTGGAAATTCTTTAGTAGGCAATCAGGAGGCTAATTATTGGGTTAGATACAAATATTAAAATAAGCTAGATTTTCTAATAGATAGTCTCAGGCTTTACCATTGGCTCCATTTGTGCGGACTTGACACCATCATAGCACATAGCACTGAGAGAGATAGAATGAGAATCATTTAAATCGCATTTATTTATACAAAACCTAGCCCGTTCCCATCGTGCGAATCGCGTGAGCGAGTTCAAATTGTTTATCAGATTTGTACGAACACTTAACACGACTACCGGCGAGCAAATAAACAAACAAACAGACGGATCCCGGAACGAAAACGCGATGTTTAGCGTTTCTGCGTGGGCGCACGTGGGTTTGACGAGCTGTTGTTTTTGTGCGCAATCGATCAAGCTGTAGACGTGTATTTATATAAGTGAAAAAATACAATACAAACAAATACCTACAAGTATTTTTCTGAAAATATAATGAAACAAAAGAAAAACAAGTATTTAAACATTGGTCAATTAAAGAGTTTGTTAATAAAATATTGGTTAATATCTGAACAAAAAAACGAATATATATTAAATACAGTATGAAGAATTTTCTTGACTGGGGACCACGCGTCGGAAGAATGCCTCACAAGGTGGACTGATGATTTGGAGAAGGTAGCTTAGTGACAGGTGGGAGACATCAATTTGTATGAACACTTGACACGAGTATCAGCAGGCTAATGAACAGACAAACAGATGAACCCAGGAAAACGCCATGCTTAACGTTTCGGTACGGGCGTGCCCGTTTTCGTTGCGAAATCGACCAAGCTGACTTGAAACATGTATTTAGGCATCAGGTTACAAAATTTGGGTATCAAAATTAATAGATTAATCTGTTTATCATAAAAAGAGTCACACTCTTGTCGGTGTATGACAAGAATGTACATTGTACAAACTTACGGATAATACTGGAAGATGAACAACTTAATAAAACAAACTTTACAAAGTGTACCAAAATAAAAACACAAAATTATAAACAGGGGGACATGGCTATTAAGATGTTTAATCTAATCTTCATCGATATCGTGATTGCTGTTACCGCAAATAGAATAACCTCATCTTTCACCGAACAATTTACTTTCGAAAGTTGCTTTTCAGCTTATAAACTTCTTCTGAGAATTCGAGCAGCACTAAGGACCGGTATCAACCAAAAACCAGGACCCTAATTCCGAAAGGCATTGCAAAATCCCCAATTTAGCAATATCTCGGCCAAATAACGGACATGTATCGATATCTGCTTTTAACGATATGACTCGTCATCTTGAATCTTACGCCTATTAAAATAGATTATACTTATTTCTATGTGAAAGAACTGTCATTACGGTAATTCCAAATAGAGCATACTGCTAAAGATGTAAAAAACCTATGTATGATTTTCCTTCATTTGTATTCAAACTCCTTTAATTTGTGTTCGAATCAATGAAAATTGAAACATTGATGTTAAACCTTCCTGTACAAAAACACGTAAACAACGCAACGTTAACCGAGCAACTCGACTCCACCACGCACAGCCTCAGAACGTATTCAACGGCCTAAATGAATTTATGGCAATATACTACGTAATTTATTCCAACCCAAAGAAACCATAATTTACCTAATTAGAAACTTACGTCAATATATCAAGCACAAATTACTTTCTCCCGGAAAATTACGTAGCATCTACCTTTTCTACGCAGAATTCTCGCAATTACGAGTATTCCTGTGTATCGAAGAGTCCCGCACTCCCCTGTGATATATCCCTACCTATTCCGTACCGAACTGAAAATAATCATAACTTTGCTCATAAAAATCCAAAACAATAATGCATTATTCATACTCGCCACTCGACGTATCACAATACCAACTTAACTGGAACTATTGTCCCTCGCTTTGAGCCTTGAAATAAACACGAGGGCGGGTTACGACGGAACATCATCTGGGATCAGTCTATAGTGGTGGGATAGTGGAATCCTGAACGGACATCGCGAGCAAAGTATGAAACTGTCTGAAAATACATAAATATTGTATTTAGGGGACGCGTATTAGATTCGAGCCATGGCTTTGATTAATGGCTTACAGCAGGTCACATAAAATTGTATTTATTTGTTATTAATGTTTGTTTTCTTATTTCTTTCGTTCGTAAGTCTATCATCTATAAAATGCCATTTTATTCTAATATTTTCTCTTTTTCATCTCTTAAGTACACTTATTTAAATAAATAATTTAGTGCGAGCTAATATATCAATATTTGTTTACTTATTTCCACAAATTGCTTAATCATTCTGCTGCCAGAAATTTAACTAGCTCATGAGCAAAAGAATAACGCTAGATATTTTTTTTCTTTGTGATGTAGAATATAATAGACATTGACAAGTTATCAGTGAAAAAAAAATACATAATAATAACATATCGCTAACGTAAACATCTCGGACAGATGACACAAAAATGACGCCTGACCTGCAAATGACGATTTAGCCTCTTAAACAAAATCTTAATTTATTTATCTATCCAGTGCAGGTTCTGTATCCGCAGGCTGTTTAGTCTAGCCTGTCACAGGCAAAGTACCATTTGTCGGCTTTACTACCGCGCCTGTCATTTTTATCGCGCGCTAGTTATTCAGTGAATACACCTTAACAATACGACAAAAATGTGGCTTCTGCGGGTGGCTCAGAAATAAACGGATGGAGTCTTCAAATGTGCAACTGATGAAGTTATTATGTACTTCAATATGTGGTGAATCAAAATCCATACTATCCATACTAATATTATAAATGCGAAAGTGTGTCTGTCTGTCTGTTACCTCTTCACGTTTATACCGGTGAACCCATTTAGATGAACTTTGGTATAGAGATAGTTTGATTCCCGGGGAAGGTCATAGGATACTTTTAATTCCCATTAAATTTAGTGTTCCCTTGGAATGAGCGGGTAACACCGCGGGGCACAGCTAGTAGGTTATATTTTTTCTATCTAATGTGAAAACTTAAATCGCGAATTTTCCCGCAAGAGTTTAAACAAAGAACGATATTTGAAGAAGAATGCATCTTAACAATGCGAAAGAAATGCGGTTTTTGCGGGCGTATCAAAAAAGAATGCATTGAATCTTTACACGTGCATCTGGTAAAGTTTTATGTAATTAAATATGTGATAGATCAAAGTCAGTTATAATTATATTTATCAAATGGAAGCACTCCAAAATTTTCCCACAGGACTTCAAATAAAACACGATAGGTATTTCAAGATTGCTGAATAGGAAATAAAAGTGTATGAAAAACCCGTCAGGATTCAAAATCAACCTTAGCGTACTCGCTTAACTAACTTATAATAAATAATCAAAACCTTATTTTTAAACTGTTTACGCATCGAAAATTACTTCGATAGCAATTTGGAAGAAAAAAGGTCGTAATGTATTAGGCGATTAATGGAACGAGTGAAAAAGGTTTTTAATTTTAGGTTGTAATCTTCATTGTTTGCACTTTGTACATAAATTCTAGGCTTTAATAAAAGTACGAACAAACCCTCTTGACTTATTCAGGTTCATTTGATCCAATGATCAAAGATCAGTAATGATTATTATCAATACATCAATATCTCTGACACGGATTTCTATCGGATTCTTAATCTCGGAAACGGTAACCATAAAAACACAGATGTAGTGCCACTCATAGCATAACATATTGTTTCAAAACCAATTTATTATGCACTAAGATTAAAATATTTTCAAGGCGAAAAATTACGTATGCTCGAAAGCGATCAGTAGTTCAAACTGTAAAGAAAGGATTTTTTGTAGGTTAGGTAGGATTTAAGTATTAGTGATCATTCGGTACGGTACTTGGTTATCTAGCCGTGTGCGACACATTCTTGACTTAATTGGTGTTATCGTGTATTTAATATTTATAATTATATGTTGTAAAAATGATAATAACGCCTTTAGGTTCTAACAGAACTTTTTATTCTAAAATACTTTTTTACTTCTGCTCGAAAAGTATTAGGTACGTTATTTTAGCTTCGCAAAACAGGGCTATAGTGATCGTTTTAGTCTAGGGTTTAAATGAAAGCCACATAGTACTTTGTATGATTAATCAACATGAAAATCAACATGATCAGAACGGCCAACATTTCTGGCCGATCTGATCAGGTTCAGTTTTTAATTCTTTATTATGTTTTTCTCAAACATGCAATGAAATATTGTCTTTACGTTCCTTATAATAGGCTCGGAAGCTTTTTGGGCGCAACAACTCGAGAGGACTGTAAAGGGATTTCATACTGCTTTTCAGGCCTAGGCCTGCAAAGTAACTTTTTTTGGTTTCAACAACAAGGTCATTCACACAGCTGGCTGGTTTGCCAAAAAGCAGGTTTTGTTTTTAAAGGTTGGTTGTTAGACTAAAATGTCCTATTTGTCAATTAATAAAATGTTGTTATTTGAAGTATATTTTTTTATTTCATTGTATGTTTGAGAAAAGCACTATACTCGTACATACCTCGTCGTGAAAACGGATTCCCGGCCTCGTATCACTATCCGTATATACCTACTTGGCCGGAAATCCTCATTTTCCGGCCTCTGATGTAATGTACTATTACTATCTTGTAGTCGGAGTTTAAAAGAGAGTTTTTAACACGTGCCCAAAAACAAATATGATTATAGCTTATTTTAGACCCTTGTCAAACAATTTACAATTTCTTTCGTCCACAAAGTTCTCTAAACCAGTGTAGTGAGCTTAAGGCGGCCACAGTGACCAGACGTCGCTTAGCTAAACATACAAAGCAATTAAAGTGTCGTAAAGGCAACAGTTAAACGTCCACCCTGGCACTGCGGTCTATTAACTCCAAGCACTACTTAGTCACTAGAGGTGACTATAAGTCTATGATAGGAAATATTTCATCCGGATTTTAAAAAAATTGTTTGATCCACTTTTGTTTTTACATTTTCATAGATTTTATATTTCATACTCTTTTAGACTATATAAACTAATATAAAGTAAGTTTAGTAGAAAAAAAAATTATGATGACTGCCAAAACAAAGGCGACCCGTTTGATGAATGAAATAAAATCAGATTATTCAGTAAGTGCATACTTACTGAATAATCTGATTTTATTTCATGATAGTGGCATCACTAAGGGCACTTTTGTCTAATTATGAATCTACCGGCATTTCCCAAGTGGAGACCGCTGTAGCGAAGAAAGCCGAAATAGGTAAACTCAACCCCAATCATCACACAAATATTTGCCCTAGCCAGGATTCGAACCCGGGACCGCCGGCTCAGTAGGCAAGTGCTTACAAACTGAGCCAACCGCGTCGTCAAAGTTGAATAACGTCAAAATTTATAGAAAGGGCACAATAAAACTCACAGGTGCCGTCTTGATCCATCCATTTGCCACAACATTGTTGAGCAAATTGACAAAATCAACCCAGGTCCCCTAGATGGATCCGGTTTTAGCACCATACCTGTACCTGAAATAAAACAACGCAACGCCCGAAAAAAACTTAAACGCTCCTAACTTAATAGTTAGCTGCGAAGCTATTGATGATAGTGTTTATCGCACGAGAATAATGATATAAATGATAAAGCATCCGTCACTTTCCGACACTTATACGTATGCATGTTTTACCATTTGTCTATTGGATAAACTAAACCATAATATGCCCGTAGAACGATGCATATATCGCAAGCTATGAGGTAAAGTAAAAACTTACCTTCCATCATGTGGTTAATACAGACAAATAACTATCTTTAAGTCTCCCGTTTCTCGTGCAAGCCAAAGCAAACGTAACCTCTTTAAGCGCATTAAGTATTCCGCACTTATTTCTGTTTCGTCATTTATTATAAATAGCCAGTGCGCCGCTTTATTAAGATTCTTCGCACATAATAATTTATGGTGCACTACAACAGGCTAACCCGACTCAGATTAAATTGTGGGAGATAATTTGTCCTGGTTACCAAGACAGCTGGTTTGTAAGAATCTTAAGTGAGTTTTGAAGGTTCCGCTTCTGAGGCCGATAAAAATAGTATCTTCGGTTACGTGACTGTGGTCGGCAAGGTGAGTGCTGAGGTTTTCTTGAGAGGTAATAAATTTCGAATTTGGAACGCGGTTTTCGTTTGTTTCTTTCATTCGTATGCGCTTTACGGCCGGTTTTCTTAATGGTACGTGTCTCGGGGAATTTTCAAATATGTTGCGTGCAGTATCTTGATGAATTTCATTTGAATATTTACATGAGTTTAAACCTGGTAGCTATAGTGCTCATTATTTACTCCATGAATCGCGTATCACAAAGATACAGTGCTGGTTATTGGTAAGTTTATAAGCAAGAAACAATGCAATGGTTTAATAGTTTAATAATAACAATCTGTTCACATGTCAGTTAGGTGCCCCTTCTTATTATTGACTGTAGCCATTATCGTATCAGAGGTGGTATAGGTTCGGATAAGGTTTGTCATAAGTGAACAATGTAAAAATAAGTGAAGTTGTACATTTAATCAGCGATGTCACGAAAGTAATCACCGAAATAGGCCACCGGTGATTCACTAAAAAACAAACGGAACATTTTGCTTGCGAATAAATTTAAAATTACGTTCTCAGATTTATGGTTGCAACCTTAATGCAGATAGAATAGATTGATAGATGCGTCACATATTTTTTGCATTGGTTCTAAAGATATTTAATTTTTAAAGCTTCTCATATAGGGTTCACATGAAGTTTATATAGATTCGAAATCTAAAATTAACTAAATGGCATCTTTATAAAAACTTATTTTTGAAATATGTGTATATTTTAAATAAATAAATGCAATATATATACTTTTATAGTGCTCCCTACGGCCATTTTCTGATTTATGAGCCAACAAAATGATATAAGAAACAATTTTGCTTATTACCACGATGTTCCTAATTTCACGCTTATCATTTTATTAACGCGCCTCCTTAGTATCTATTTTTATGAAAGTTGATAATGCGTTTTATTCAGAACAGGAGTATAAGAAACTATAAATATGATTATATTCATTTTTGCATTAAACGTTACAGTTTGGCGAGAAATTACTTTAATTTGTATTTTATGTATATGTAATGTGTTAATAAAAAAAACAATTCTTCATGCATTGTGCTGCTATTATTATGTGCCCTTTAATGCGTATGTGCTTTACAAAAAAAAAATCATGAGCACTGTGTTACAAAAAACGAAGATTGAATAAGCATGGCTTTTTATTTACCAACTGAAGAACAAGTAAGAAATACGAAGTAAGAAATATGCATAATTATAACATACTCAGTAAAAATAATCTGTATCACTAAAAGAAAATAAATACAATTTGCATTTACTATTATTAGGATTACAAAAGTCCAAGGCATGATATTACTATTAAAGTTACGCTAGTAATGACGTATCTACAACATATGAAATTAATCTTTGAGTTTGCAAGGGTGTTTGTCCCTGCGTGTAATTCTATATTTTAATTTCATGACAAATGGTACAATACGCAATTATACAAAGATGCAATCTTTACATTTTACTAAAGACTTTGGTTCAATTCGTGTTGTTTTGGGTAATGATCAAAAATAGTTATGTAATGTAATCTTAGAATAAATACGCCTAGAACGAGATAGAAAGATAAAGCCACTTTTGATTTATGTGTGTGTGTCTACGAACCAATCATAGAGCCGTCTCGCTTGTGACAGATGCGCACACGGACAAAACTTAGCCCCTGGTTAACCAAAACTGGCTTCGCTTTTAAACCCGTGACTTATCAAAACTAGCTTCACTTTCAAGCTCTGACTAGGTTTTTAGGCGTATTTATTCTAAGTATGTAATACTAATAATACAATCAATAAAAAATAAATAAATATTTACTTTTTAAATTCTGTAGCGATAAGACGGCCATTCTATTGCCTAAATACAGCGTTCAATATTATTATAGGCCTATTTGTTGTTAGCGTGCAATAAACAATGGTTGTAACCGTTGTTAGGCATTGCACTAATTAGTGTACTTACCTATAGTTAAGTTGCGGTATAAGAAATTCAGATATAATAATATTTTAACTAGATTTATAATGTTAATTATAATTTGCTACAATAGTAGAGTTGCTAAGCCGCGAAATTGTGCGCATCGGGTTACAAGCATGAAATTTCTACCACACATAGAGCCCTCCACGGTGATTATTTTCAGATGTGGAAGGAAGTCAGATTCGTCCCCTGTGTGGTGGGAGAGCGGGGTGAAGAGGACCAAGTACTGCTCTTTTTCTTTTTTTTATTACTGATCAGTTAAGGCTATTAGGGCCTGTGGGACATCATTTTCGTGTAAAATAGATATCAACAAAATTTTTTTTAATGTTATTTAAGAATAGTTTCATATAAAAATTTGGGTTTATTGCCGAAAAGGTAAAAATCACAACTAGTTTTTTTTATTCAGAACTATAAATAAGTTATCTATCCTGAATATTTACAATTTAAAAAAATATTACTAAATAGCAAATTAAATCTTCTTTTTAAAAATGTATACATATTGGGCACATCTCATACAAAAAGTACCTTGAAAAAAATGTTGATGTTAAGCTTAGCCTGCGTGTTCTAGTACCTACATTTTTCTAAGTCGCGAAATTGTGTACATCGGGATACAACCACGAAATTTCTAACACAGATAGAATATTCTGCGGTGATTATTTTCAGATGTGGAGGGAAGTCAGATTCGTCCCCTGTGCGGCGGAAAAGCGGGGTGAATAGGACAAAGGAGTCCTCTTTTTCTTTTTATATTACTGATCAGATAATGATACTAGGACTTGTGTGGTGTCATTTTCGTATAAAACAGATATCAGCAATTTATTTTTCATTTTATTAATTCATAGTACCATATAAAAATATGGTTGTATTTCTGAAATTGTAAAAATCACAACAAGTTTTTTTTATTCAGGGAGATAAATTAGTTATATTTCCTGAATATTTACAACTAACAAAAATATTGTAAAATAGCAAATTTAATCTAGTTTCTAAAAATATATACATATTGGGCACTTTTCATACAAACAGTAACTTATATAAATTGTTGATGTTGAGATTAGCCCGTGTGCTCTTGATACATTAGCAAAAAAAAGATTGTTTTAATTACATTAATTTGTTTTTCTAGGACGTATATAGTAAATATTATATGTAAAAGCATGTTAATAATCATTATTTAATGTATTTAATGAAGCGAAATAGGATGCGTTCGGAGATTTACGTTGGTTACGCCGACGTAAAGATATATTTTCAGCTAGTGTTTGTATGAGAAGTGCCCAACATTAATATATTTTTAGAAACCAGATTAAATTAACTTTTTGAAATAATAATAATAATTTGAAAATGTTCACGAAATTGAACTAATTTACTTCACTGAATAAAAAAAACTTGTTGTGATTTTTACCTTTTTGGCCATACACCCATATTTTTATAAACAACTATACAAAAATAACATAAAAAAATAATTTCTGATATTTGTTTTACACGAAAACGATACCAAACACGTCCTGGTAGACTTAACTGACCAGCAATAAAGAAAGAAAAGAGGGATACTTGGCCCTATTCACTCCGCTCTCCCGCCTCACAGGGGACGAATCTGACTTCTCTCCACATCTGAAAATAATCACCGTGGAACACTCTATCTGTGGTAGAAATTTCATGCTTGTAACCCGATGCGCACAATTATGTTAGAAAACAGCGGACTAACAACTCTACTACAAGATTAAAAAATACCCAAATAAATCTTAAGACACGAAGAAGTGAGTCACAAAATGGAAAAAAATAATAATTGTAACAGTTTGAACACAAATAAATTTGTTACCTTTGCGAGAAGAAAATACACCCAAAAATATTACCTAAATGAGAATCACCAATGCGAATCAAAAGTGATTGGTTGAATGACTCAAGTGACATTTTATTTTTTGATTTATTAAATTTAACTGAGAGGCATTTTATTCTTGATTGACAAAATAAATCTATTAGTAATTGATTTAACGTACAACAACTTATGGGAAACCTTATTATCTGAAGCTACATGACCCACGATAACAGGAAATCATTAATAACGAAGAACTCATATGTGACCATGCAGATTGTTATTTGTATCGACGACTCGTTTGGCGCAGTTTAAAGTGCAGCTACTGCCTACTGAGCCGGCGGTCCTGGGTTCGAATCCCAGCCGGGGCAAATATTTGTGTGGTGAACTCGAATAGTGTACCTTGGTCATGGATGTTATCTAAATATATATGTATTTATGTTTATATATGTCCTGGACAATATCCCTGGTTCCTGAGGTGCCCAGGACTAAAACAACTCACGTAAAACTTCAATTAATATATTAAAATCCCAACTCGCTACTACATCGTCATTGGTATACATTTAAGTATAGTGACTGGGACTAGGTCGATTTGTGTAAGTTTGTCCCTTAATATTTATTTAATTTATATAAATTTTTTGACTAACTATTTAACCGAACATTGTATTTTTTTGCCTTTAGTTAAACAAACACCTGAACCAATAGGATGCCTTATGAGTAGAATGTTAAACAGGAGCCTGTAAAACGCCAACTCTTAATGAACTAGAAGTCCCTGACGCGGAGGAGCTAAAACCATAAAATATTAATGAAGCTAATTAGCTTATGGCTCATAAATAAGCGGCATAATTCCAGAGTACATCATCTCGGGAACATGCAAATTGTGTGAGAAATAAAAGATGATAACGTTTTTATAAAGTTCCGGCGTGGGGCGCCTATGTGAGCTTCAGAGGGGGTCTTTACACCGCACGATTATTAACTACAAGTTGCTGGCACCTTATGAGTGTGATCGTCCCTGTGGCTTACTTGGTTCAGAGCGTGTCGCCTCCACATTGCACGGAGCACTGGGTTGAATTCAATTTAGAATCTATATTTTTTATCTGTTTAGATGTTTACATTTTTTTAATAGAAAACTCCCATCTCTTACATCCTCTGGTGGCTACTCTTCAAAATCTCGTATCTAGTTAGTAGATTGATATTATTATTGAGATACGAGTTTTGTTTTAAGTACCTAGGCATTTGTGATTTTTTATTTCTGTTTATTGTTAGTGAGTTTTGGTTGTCAATAGACGACATTAAGTAAAATACTTATGAAACCGCGTCGTTCAAGTCGACTTATCTTATACCTACTACTATATCGCTATATCACTCGATTCACAGTCATGGGCTGCGTTCGGTCGCGACACGGTTTGCGCCTAGCTGTCATAACCGAACTCACTCATAAATGAACCCATTTGATTATGTATTTTAATACCTCAACATTTATTGCAATAACTTATTTTCAACATTTTTTAATGATGACATTTGCATTTTTTTATTACCTAGGATAGCGGTACCCTCTGGCCGCCGATCGCCCCCGGTGGCACCGCTATCTTAGGAAACGATTGCTTTAACTAACCATAACTTATACTATATTATGTAATAAGGGGCAAACATGCAGACGGATTGCCTGATGGAAAGCGATTACCGTCGCCAATATACACCTGCAACACCAGAGGAGACACAAGTGCGTTCCCGGCCTTTCGGGTGGGAGTACGCTCTTTTCTTGAAGGTTTTAAGGTCGTATCGGTCCGGAAATACCGCAAGCGACAATCCATTCCACAATGCACTCGTGCGAGGCAGAAAAATTCTAGAAAAACGCAAAATTGTGGACTGCCAACTATCTAAGTGGTGAGGATGAAAGCATTATCGCGTAGAACGCCGGGCCCCCAATACTTCTTCATCGTTTCGTATCCGTAGTCGTGAATTGTAAAGGGTGTCTTTAAATTTTAAAATTATAACGAGTAGCCGGCAAAGAAGCGGCGATGAAAAGGGAAACAACGCCAGATGATGATAAATAGCGCGTTAAATATGTAGTCTGTCTGTGCAGGGGACGTGTCGTGTTGCCTAACGAGCTTTGCTCCAAATTACACGTTTATTGTTGACTGCGGAAAGACAATGGAAAGAAAACCAAAGCTGGTTAGGCCCTATATTTTGTGTAATATAATTTCCCAAAGACTTTTTTCTCAGTCATAAGAATAGATGTCGTATGTTATCCAAATTTTATTTGAGTATTTTACCGCCACCTGAATTGAACTCGAGTGCCAAATATCTCGTTACTGATCAACGAAAGGAACGGATTTGTGTAGTTTTTATTTTGGTATTCACTATCTTAACACATTTAAGAAGCTATTGTAAATTTTTCGAGAAAATAATGAGCAATCGTGTTTCTGATTTAGCAGAAATATAATGATATGACTGAAGTTATGTGTAGTAAAATAACAGATAAAACGTTTGTACAAGTCTGTTATTATGGTTTCAAAACAGCATTTTCAGACAGTTCACTGCATACATCGCCTAACTAACGAAAATAACCTTAACAAGATTACTTTCTCTTCCCGCAGCACTGGTTTTTAACCTAAAAGCCCTATCTTAAACGACCAAAATTATTCCGCGCCGCATTTTCCTTACGGCAGTGCCAATAAATTTCCTAAGTACGGCATGATTAGAAAAATAGCCGAATAATTTGGCTAGCACTGAAAAAATGAGAACGCCCGTAAGCCGGCAAGACGCATGGCCCTGGACGTGTCTACGGTGGTAATTAGTCGAGATACTAATTTACATTTGTATTCAAAATTCGAGCGCTTCTCGCCATTCTCGGTCGTCTGTTTATTCTCATCTCGTTTTTTTAGCGGAACGTACCGCATTGCTGTGTTTTTCGCGTAAAAATTTACGCGGCGGCCCCCTAACAAATGTTCCGACGCTGTCGCCTAACGAACGGCTGGTAAACAACTCCAAATATAATATAGTCGATTACTAGAGCAAACGTTTTCAGCTCCTATACAATTAACAACATATTCTTAAGATTCTAGCTTAGAATCTATTTACACACTAACTTATTTTATAACCTATTTGTCGTCTGAATAACTATGTAGACCGTGTGTTCAAAATAACCCACCGCCGGTAGCTGGATAGTCGATACTCGATGAAAGGGATGTTATGAAAATGTTTACCTATGCAATATTACATTCTATGGAATGTTCAGATCGAATAATCATCAAGTAAGCACGTATTAAGCACACATTTTCACTCAAAAATTTGTACATGTATTGCTCTATGGTACCTGACTTTATTCCACTATGTTTAGATTGTAAAGAGGGTTAATAAATAATTTAATAACACACACTAGAAACGTATACATTAGAAAGTTCCAAACCGAGCTTAGTAGGCTTTCGTTTGTGTACTAGGACTACTAGGCGATGGCATACGTAAATAAATACTGAGCTGGGCTCGATTTTATCACTATGATAATCGCAAAAATGGAAATACTAGTCTACAAAACTTAATAATAACACGATTACACGAGCGTTAATTTTCATTTACTCAGTAATGAAAAAGGCAAAATCACCTAATTATCCAACTCAATAACCCAGCAACTATAATTAAGTTAAACAAACAAAACAATATTAGTATGGTAGGCAGAGTAATGAAAACATGTTGTTTTTAAAGCAGCGTATTAAACAACGCATGAATAACGATCGAGCGCATTACACACAACACAATAATAAATGTTCAGAAATAATACGAAGCCAGCCATTAACGAAAGCACGTAAAATCCATTTGGCATTTTCATTTCAATTTTATTTAATTAAGGCTTTTGCGGGTAGGCTTCACGCGGTACAGTATTGACTAGTGATTCTCAAATTTTAATTAAAGGTCGCTATAGTGTTGTACAATTGATGTTGTGGTATCATTGGTCTGGTTGGGTTACATAACAACCGCGCTACACGTTCCTTACAGACATACCTGACGAAATGAGAATTTGTTAAAGATATACCCACACCCACAGTTGGTGGCTAACATAGGTCACTGAGGATCATTGTCAACCAGACGTTTTAGTGGAAAGAAGGAAATAAGTACCTACGAAAGTATAAGTATTGAAACAGAAGCTCAATTGTGCACTGGGCAGACGGCAGGGGAGGAAAATTCGTCCTTCTGTGTAGACATTCTACACAAAGTGTCCCCTTTTCTTTTGTTTTGTCTAATCATGACAATATTTTTTTACACCAGTGCGTCTAGCATTACTGTGGCATGCAACTCTTTGTCTGTTTTGAATTCTACCTGTCACTTTCTTGTCAATACCGTGCGAGCAAGAGGTAATACTGAGTCGAGCGACAAGCGAAGTCGCGTCAAGATATGCTAGCCCTGCGCATTCACGCAGTGAAACAATACATTTTTTCTTAACACATATTTTTTCGCATTCTCAACATTTTCGCACTAGACATATAATTTCCGCATTAAACAAAAATGTATGTAAACGACCATTAATCATTATTCCTCGTGTAACATGGAGACACGACAGGCCAAGGTGGTCTGCATGAGAAATGCCCAGGCTCGCGAGCTGCCTAATGTCTTGTCAATCATCCAACCAACCGGCCAATGTACGGTGAATACTAACCAGTTTTTTATTGGTCTCGAGTCGATTGCTGCTCTTGAATGTCAATAATCGATGAGTCAAACGGATAGATTTCCACGGAATTAAAGCATTCCATGTCTGATGATATCCCCGGTCGTTTAATTGTTCTGGGACATCCTGTAACGATAAGTTAGTAGCTGGCCGTAATGGTGAGCTGTTTCCTTTTTTAATTAGGTGTCATAGATTTCTAATGATCACTTGATAAGATATTAAAACATTAAAGGTCAGGAGGCTCAAATAATGAATATACGCAATATAAGTACCTAATCCGTTTAAATTGTTTTATTTAAATTACATGTTTTGTTAAACTAGGTATTAAGCGATTTTTTAAGCCCAATTCATAATGTTCTAGCCCAGGTACTTAATGGTGAACCTTTGTTATTCTACGTGCTAATTATTTAAAATTTTAAGGCACGTTGTTGTCGTGTCATGCATTTTGGTATTGCATTTTTTGGGACACATGGACCAGTACACCAAATAATTTGCTGATATTTTTTAAGGTATAGGTACACGAAGTCTTGACGCTTAAGGTTCATAATATTACGTAACTAACAAATATGAAGTTTCCAAAATTGACAGCGCTTGCAAATTGTTGTAAAATATAAAGTTTCTGTTCTATTCATTTATCCTTAATGAATTTTATTAATTTATCAATCAACTACCGGAATCGAATCGATTAAAAATCCGAAATTGTTATTGCACTCGCGTGCACCCGTCCGTTTAGTAACGACGGCGATCTAGTCTGCGGTAGGCGAGATCCATCTCTATCGATATCGATCTATCGGTCACGTATCGAGCACTCGCATCGACTCCTAATTCGATTTCCACTCGGGCGCCGGTGACTTCACTGCATTGTTTACAAACGTGCGTACGCGACTATGAGTTACGATTTTTTGCGCAACGGTTATTCCTAGCATATTTTTTATTTTAATTTTGAGTTTCTATAGGAGGTCCATTGTAAAAAACAGTGTTACTTTTTGGCGTAGGTAACAATATGATAAACGTGGGTCCTTTTTAGACCTCGAGATTTAGATTTTATTGTATTGGAGTCCTTAGTTTAATTTTAGGACTAAATATTTCAAGCCTGTTTTTTTTTTACTTTCATAAGTACGAGTATGATTTAAAAAGATTTGTTTGAAATTAAAATCGTCGCACTTACATTTTATTTATATAACTCTGTTTTATTTTATAAAAAATTCAATTTCGAATAAAGTCAATCCACTATGAGAGTTTAACAAATATTATCTAAGAATAATTAAAATCCGTGCATGCGTAGGTATCCGGTACCACAAATAAAAATATGAATACATTTTTTGAGCCGGTTTAATACGTAGAAACATATTTGCGTCACCTCAAGTAAGCGGGTGGTAATGCCTGATACAATATCTGTGAATAATTTTAACAGGTAAATTCACAATTCAATCACAAATAATTCATAATACCCTAAGCCCCTACTAAATACGGGTCAAAATTGAACGGAACTTACTTTTGATAACAGCAACTTGATGGTTGCTGAAACTACAGTGACGCGAACTATAATTTATCGTCATCTTTACGAAGTCATTGCGTAAATCATGAATTTATGACAGCACAGACAGCATTGTCTAGCCCCGATAGTGCCTTTGTTGTCACATAAACAAGTAATTTCGCTTTTGTCAAATACTTAGTGCCTTTTTGGTAATTTGAATAGCTTTTGTTTGACACCTGAGGTTGGGGTTTTATGGCGTTATGCAAATTTGGCAATAGGCGGCTTTTTAAAATTCAAATAGTATAATAACAAAACCCGAATTAAGTAAAACTGTGAAAAAAAGGAATAGGTAATGTGAAGGTTCTCCTTCACTGTTGGTGCTATATGGCCACCGACATAAAAGTAGAGTTGTGAATTGTATGTTTATATTTAGAATAAGATGTGTGACATCCGTCAATAAAATAAAATGTAGTGGGGAGTGATCGTGTGGCCTCTGGGCAATAAACACCTATATCGTACCTCTGCTCTTATTTATCCCCATCTGAAGCTTATCCCCCGGCAGTCGCCACACTTGGTGGAGGCAGCAAACCCTATATTTAGAGTCACGCGAGTATTGATAGTTTCCCCGCTCCCAACTAATTTTGTCCACAGATTCTCGGACCGCTGTGACAATTACGTACTGAAAGCTTACGGTTGGCATAGGAGCCAGACAGGAGTGAAGCGCACCGTATATATGCGCACGAAGCAAAACGAAGTATAAGTGCACATTTGGCAATTGCGAATTGCCATCATCAGTGCGGTATTGTATGTCATGACGGCACTACCGTAACGGAGCGAGTTCGACAGACGGGTGAAGTTGTCGAATCATTGAATCACCCATTATCATTTTTCATCCCAAGCGATTATAATTTGTTTGTGCATTGTTTCGGACTCCACATAAAAATGGAGACGAGTACTTTTAATGGCTTTTCCGACGTTGGAGATTTTTAATTAATGGCCCAAGTGAGAAAATACGAGTAAAATAATCACAAATGGCGGTTGCGGTTTAATTGTTCGGGACCCGCATTACAGAATAGTATTAGACATCGTTTTAGGATGTTATTTTAAAGTTAAACAACGAATTCCCGTCGAGCCAAGAAATCATGTACAAGGATGTTATCATCGACGGCAAAAGTCGCAAGAATCATCATTAATTCGTTTCTTTACGCTTGAAGCACACGTTGTTGACATCAGACAAGCGATTGTCAGTGAAAATATGGAATTTTACCAGTGAGAAACATTCAGTTTCAGTGTCGTCAAATGATGTAACAAATGTTCTTAAAGAGTGAAAGCCTTCAAGTTCAGCCATTATCACTAATTATACAATATGTTGCTAGTAAAATTTTATTTGATTAATATGTGCTGTGCCGGACCGAGTGCTTATCAAGAAAGTGCAACATCAGGAACAGCGTGCCTGAGCGAGGAGGGCCGCTCAAGAACTGAAGAGCGACGCTGGACACCGTGGACGCCGATCGGAACGCTGCGCTTCTATCAGGCAATAATGATCCATAATATATAATTTGTAGTATATATGTTTATTAGGATGTAAATAATTGTCCCATAATAATTATGCTAGGTGTATGATAGTTCTAGATGTTACTAAGGTCCTACAAATAATCATTTTTCTGCTTGAATTATTACCATATAAGATAATACACCGATTGTCTCCATTGAATTATGTGGTGCAAAAACTCACTCCCAGTGGTCGTGCCAAGAATGTAATAATTCATATTAATAGATTAAAGAGATTCTTTAATCGTTAATCCCAATTAATATAAACAGTTCTATATATTTCTAGGGTGTAAATAATAAAACTATTATTTTTCAGAAATTTTTAATTCAGGCTGACTGTACAAGGATGCAATTGTATTTGTTGCATTTACAAGTGTCACTGTTGTAAATATAATTTAATTTATTTCCACAAGATATTAGCTGCATTTATAAGTTATTACTATAGGAAGTTTAATTTATAATTTCCTGCACTATAAATTACTGCACTTTGAATTTATTGCATTTTCAGTACCTTTTACTTGAAATAATTTTAACTTATTGTTTCCTCAGACTTCCAATATTTATTTATAATACTTTATTTCCAGCATTTTAATTTGTGTATGCTAATACATTTTTTTTCTTTTCCATGTAATTCGACACTGCAAGGGCCGTTGCTGTCCCAGTTCCTTGGGATTTCAGCTGCTGGTGTGATTGAATGCCTCGCGCATTCGTCATCCAGGGGCGGCAGAGGTTCTGGCACGGGGTGCCAAGAACTTCATGCGGCCTGCATCGGGCCGATGCAGTCTGAAGATTTTGTATTGTTGTTTCTTTTGTCCTTATAATAAATAAATAATTTATTTAATTTTAACTAGGAGATAGGTAGGAATCTAAATAAAGGAATTTTTCGTATTTTTCGTTGATGACTAATTTTACGAATTGACGTTGACATTGCATTTGACATGTCAATATGACGTGTCATGACATCGTCTATGGTCGTGAAATTAGTTATGAGGTAATTTTTTTTTATCGGTAAAGGTTTAGTTTTTTGGTACAAATACTTGGAATAAATTAAAAATATTTATTCCAGGTATTTATTTAGAACAAGGTACGGAATCTTGAAGCATAATTCATATGCTTCAGGATCCTAATGTGAAAATAATTAAGGTACAGATTTCTGGGGCATATTTAATATATATGCGCCAGGATTCTAATATAAAGCTAGTGGTAGACGGGTATCACTATTTGTTAGTCCTGTATGGATGTTTGAAGCAAGTGTCATAGACAATGTTTTCAAGCATCTAATACAAGGGCAGTGATATACCGTGGTACAACTGTTTGGGGCATGCGACGTGTGTCATATGTCATACTCCAGGCAGTTAAGGTTAGAACATTCGTAACAATTAAGTCGAGTGTTGTGTTTAAGCCGGTGTTACACCAGGCGATTGAATTACTAAAGCCTGTCATTTTAAATTTTGTATCGAATGGTCTATGCTTTAATATATTAAGTCAGATGACTTTTGGGGATTAGTGAAGTTGGTGCCTTGCCTTTTTAGCAGGTTTTTGTCAAGGCGAAGCCAGTGTCAGTCAACATGTCAGATCACGTAACATGCCATAGGCTAGTGTCTGCTCATGTCCTGACCCTGGTTATCTCTTAGCAAGAGACCATCTGGGTATGAATGTATGGGTATCCCTGCATAGGTAGGGACTTATGATATGTTAGGCAGGAGTAGTTCTGTCTAGTATTTCTGTAGTAAGATGAATGTTCCCCATTCACCCCGAGACGGCGGGAAATGTGAAGGTTCTCCTTCACTGTTGGTGCTATATGGCCACCGACATAAAAGTAGAGTTGTGAATTGTATGTTTATATTTAGAATAAGATGTGTGACATCCGTCAATAAAATAAAATGTAGTGGGGAGTGATCGTGTGGCCTCTGGGCAATAAACACCTATATCGTACCTCTGCTCTTATTTATCCCCATCTGAAGCTTATCCCCCGGCAGTCGCCACAGTACCTACACTAACGATTTTAACCGACTTTTTGCACACTCCGGACGTTGACTGACGGCGGTATATTTGTACTTTGTACTCTTTACTTCTTGCCCATCTATTATTTCGATGAGCGCTTTTTTCCTAAAAAAAATATACCAATAATGACCGCAGAGTAACTGAGGTTACAAGTAAATAGTTATGACTTAATTAGCAGTCCCAGGTTCGAATTCTGAGGGGGGTAAGAAGTCGTGTGATGACTTGACGGGCACACAGGTCACTGCCCCGGGCAGTGTCACAGCAATAAAGTATGGGTATGGTATAAGGTATGGTAGGGTTTGAATTGACGGCTTATGGGTATATGGAGTGAGTTGAGTACAATTAAATCCAATGAAAATTACACATTCTAAGTCAAATATTTCCTAAACTATTTTCCAAATATGAAATACACGACAAACAAAAAAATATTCTCGAACGCAATACAGAAAGAGATCCTATCCATATTCTAATAAAAAAAATCAGAATCGGTCTTTTAATTCTTTCTGAGATAACATTATTATGAGAGTGATTTTCAGATAGAGCTATATGACAAAAATATTAGGGCTGCTAGTATGACAAAATAACCTTCAAAAGGGTTTAACGGGGCCAAAGTGGAGGTACATTCTATCATCATCATTATATCAGCCGGAAAATGTCAACTGCCGGGCAAAGGCCTGCCTTTCCACAGTATCCTCATCCAAGGTCCTCACCACTTTGACCAGTTCAGCGGTCTACCACGCTGAGTCTCCGCCACTCATTAATGTTTCTGACCCAACATCGTCTCTTCTTCGAACACCTGCTGCCACTCAAGATCTCTAAGATGTATCAACGACCTTGTTTATCCTTAATTTCAGATTCTACTTCTAAATATAACAATTACGTCGTAAAACTTTATGACTCGCCCAGCCTGCCTCCAATATGCCCTAGTCATGCAACAATGCCTAACAAACAAAGCATAGCAAAGTTAAAGACTTAATTAGCGGGCCCAGCGGGACGCCGGCTGTCGCGTTTATCTTATCGACGCGAGCGCACGACTCGCGCATGCGTACAGATGCTGTTATACGGGAGATAAAACGGGTAAGTTTGAATTAGGAGGTTAATGATTATTGTGGGGCAGGCAGATTTATCTACAGGTACTTTTGAGATAGAAACTTAGGTCATACTAATAAAAGGTTAAGATAATTTCTAGCTATTAGAGCTTTCGTAACTCCATCTGTCCTCCAACCGTTTTTATAAATATTTGCATCATTCAACGATCACTCAGTCCCGATGAATTCCAAAATGCTAATTTGTTCTTTGTACCAGAAGGAACAGCAACCCAACGCGGTTTTTAATTTTTCACTAGACAACTGGCACTGTGATTTAGAAAATGCCGTGGGTGCTTAGCGAATTCTACCAGTCCTCGTGGGTGGCAAGAGTGTACGAAAACTGATCCTTTAGGAGGAATGCTTTATTTAAGAAAGGATGACATAATTGCAGACTAGAGATTACCTACATACCTACTACATATGCCTAGGATTATTGAAGTAAGGGATGAGAAAGGTGAGTTCTAAACATTCTAGTAAATGGACTATCAGGATGCTGGGAAATAACGCACGATCGCTGTCACCTTTTTTACAATTTGTATCATTAGAGGTTGGCACATCAAAAGGTCTTACTCAGTTCCCTTATCAGGCCTGTTTTTAATAATAATTTGATATCCAAATGAATATCCTCCTACGAGTATAAAGTCTAAGAAGAAGCCAGTTATGTAACACCAAAAAACCTTCGGTGCCAGAGCTTACTAGTACCAGATTTAAAAATGACATATAATAAATTTTTCAATGTTCTTTAATTCTTCGGTTTGTGTAGTTTACCCTTAAGAATAGCGTCTCTCCTCAGAGCCGTAGAGGCTGTTAATAGTGGCAAGGTGAATTACGGAAGACCAGTCATCATCGGCAGCCTGAAATATAACCAATACTTACTGAAATCTCCAATCCACTTGCGCAGAGTGATTATAACCAAACCCCTCAAAGATTGGTAGACTCATCAGCAATATCAGCAGTGGATGTCTCTTAATTAAAGGATGACGAATCTTTCTTTCAGTGATTTTCCAGAAAACGTTTGTAAGCCATCATAGATCAATCAATCAGCTAGAATCGAAGGGAAATTGAAGGGTAACTTTTATAAATATAACTATAGAGTTGTAATTATAATACTTCCTTCCTTCCTCTTCTAAGGTTACAGAAATTGCACTTCCACACACGTCACAAGTTCAAGATATTGATGAAAGCAAGGAGATAATAAACAAAGCAATGTCATCTGTCTCTTACTTTGTACAAGTAAAACTAAAAAGTAGTTAGGCAGTGGAAAAGCAAGGTACAGCTTATTCCTTGGACTTTCACAATCTACGAGAACTTCTATCTGCATACAATTCTGTACAATGTACATTAAGGCAGTCATGCCCTACTCTATACATTAAGTGTATGACAGTTTATTTATCATAAAGCCTAGCACGAGCGAAACTGGATCGCTTGGGTGGCGGGTTCGAATCCAACTAATTAAGATAACTCAATATGTCCGCGATGCGAAATATGGGTGCGCGCGCAAGATAGATAGCTTTGTGCGCAGGATACGCTCTGGCAAATTGTCGTTATATCAGGTTATTCATTGGTCGAGCGTGGCCGATTGGGTCGCTTAAGGTCTTTACTAGGCTATGTCTGATTGGCCTTATTTTATTTGTCAATTTCTAATAGGCATCACTTTTGACCATAAAGATCGTTTTTGAAATAATCGAGTATGGCATACAATCATTAAATATATTAATTATTCTTTAGTTGAGAATCGTTTACATATCTGATTCCTATTGGTAAGGATCTCCTGGGTTTGGTTAATGTACAATTAATTCTAGGCATTTCTATGATATCAACTTTCTTTATACGTAAAGCCTAACTTTATGGTTAGTCTGCTTGTTCATACAATATCCTTGTTGCTATAGAATTAATCAGGTAAGGCAAGCTATTTACATTTCCACTGGCGGTCGTCACATTTGTGCAGAATATTAGTTTCCAAAAATTTCTGAGACTTGTATAGTCACATTACATTACTCTTTGATCTAAGTCTAAATCACAGACAACGTCAGGAGCAGTTAGTGTCACTCATTTATGACCACACACTAAATATCACCGTGCAAAACGTAAACAAAAATTGTTACATGAAAACGTCTAATTAGAGTAAAGTTTAGTGACAAAACCCGATATCTGCAACATCGTCACGAAACCCCGCTCTAATAAAGTGAACAATCTCACGTTCCTAATTAGACCGTTCCTTATAAGCCTTCCATGGGAGCCTTATTTCTGCAAAACGTTCTGCCGGTCTTAATTTTTGACCGGATTTTGTTACGGCAATTTGGGCTGTTTTATCGTTTAATATGACGCAGGTTTAGTTACGGTTTTGATGGATGTATAATGAAATTTATAGCGTGAAATAATGGTTATGGTATGTCCGTGAAATTGTAACTTTTCTGGTTACTGGTTTGGGAAAATGATGCGTGGTACCGTTACTACATTACCACTTTCGTTGATCGCTACACATTCAATCCGGAGTCATCCACTTCTGAACTGAACATAGGTCTACCTTCAAAAACAACGCCTTCAACAACGATCACACGGTTTCTGCATTCGGCTTTCGACAACCTTAAACCTCATCTGCCCATCTTATAGGCGATCGATTGACTACTACGCACATTTATTCCATATCCTCTGTCTTCTGATCTAAATATAAAACCTCCTTCGCACCACCGCCGGCCTAAAAGATTGGTGTGCATGCGGATTGATTTACAACATGAAGTAACTGTACTCTGTCGCTTACTGCTAGAGGATTATACAGACATTGAAGTTATGTGATTGACGAATCAATACGATAAATAAAGAAGATTGGTATTGCTCATTTATGTGTACCAACTAATAAATTAAATTGATAAGTGTCTGGGGAGTAATTGACTCAATTTGGTACTTTGCTGAACAACCTTTCCGAAGTTAAATTTCAGTTCCCTTCATTAACATTGACTGCAATCTTATCTTCCTCTTGTAGTTTAAATTAACTAAGCTTTTAACTGGAAGATTGCAACATATTTCTATATTGTATAGTGTGTTAACCACACTATAACAAACAACAAAATCAACGAAGTACATAATTATAATTTGTGTTGACAGAAATAGTTTATTTTGGCAGCTGAGTGCTGAGTTATATATTTTTGTAGATATTATCAACAGTGCTCAGAAATATTTGCCCATCTTCTGAGCATGTTAAAATATTGTCGTGCTGAGGTCTAATTTTAATCCACTTAAAATTAGCCTCCACCTCTAAACCCATCTTAAAGCACATGTGTCGTAACTCACCCTTATGACAAATTTCAGCCCTTAGGGCCCAGGGTTGCCGCTCCAGCAAATAGCTAAATAATAGGTGTCCCTCAGCAGGTGGACTGCAGCCATTTGTCTTGCGGTAATCCACGGTATACACCCAGATTTATGGGAAGAGTTTAACTAAAAAAAACTTAAGGTATGTGGAGCATCCGACTTAGGTTGATCTATGAACGACGGAAAATGTATTTGATGGAATGTCTCGAGCTCTCGACTGTTCTTTAAGGCGGTGACGGGCGCGTGAGTTGTACTGGAAGTTGCATCTTGCGTAGTCCCCCAAAATTTTTTAGCTGACATGATGATATTAACCCAGCTTTACGTTCAAACACAAACTATATTGCTCTAAACTATATTAATCCCTAGTAGCAGCTGTGTACCCTGGACATTACAGGTGGTTAAATATTATTTAAAAGTTGTACGACATTATTTTATTTTAGCCTGAGTATGAATAAGTATTTTATATTGCATTTCATTATTCTGAGTTTGGTTCTGTTCACAAACATTGCTGATATTGATATTATGTAAACGCTACTTCACTAGAATAGTATTCTTGGTTGGAGATAGAAAATACTTGTAAACGATATATTCACAATTAAATATTAACTCTGCATATCATATCGCATAAACTTCATCTTATGAAGTTGAAATGTTTTGTATATTTCATTTTAACTAATTTTGCTTTACTTTACTCTATAGTGAATGTTATAGCATAGATTCTTTTTCTATATCCACCAAATCAGTCATATACAAGCGTATCAACAGCCAGTCAAACAAAATCGATCTTAAGCATTCGTTGGAAAATCTGACCAGCATAACTTTAGCCAAATACATAGCTCACGACTACGCTAGACGGCAGCACATCTCGAAAACGTGCATAATATGTACATTTTTCACGCAAATAAATAAGGTCGAAAACAGCGTAGCGGAGAATCGAACCCCACATCCCGTGGCGACCTCGCATGCAAACTTCCTGTTTGGCACGACACCGAGGCTACTCTTGACAATACCGACGGTGCTATTCTAGATATGTACCTAGCTTTACTGCTAGTCTGAGAAAACAGCTTGTTTGACTGGATTGAGGGTGTTGAAATTTTGTATGTTGCGTTATTTTAACCTGCGTCGGAAAAATAAGACGGGCATGATTTTGTCTAAAGCACCGTTGCTAAGTGGATGAACTTGTTTTGATTATTCTTTGAAAGTCGAATTGACTGGCGTTTGGTACGAGAACATCAGATCATTCGAAATATGTCGTGGTATTTTATTATTTTGGTGACGTAGTAAAATAAATACGAAACGGGTTTACACGTCGTAGAAGTCGAATATCGCTCGACAATACCTACTCGACATGTTTCGAAATACGCGATTCATCATCAGGAGCTTCTAAAAGGCGAGTCTAAAGTAACTCAGTACCTACCTGCTACAAAACTTAGGCAAGCGCGAGGTATCACGATAATACCGCGCAGTAAAAAAAATCCGCATTGTTCCTGTTGTGCGAACGTTCAATTTTGGAGCGCCGGTTCCTAAAATAGCTCGCCGTCTCGATTGCGCGTGATTTTAAAGGGATAGCCTTCTGAAGGGTTACTCTAATGTTCAAAATTCAAAGTTCCTAATATAGTTCAGATGCAGTTTGACATCAAAGCGGGAGAAATGGTAGCTATGATCCGAACTTCGAATATTAAACGCCAGAGTTACCCCCCGGTACAGTTACCTATTTTACTTTAAAGTTACACCTGACCTGATCGCACTTCATAGAGGCGATGTATTGAAAACGCCTAAGAAAGAAAGACATGGGCTTGCCATACCGCAGTTTTAAGGAGCCTTGGGTTGAGTGTAAATTAAAGAAATATGACGGTGGTCGATAATCGCCGGGCGCGTGGTCGAAGGACCTCTCCACATCAATAAGCTCCAAATGTGTTTAATGTGTGCAGTTGACTAGCATTTACCCGCGACTTCGCCGGCGTTACCGGGAGTTGAGTAGCCTATCATAGACTGATATGTGCAACTCACATAGGTTTCCCAGGTTACCAGGCCAGGTTTGCTGGGTTTCATCTAACTTAGGTTTACGTGTTAAGTGTTAAAACACTGTCAACATCTTTTGTGCATGTGAATGATGTGTGCTCATTTAAGGCCCATTTTGCCATAGCTTGTTATTTAAGAGTCGATTAAGTCTGATAATAGCGAACATGCGCCAGGTGTAAACAAATCAAATCACAGAGTATTTGTTTTCTATCGCATTGCATAACAACCACAAATATCGTATTTATTTCTTTATCTCTTTTGATTACTACGAAATGTTTAGGTATGTTTTCATAAATAAAAATCAAGCCGTTTTTACAGTAACAGAATTTTATTTAATGCAGATCCATGTCGCACTATAGCCGATATTGTACAAAAATTATAATATCGCTTTTTGTTTATATATACGTAAATAGGTAATATAATGATATTACACAACTTTTCACACAGTTACAATCATGAAACACAAACATTTAAATCATTTTCTACACTATCCCCTCAAGGTTTAAGTATTTCTCTTCGTTTATAGCTAATTTATTATTAATAATTATATTACATTACAATAAAATGTGCCTACCTAGTTACGTATGACAAATGCTTTGTTAAGGACAAATTTACGTATAACATTCGTGAGCACGTTTCAAATTAAATAAATGAAAGACAAATTGTTGACAATATGAAATTTATACGATGCTCGATGAACAATGGCTTTCCAAGCAAATTAACGCTTCTCGCATATTTAAGTCACAAACATCGTAAAGTACTATAAAAATTACACTTGGGAAAAAGTAAATAATATAAAAATATGTCTTCCAAAGTCGTAAAATATTAAAAATTTCGTATTAAACCAAAGGGGACGTTAAAATATAATATTTATAAATAAACAGTTTACATTTAGAAATATTTACAAGATGAACAAGACAAGAAAACTTAGGAGAGGATTCTTTCATTGCTCGCCAATCAGTAATGACGTCACCATACATTCCACGCGACTAATGCCTCATTCAACTACACACAGTAAAGGAACTTCTAGAGGTAATAAGATGAATCAATGACAGCTACAAAATGAATTTGGCACTTTGAAAACACGTAAAATAACTGAAAGAATCTCAACCTAACTTTACTCGACAATTAGATTAAAGAAGACAATTTACGTATATGTTTATAGGAATCCAAAAATATTACAGCTAATGTATCTTAAAATAAATTATATTATCTTATGTTAGTCAGCTATTCGTATACTGGGCACAACTAGACTTGATGCTTGTCATTTCTCTGACTATAGGTAAACTATTTCCCTAAGAATAAATTAAGCTATCGACTAATAAAATGGAATAAATTTTCATACTAAAGCTTTTGTAGTTACGTATTTAGGACCTCTGGCGTGACGACGTTACAAAACATTGATGCTATCAGTTTCTGCTTCTGAGATTTATTTCCAATGTTTATTAAATTTACCATAACCGTGGCATAAGAAGAACGATAGTATCAAATTTCAAATTAAATTCCTTAGGAAACGCTACTAGTTTTATGTTTACAAGTAATAACATATACTTTGTCACTAGATTCAAAACGAGATATCTTTACTACATTATCCTACTCGGTTGTTTTAAGACATCAAAAGTAGAAATCTAAATGCTAAGAAATCTGCTTTAAATTTAACATTTAATTACGACAGATTGGGAATATTTACGATCCTACTCTATTTTGCTTCATTCGTCACTCCAGTATGTAATACACATTACATGGTTCTCAAATTTGAAACATATCACTGTATGTCTTAAGTGTAATATGAACGTATACAGACGTTGTACATCAGATTTAGCTTACCAATACCTACAAATAACTAGCACTAATATATACATTAGAATATCAAATTTGTATTTTGCCCCCACCTCGTTTCAATGACAAAGATTGATTTATCTAAGAAAGATTGAGATTTCGACATCATGGCAAGTATAAAGTTGTAGGTGTAATCACGAAAAATCTGCAGCACTACTGTAAATAGGTATTCGTCAACGAGAGTTCTTACTATAACATACATGAGAATAGTAACTATAAGGAGCAGTTGTAACCGATACAACTTGAAGTTTTGGCAGATAAAGTGCGATCCCGGTGAGCGATATAGGGGGGCGATTCGCATGATAAATAAAAACACAATTCCATTTGAAGCTGGAAGGTGCGGCGCGGCGGCCGCGTCCGTGTACCTCAGCAGGCGTTCGAGATTTATATACGGAGATGCGGAACAATATATCACGGAATGGAACACGCGGGAACCGACCTAATCCTAGCATGGAACAGCCACCGAGCGATGCCACGCGATAGCAGATCGACCGCCCGATACCGGCCGCTTCCACGTCTTCGCCTCTCACTCCCAACACAGACGATGCGTTTTCGGACGTTAAAACCTTTTAGACCTCAACTATTTACGCAACATACGTAAAAACTTAATTAAATATTAATAGATGCCACTATTTAAATCAACTCCGGATTTACATAAATTCATACATTAGCCGAGCTAAGCGATAAATAAGCGGACACCAAACCGCGTATTTTTCACCCGAGCTTCATATAATTTATAGTCGACGATCATATCGCGACTGGTTCTTTTATTTGTGAAATAGTGATACGCGGAGTGTGCTCGGTAAGCGTTACTAACGGGAAATTTTGACTATAAATCTTCGGTAGTCGATTGCCTAAGCGTTCGTGTGGGTTGGCACAAAAATTTATTCGACAGTCGAGTTTGATATCTTGATCCGGCGACGTCAATGTGTTGGGCGTGCCGAGAGAGTGAAGCGTGTGATTTAGGCACTCCTACTTTTACAATGGTAACAAGCGTAATGAAGTACCTAAGCTAAATCTCGATACTTAGGCTCCCTAACACCTACCAAGCTGAAACGCTCTACGCGACGACCACCTGAAACAAAAGGAAAAGCGAAATTAATAAAATGCCAATTATGCGAAACTAAAGCGCAATAAATAATGTATGCGCGGAGCAAATAATATCGATATGGAAGCGTCAGGCGTGCGTTTGAGATAAAAATTGGTCCCTTGTATAAATCATTCAGTTATCACGCAATTATGCGTATAACAAATTGCATAAAGCAAGTAAATGCAAGGGACGTTTATCAATTGCAAGTGTATGGCTTATCTCGTGGGCGACGCAAAACGACAGGGCACGAAAACGTGAACGATAGTTTGAAGGATTGATGTGCGTTCACGATCTCGTAGCTTGCGCCGGGCACGCCCTTCCATCATGCCTGGAATCGTGAATTCAATTCACATAAACCCTATCATGTCAGAAACATGGTAGATATGCAACTAATAATGCAAATAAAAGTCAAAAATTTTTGACAGCCAAAACCTTAAATACTTTTTTTGTAAAGTTCACGAATGTGACGCATTTATTTGTGATATAAGCTCCATCAATAGTGTAAAAAAGTTAAATTTTATTGACGGTAGCTGCTGTACAACTTAATAAAGATCAACTAAACCTGTATATATGAATCACAATACACGCAATAAACCTTCATAAAGAAGGGCAAACTTAAAATGCAAATAATTTCGCGCAGGCCCCATGGGCATGTTAAAACAGACCCGGCGTTCTAACAGCTTTTCATTATTTATCGCTTCAGCTCACGGAGGTTTTTTTTAGTTAAAGTTAATTCCTAGCGTAATGCGTATTTGATAAAACGTATCTCTGGCAGGCAGGCTCCGAGCCGGCGCTGAAATTAAGATGTAACATGATGCGAGAACGAGCAAGAGCAGGAGATTTATTGCTATACCACTTTGCATATGCTGATTTACAAAGACGGAGTGACCAGTATAGAGAGGGCAGGTGTGACTGTGGTATATTAGGTGTGACAATAAATGGTACGTTTTCTTGTTTCAGGTTAACTTCTCGAGCAGCGTTTGGATATGAACAAAGAAGATTTAATTGTTGTTATTATTAAAATTTTATCAATTAGAGTTTTCCAGAGGCATATTTTCATAGAACCCGATTCCCACCCATTTTATTATACGTTACCTATTGTTTTAGGGAAAAAGGTACCTATCTAAAATAAATAACAGGAAGTAAAAGGAAGCTAAATCGTTCCCAGTTTTGAGTTTTGGTTTCCCGCTACGCCACTGTAAAGTCGACTTTAGGTCAGATTTCACAATTGTGGCAAAATTGTGCACGATAGAAAATACTCATAAGCTAACGAGAAACCAGATCTCGTTTTTCAAACTCAATGTAACTGAGTAGATAGTATTTATATCGTCGGCCGTAGGTTCAATTGGGGTAAGGGACAAAATACGCAAAATGAGTTGAATATACAGTTTTGTTCAGAATTTTCCGCTCTATCGAATGGTGTTTATAAAAAAAATCTAGCTTCAAAAAAATGTTCCTTACACTACTGATTTTTATGGGTTCAAAATCAAATCTGACCCACAAAAACCATGTATCTGTTTTTTATTTTAATAAAGCAACATCAAATAGGGTAACTACTGCCACCAATCCACTTTGAATAAGGTAAAGGTCTTTCCAATTAAGGAATTACCTTTACATGACTTATTTTTGAACACAACCTTATGAAACTGGCTTTTACACTAATGCTTTTTTTTGGCTCATGAATAAATAACACCCATACCTTAAAAAGATTGCACGAGCTTAGAAAATAATGCTCCTTACCCCAATTTGCCACCTTATTTTTTTAACAGTGTGAACCTTACACCAATTTGGTTAAGACGATATTTAGGTTTGATCTGATTTATATTAAGATTCCGTATCCGTTACGCTAATTTTCTCGTGAGAATCAATGAATACTTATCCCTGTTACCTTTATATACAAACACATCTAACTTCATTTATTATTTTAATCTATTGTTTTTAAAGAAAGTGTTATGTTGCAATAAAAGCAATACAACACCCGAGATGTCGGAACAACGAGGCCACGCCGTTTCGCCATCAAAATAAAAATTGTTCGGTTCATGACGCATTGGTGTAAACTGTAATGTCATGTAATCTGTTTTTCAATAAATAAATAAATAAAAGCTCCTTCATCAGTTTTATAATCTTTGTTTATACGGGTATCTGTGTAAACTGGATGTTACTTTTTGGCTTTACTAAGTCATTGAAACTACTAGCGTAGTTTGACTTATTTACATGCAAACTTTCACGATAAATGAAGGTATTCAAATAAATTTAAGTAGTAAGAAAATTTCAAATTTAGTAATTAGTCCATCGTGAAATGTAAGTGTCTATTTATGTTATTAGGTATAATTCGTCAGTTCGGCAAATTTAGTAATTAGTCCACCGAGAAATGTATGTGTCTATTTATGTTATTAGGTATAATTCGTCAGTTCGGCGTCTCTGAACGACAGTAAGTACTGAACTCTTTGTCGGTAGCTCGTGAATCTTATTCTACCCGTGAAGTGTTTTGTTGAGCGGATAGTTTAAAAAAGTGGGCTAAGATTGTCGAAAAAAACAATAACCAATGGAATACTGAAGGAGGTAATAACACGTTCTTTATTAAAAGTTTTTAATTAACTTTACACATTATATGTTTAAATATATCTCAAGGAAGATTAGATTGACTTTCCGAGGACTAGCTGAGTTGAAATTAGGTACATGAGGCTGGATAGTCGACATGGGTAAAACGTTATAGATAACTATAAGGTAATCCTACTGAGTTTGGAAATCTTGAAATCGTCTCTGTACTTGATGAATTGCAAAGGAAAATGTTCACTGTCAATTAAAAGGCATTCCTAGGTATTATCTGAAATTCCTCTACCGATAAGTGTTGAGAAATCAAAGGATCTAACTAGAGCTCTTGCTATTCATTGACTGACATTGATGTTGATATTGATTATACAGCCTCATTTGACTCCTTCAAGTTTGAAAAGTAGTAATTAATTATAAAATACCATAATAAACAATAGAATAAGTCGTTTCGTTAAGTTTATGCATGTCGTTCACACAGGTACAAGTCATATTCTTTCGTTTATGCACGTCGTTCATAAAATAAAATTGCTGCAAATAAATTGAGTTATGTCTTTAAATACTCGCGAACAAAAGCTATAACTACAAAAAACATATTTATAGGGCCAACACATTAGTTATTTATTTATAAAATGAAAGCCTTACACTATAGCTTGAATAAAAATTCTTAAAAAATTCAAGTTCTAAATATCTACTATTGAAAAATAGTTTTTTGTCTCTTCTGAAAAGTGCCGTTTTTGAGTTATCCCTTATTAACTGGAGGCACTGAATTGTGAGCAACTACTATGTTGTCTAACAGGACTCCTAAAAATTACAAATGTAAAATGATTATTTCTGAATTGTATTTAATTCTGTAACTTTTATTGTTCAACACAAGCCCTAAACTTTCAATAATTTTGCTGTATAAATTACATTGGTTGTTTATTTCAGTATTCGATCATAGAGGCTGAGAAATAATTCATGTGACTATAATAAAAAAAAAAACATAAATTAAAATGTGGGTTATTCCACTCTATAGAAACGTTACGTGTAACGATACAAATTTTGCATGTAACGGACACACAAAAAATGTTCACACGGTTTCAATACATTTATATACCTCTTACATTAATGTTTTAAAGATTTCCGGTGTTAAGATACGCCTAACATCAAAGGTATGTACTTATTTATTTTTACAACGATCTCTTTACGCTATTTTTTCTTTCACACGTAATCTCAACTAGTCCCTTACGCCATTTATCCATCAATATAGTGGATACAATGAATAGGTAAATTTAAGGTAAGGGACGAGACTACAGAATACTTTGTCTGTAAGGGACATCAGCAGCGAAATAAGTTGGTGTAAGGGACATGTCATTTTCTATAATATCTAAATTATTAAAACGAGCACTACATAGATAAACAGAACACTAAAATACAAGATTATGTATGAAATCAGGCCCAAAAAAGGTTAACTACAAAAAAGTTATGAACGATTTAGTTAAAAAAAAACTTTGTCAGCCTCTCCTGAAAAATCGTATTTTGTCCCTTACCCCAATTGAACCTACGGTCGACGATATGTTATGTGAAAATTATTTAGGCGGACTCGCAACCGGGCGGTGCCACTAAATAGTACATCATACCGATAGGTTATAATTCAATCTGTCAACGACTTGATAAAGTAGTTAATAAATATTCAAAGAAAATTATTACTGCGCACAAGAAGCTAAACTGGATTCCTACCGTCATGATAACTATTTATATTAGATATAAATATCAGTGGTTGCCTCAAATATCTAAAAGTCTGACACAAACACTGTGTCTCAGTTTCACAGTCCTAACGCAGAAAACTCGCCCTGTCTTGTATGAAGTATGTTATAAAATTGTTATATACTTATGTCATATTTTCTTTTATTGACTGAGCGAGCGAAGCGTCTCCGTTACAGCTTGGTATAAAAAATCGTATCTCCGAATTTTGTATGATACTCATGAAATTTTGTGAGCAGGTTCGATAGTTACCTCTATAGAACTTGTATTCAGTTTTGCGATGTTTTTCTCAATGACGGAGACAACATAAAGAATTACATATTTCAGCCATTTACCAACCGTTCTCGAGGTCATAGAGCCTACTAGTGTTTTTTTTCTAGCCTATAGTCATGTTTATGTACCATTGCTGGGTAAAGGCCAAAGAGAGGGGTCTCTTGCACCACTCGTCCCTATAATAGAGATTGGCTACATGCTCCCTTCACGCGCTATACAATGCATCCCAGTCGCCCTGCCATCTCCTTTTCGGTCTACCTCTGTTCTGGTAGCCTTGCGTTGTCCATTCGATAATTATTCTGGCCCATTGTCCCGGATGCACGCGGTATGCCCAGCCCAGTCCCACTTCAGCTATGCGGTCTAGCCTCTAGGCACCTACTTATAACGCGGGTTTTGGAATGCAGTTTGGTGTTTCTTATACGGTCTCTTGTCTACGAACACCTAATATAATGCATTCCATCAATCTCTGGAATACTTTGACACATATTTAGTATTTTTAAGTATAAGTTCATAAGTTAAGTTCTTATTCGCACTTTAACGATAGTCGTTTAGCCTTAACAGCTCTATACATATCCGCATTTGCTGATGCGGTCCGTTCGGGCTGCGACTGTCTGGCGATACGAAGTCAGCAGAAAGAAACATACGAGTATACCAGCCAGCGCACCAACCTAAGCTGTTTTCATACAATTGAGAGATTGTTTTCACTACGCAGTTATATTTAAAAGTTCCTAGTGAGATTTCTTACGTTTACATTGGCAAATATAGGTACATCTACTTTTGATTGTGAGTGTGAGTTATGTTAGTAAATGTTTGTATATAGTAACGTAAAGTTCCTTTTTCCGCTTTCATCCCGATAAAAGGTATATTCCAGAGGACGATTGTATAAACGACTGTGATATTGTTAACCCAATTTAGATTAACCGAATCTACGAACAGTACCGAGGTATCTACTTTCATAACTAACATTTTCAAGGCTTCCAAAAAAAGGATATTTAATAAAGTCAATAAAAACTATAGTTTAGATATAGATTTGTCGTTCAACGCTTTAATTTGGACCATCGTGTCTGACCCATAGGCAGTAACTAGCACCATTTATAACGACTGACATGTGGTCAAAAGAGTTGTAGACCCGCAAACCTTCCTCATGCCAGTAGCTACCGTCCATATGTCTTAGCTAGACAAAGGAAGATCTAAGGCTTTTAGAAAAAGTCAAAGCGGTACAAAGAGCCCGGGGTTCGCAAGGAAAGTAATAAAGAAGAGAGACGCCGACCGAATAATTGATACGATTATGTGTTACCACTACAGAGCGGGCACGTACTGGGGTGGTACCTACATAGTAGGATGGCGATGTAGTTTTAGATATGTCACGGTGGAAGTGTTCAGGGAACATTGTTTGGGTTCGCGGTATTAGTGTTGTAAAATGTAGTGTTTCAAATTGCGGTCGCAATGGAAACGGTGTGTCCACGTAGCAAACGTGTTAATCAGTATTTTAGCACAAACAGACTCTTTGTTGAAAGATTACAGAAAAGTCTGTGTAATAAAAAAAAACTCTTTGTAATGTTATGAAAATATACATGCAGCCAGTAAACCAGTGGTCTTACATAACGAATTCACAATGGATTTAAAATAAATACTCAACTTATTTATCAAACTAAATATTAATACCTAAGAATAAGCACGAATAAGTAAAATTGGCGGACAGTGAAGCAGCGGACCAGACATAAGTTTACTTTATATTATAAAAGCACATTCACTGCTCATAAACGATCGTTGTTCGTAATATGACCTATAGTCCTACGAGTATATATGTTTTTGACAATACCGTTAAAATCGCGCTTCAAGACATGGTATCAAGAACAATGGCCGCCCTTCGCAGCGCTCCGTCAAGTGCGAGCGGCAATAAATCGACTAGGACGCGCAATTTGTTGAATTACAGCATGCGCACCCAGCCACCGGCCCGGCGCGAAATTAGCCCCAGCGAGATAAATTGACGGCGGCCTGCTAAATAAATTATTTGGGAAAACCGAGAAAAAACGGCGTCTTCCCTTGATAAGGGTTGCGCCGTGAAATAATGAATATCGACCTTTGCTTGCTGCGCACTTATTGTTGATGTACTTATGTGTTACTTCGTGCGTTATAGGGCCGTAAACTGGGATGTAATAACTGGTACACTTTGTATGAAATTCCATACCACTCTCAGGTTGTGATTCGGGTTCGGGTGAAAACTGAGAGGTTCTTATCTGGATCGCGTAAGAGCAAACAAGACCGGTATAAAACGCGAATCGCACGTGACAACTCAAGCACTGGATATTTAAATATGTATGTATAAGTAAAATCTATTATATAATCAAAGAGAAAATGCTTACAAATATGGGAATTTTCTGTTTGATCTTTCCAACACGATACCTGAACATTCTCGTATACTCAAATACGTAAGTACATATTCCCAAGTTCTCCCAACGGTGTAACGAGATACGATTTGGAATATGTGTTTACTTCTTATGTAGAAGCTCTAAATCGCTGTCTACCCAACTAAACTAAATTACAATAATAACCACACCGTCCCTCTAGTGAGAGTACTCAAAGCATGTGTGCCAAGCGGTACCTACTTGAAAAGCTACCGTTTTTACTGCCACTTAGATCCCCAAGATAACCCCCACCGCTGACCTAGTCGACATATTCCGTAATTGACCGTACAATTATCACCTCTGCGTTATTTTCACGCTATATTTTTTTCTCACGGTCATGAAAACGGTAATTAGAAGTTTATTTGGCACAGCACGTGGTTGACATTAACACCAATGTACACGCACTTTCTTAACCTTTTAATGAGTGTAATATCGTGCTTTTAACGATGTAGTATGAGCAATGAAAAGAAATGGAAGGAATAAGTTGTGCAATGCTAATATTAATAGAACGTGAAACTATTCAATGTATTAGCTACATCATTATTAATGGACTAGGTACTAGACTTTGTTAAAAACAAAGTATTTCATTGATAACCATATCATCACATAAATAAGCGAATATATGCTAAATAAACAAATCATAAAACAGTTCAGCTAATTTTCAATAAAAGCGTAACAGAACTAAAATTGAGAAAAAAGCCTCTTGAGCTACAGGTAAACACAGTAAAACATTTGATATATTGTGGAACATAACAGAGAAAACAATTAATATAACTGCAAAGCACAAGTTTAGGCTAAAAAGGCAAGCGCGTAAATCATACTCCATTGTGACTTTACAATAGGAATACAACAACACATGGAAAATATTCACGCGCTCAAAAGATTATAATTTCCTAAAAATAAACCAACATTTCCACGGGACATAATTCTTCGACTCTCAACTCGAAAGGGTTGTAACACCCTTTTCTTTCAACGGGATTAATCTTATTTGTATGTATATTCGAGATTTAGTCGGCAATAAGAAAGACGCATAGGTGGGCTTACAGGGATACAACGCATCTATGCCAGTCGATAAAGGTATTGAGGTCTTTGAATTTCTTAAAACGATACGACCTTTTGTCATTGTCGGGTGGAGGGGTTCGGACTGTCTCAGCCTCCCCTACAAGCAAGATTTTATTACATTCGTTAACGCATATTAGATTAATGTGTTAATATTTTATTTGTCTATGCTAATGAACACTACGAAGACCACACAAGATGGTAATTTTTAAACTATAAAAATTAAATTGAGCCGTCACAGTCACAGCTAACGAGCGACAACACATAATATTTGGACGTTTATGGTTCGGAATGGAATTTTATTACTTTAAGATGATGCATAGACAAAGAGCATGATTATCACGTCGTAAAACCATTAATTAACTATTAACTGCCAACTGTATGGCATATGTTTAAACAATGTATTTTGTTTCATAATTTCTTATACAAGCAATCATTGATAGAAGCGTTTTCAATTCACATTTTTAGCATACATGAAGTAAGTTTTCAAAACAACTTAGTATTTTTTTTTGCTGTTGTATGTGTAGGCAGGGAGGTATATTCTGAACTGATCAAGATGCATACACACTCTCTTATAATTCAACATTTTAAAATGGCGATTGTTTGGAAATTTACAATACCGATAGAGGTGCCATTTTTTAAAAGTAATGTGGGGATGATTCCACCCTAATCCACCCTGTTACCTGCGCATGCGGCCATTCTTGCGCATCCCCTCTCCACGTATCAACGTATGCTATTATTATAATGCTATTGGCCCAAATTGTTTGATAGAATTAGGCGGCTCGCATTTTGTTTTCATTTCCTCCGCATTTTGATTTCATGAGAAACTTTTAATTCGTATTTAGGATTCTACAGATTTTCATATACGTACCTAGTTACATGGTAGTTATGAAGATAAATTAAAATAAAGAGAATACTAGTAATATAATTTAGCCAGAGAGTATATCGTCGGATATAATTTATAAAAGTTATAATTACATTATTTATTTCTTTATTTAATCATTATTGCACAAAAGAAAACTTATCGTACAAAAGGCGGACTTAATGCCATGAGGCATTCTCTACCAGTCAAACTTCGCCACACACTATACTGGCCGGTGTATGACGATCCCTGGGACACTTCACGAAATCTGATAGATTTATAATAAAATTCCTTGAATGCGAAATGTCAATACGGAAAAACGGGTCATATTTTTATCAAGCGTAAGAATGAGAAAGAAAATCTGACATAGACGCCATTACAAGATGATTTTTTGAAAATTTCAAATAAAGTGTACCTACCAGAGAGTTTTATTGGCCGACACGCTATATGTAATTAATTTGTTAAAAAGATACATTAAGTTTGTGTTATTTTGTCTACAATTTAACACAAAATATTAAAAGGGATCAATTAAGACAGATTTGGCATGATAGGTTGTATTTTAATAGATATGTAAGAAACGTGATGAAAGACAAGACACTAAACATTAAGTTCTTTGATTATGAAGATGAAGGATAGTGTCTCCTATATAGGTATATATCTCGTCATGAAAAGCTTAAGTATAAACAAACATACTAAGAAAATTCGAAAAGCTGATTTCTCACTCTAATACAATTTGCTTAGTAGATGTGTAAGTATAATAAAGGGTATAAAGGAGGTTTTTTTCCGACCCAATCCGCCCCCCGCCCGAGTAATATATCAGGATTTTGCGACGGGCGAAGCTAAAATTTTGGACGCTTTAAGCTGGACGTAAATTTCGCAAAACATGACACGAGCGAAAAAACCTACCAAAAAGTTACTTCAAACATTTGCTTGTGTAACCTAAGTAGGACGGGTAAACGAATGAAACAAATGAAAATTCGGTATTCAAATAAATGGAAATGTGTGAAAATTTAATTCTGATGCTATTTTGTTCTTTTTTTAATCCGCTTTCGCTGCGGCTAGGCGTTATATCTATGTGGTCGTTACATGACAAATGTAGAGGAGTAAATATTTTGTTTTTGATTTCAGACCAGATATTTTATCACGCAATATTTTATTATTTATATGAGCATGGTATATTTTACAGACTGGCTTTTGCCAGGCCGTCTTTTAACATTTTTTTACGGAAATAAGGATTGAACTCGCGGCTACGTGGCCCCGAACGGGGCTTTCCAAAGCTGAGAGGTGATAAAAAGGTATATTATAACGAGAAGCAAAGACGGGTACCTACACTGATCCTATGGTGGTCGCTCTTTAGCGATAAGACCGCCTGTTGTCTACCGTTATTTATAAATTGTATTTATCTTGTTTCCTTTTGTAAACTTTTTTGGTGTGCAATAAAGTATTGTTGTATTGTATTGTATTGTATGGTGATAAACCTATCACCCGATGCTCACAGGATTACACATGAATTCATCGACATGCATTATTAACTTATCAGTTTCCTAAAACCTCAACCAATTTCAACAATCGCTTACCGTAAACATTAGTCACATAAAATGCAATAACCCAACGTTTCACTCACACGTGAAATAACCACATAGATGACTTTCGAACCCCGAAACTGTAACGAATGGTGAATATTTAAATCAACGCGACCAATTATTCGAACTATAACTCGCCACATAGCTGTCGACGGAATTACGCGGAAGTTTTTAAAGCATTTGTCGCTGAACTCTCACTCTGGACAGATTAATTTTATTTTCGAGCTTAATGCTAGCGACGTGCAGCCACGCTTTCGTTTTTGAGCTATTTATATCTTTGTTGGTGCGATTACACTGCATCCGGCTGGTTTAGTTAGATAAGCTCTATGGTAAAACCTAAGACGCGATAAAAAAAAATGTTTTCCGAGTCGATTCATACTTTAAAATCTTCGTTTAAAATATTGGATCCCCCATCCTTGTAATTGTGTTGTAGTTATTGAAAAAAAAAACGCCGATGAAATACAGACGACTAAGTCGAAGATCAATAGATGAATCCTTTAGTTATCCTGTGACAGTCGTCTCCTTTCAAATTTACATGTGATTGAGTCAAGAGTGGGCAGCACTGCCATTGCACCCAGCTATGCACTACCATTAGGCGGCGCGCGCTATTTCGGGTGCACTTAACGCCTAACAAGACTTGCAAGACGATTCGCACTTGTACACAATGCATCCGTGGCAAACAGAAGCGAAGTCAAGTGTCAGGTCACACGTTACAAATAATGGGTCGTTGGTGGTATTTATTCTTGTATTGTTTTCGTAAATTACATTTTTATTGTTCAAAAGTGCCATCCCCTTGAAATAGATTAACCCTTATTACTTTACACGTTATTTTTCTTTTTTTAGGAAATACAAAAATTCAGATCAGCACATAAATATATTCTTGCATCTTGTTTATTATTTCAATTTTTCAATGTGTTCTGTAATTTCTTACCAGAATTTATGGACGCGGGTTCATTATTCTAAAATTTACAGACTACTTATAATTGTAACAAATTACAATTTCAAGGAGCTGCTTATTAAGAAAATTTAATTAACTAAAGCAAGTAAACTAGGTAATAAATCCTAAATCCCTATAGGGAAACTTGGATAAGATCTTAGTCCTTCTAAAACGGAGTAGGTTTACAACACGCTTAGTTCTCGAAGGAACTATGATGTAATTATACGAGTATATGGGCTTAGTTAGGATTCGCCAACTCTTATAATTAAAGATGTCATTAATCAGAACTATAGGACGTACAGCTATTTCCAACATCATGATATGTCATACGAATAATTAACTACAACGATATAAAAACAGACGTAACACACGCCAAAATAAACGAAAGCACGAAAAAACTGTTGCCAAATATTGGAACGAGAAAAACTATTTAATCCGAAAACTTCAGTAGTTTGGTACAGAGTACAATAAATCAGGAACTCGCATCGTGCTTCGATGCCAAGGAAATAAGATCGACTTGGCAACTCTAGCACAGACGGTGTGGCTGCGGATGCATAATCTGTCACTGTTTATTATCTGAGCTAGTGTTTCCAGAACTTATGTGCACCTACATATGAGTAAATTTACAAGGATAGTATCAAGTAGGAAGTATGTGAACAATATTTTAAGCTCTTAAATAGTGTGAAAACAGGTTTAAAAGCTGTGAGCAGTAACGAAGTAACTATCTTGTATAGTACTGTTCAGATCCTTATATTAATACGAATGCTGACGTACGATAGTCGAAGTACCACTGATCACGTAAATTATATTTTACGGATTAAGGTAGTCGCACACGTAGCCGCTCGGCACCGGACCGGCGCCGCCTCACCTCATCGGCTCGCCGTCAACCAGGCGTCAATCATATGCAAGCACGTAACGGAAACGGCTCAGCACCACCGAGGTGTCCGCGCGGCTGCGGCAGTTAGGTGTAGACGTAAGCTCTATGACTGAGCGTTGCCCGCGCGCCGCTTGCGGATGACTAGCTTGTGTCGAGGTGAGGCGATGCTGTTCCGATGCCGATATATGTGCGTGACAGTATGGAATTTCTTACAAAGAATACTGGACGGCTCGAGTTGAGGCGGCGGCGCCGGTCCGGTGCCGAGCGGTTACGTGTGCGACAACCTTTACGAATGATACGAGTAAGTATACAACATACCTATGAGAGAAAGCATGCGCTTCCATAACACTAAATTAATAGCAGGACATTAATTCAGCGTTGATGAACCAGTGATGATGTGTTTACAAACTTATGGTGTTATTGTCAGCGATTTTTCTTGTCGTTGTGTGTGGAATTAACTCCCAAGCCAATAACAATGCAGCGCTAAGTATGATTTAATCTATAGAACGCCACATGATGAACGATCGATTGACGTCAATGTTTTTTGTGACTGGGAACCATTGAGATAATTGTAGGTTCAATATTAGAGTTGATTGAACAATAGACTATGAATTAAAGATATCACAACATTTATTAATCGATGGTTTTACGAGTACAAATAGTTTGTACTTGGGGAGTAACTATTAATTTCATTTGATGTCTTCGTCGATTGTAGACTTTTTACTTCTGCAGACCAAAACGTAATTTTTCCACTGTTATCCATTGCATAATTTTTAAATGATTTGCTTTTGCTATTTGAAAGGATCTTGGAAAGGTTGATGTATGTTTAAAAACAAGTCGGTAACTATGAAGAACGACACTACGGAGTACAGCACAACTTTTAGGTAACAAGATACAAGTTTTCTCTTGTACAGGCGGTACTATATAAACTACGGCTTGCAATAAAATGTCGCTCGCTACCAACGCAAACAATAAAATTATTTATTTGCAGAAAATTCTAGCACTAACAAGATTTCGGTAAAGCAATTCGAAGAAAATAATAACTGTTCGCTCGTAAAACATTCGCGGCTCTCGAATGCGATCTATCTCTTTCAAAAGTAAGAGAAAAATATGGTTTAAGAAGGGGAGAAACGTTGTCTCTCGAAACTGCAGAAATAATTGCTCAAAAGGGGAGACAATATTTTCTCGGGTAGGGTTACCACTTATTTCGAGGTTGCAGCTGAGACTTGAAGCATTTACGATTTCCCAAACATCTCGAAGTAATTTACAATCCTTCATTCCGTAGCACGCCAGGGTGACCATCCGAAACTATTTCCCGGAAAGCTTCCTAATCCGGAGATGGCTCTTTATTACATCAAATCACGTGATCTTACAATAAACCATTTTTCATCAGAATTATTTATAGAGGACCCGCGTTCACACTTTTCCTTTTTTTTCCCTCGTTCCTAAGAAAAATAACAATCATGACCATTGATCAACGTCAGCGGGGCTCGTTACCGAAATCACGTTTATCATAGATCACATTTGTCCAAGGCTTTAGGTATCGTTTGGGTAAAGAAAGGCTTAACTTCCGCGTTTAGTTCATTGGAGATGGAACCCTTTCGTGTCACGTGAAGGTAGGTAATTGTCGATCGGCGGTAAAGTATTAAAGCGAAATTATAAGGAAGGTGGTATAGAGAAGAGTCGCGAGCCACACACGACGAATTACGAGCGAGGCCGGGACGGCGGGTTGAGTTATGTGACCGCCATATATATTTTTTTATGAAATATTTCTAATACGCCAGAATCTAGTAGCTCTTTAACATATTTACATGTAACTAAATACTCATATACCTTAAAATGTAATTATGTATAAGCTAAAAGGTTATACCTAAAAGGAAATTATAATCGATTGCAATGTTTCAGGAAATGGCTGAGTAGTGACGTTACGTTTAATTTCGAGTGGAACGCTTAATCTGAATTTAAAGTATCACTAGTACTGTCTACTCCCAGTCTCAATATATTATTGAATGTTTTCTCTATGAAAAACCTTTAATCTCCGTTCGGTTATTAGGTATGTTTGACTTCTAGATAATGCAATTCGGCATTAAGTACGCCATCGCAACGTGTAATTTATTCTGTTCTGAAAATGAAATGTATGGTGTTGATATTTTAGGGTGAATATAGATTATATATTGTCCTAACCCAGTTTGATTACAAAACAGAATAAATAAAGCAGACGTAGCTTCTATATGTTATCACGGGATTCATCCGGAAGATGGCGCCTGCGAGACGCGATTTGTCAAAAGCGTACAAACAGAACAGAAATAGTTCGGTTGACAAGTTTATGGCGAATCTGCTCGCTACTAAACGAATTGCTAGTTTTATTTAAAACCAGAGAGATTGTGCAATATATAAAAGCGCAGTTTCACAAAATTACTTCGTCTTCTTGACACATTAGTATCAGGAGCACTTAAGTTTTTTATATCACATCCTGCGGCCCAGGCCGATGAAAAACTTTCGGGTGACCAAATCTTAATTCCGGAATCTAAATAGTCTTGAGATGTAAGTACATTGAGAGAAAGTGAAAAATATTAGAGGGATACAACAAAATCATTATCATATCAGAAGCGGAATATACGTAACACGTAACACAACGTAAATAACACTCATTAACGTTAACCAAGTCAAATAGAAGTATTCCGATGTGTTTTGACCTCTTATCACAGAAAGAATTTCTTCATCTCGACGTAATTGATTCGTGACTCTCCTTAGATAGTTCATGGGAACGCTACGGTTGAACCACAGCTTAACCACGACCAATATCCAAACGTTGTCAATTTCGTCGATCGCCGCACTAACAAAGATAATAAATTTAGTCTAAAAACTAAAAAACAGCTATATACATTTTCAAAAATACTGAAAGACTAGCTCTGCGCGCACTTACATCGGTCGTATCAAACAAAAGTTTGGTCACGCTTAATGCTTTTACGACTGCCGGGGGTGACATAAAGAAAATGAAAAACATTTTGTATTATTCTTGTTGCGCTCTTACCCGCGTAACTTCAGCGGCCCTCGATAGGCTTAGCGAACGATGACGATTTTTTTATACGATTTTTAGTCGCAAGTTTATTATGATAGCAGGAAACGTGGACATGATGTTGAGTATGAAAGCATGGTGTTATTTTAGCGGAATATATATATCTGGGGAAGTTGTTGGTTAGAGTACATCAAAGAGATAAACCAATCTATAAGAACCATATTCAAGTTTCAAGGGCTTGGACCGAGTATAGTGGGCATTGATGTGCCAGTGAAGATTTTCTTGTTATACGAAGTGCAATTAATGTGCAATAGAAAGGCCTATGCTCGGAGTTTTACTACGTGAAATAATCAGAAATGAGGATACAAAGTAACCGTCATAGCTCACAGGATTGCACGGTTAAAGTGGCAATAGGCAAGCCATTTAGCCCGGTGCACCCGGTAGCACCAAAGTCCTTAGGTAACGACCACGTAGGTATAGGAAAGCGCAGCGTCATTTTAACGGCTAAGCCACATAATATTTTAACTAAGGTTTAGGGTTAGTGAAGCAGAGTTAGGGTCACACGCCCCACGCTCTGACTCTACAGAGATCTGATAACTTTTGACAGCGTGAGTCATATCGTAGACGCCAACAAACTGTTTCACAGTTTCGCGCAATTTAAACACACTGTTAAGTATGTGCTAATATTAATAAATAAATTAAAAAAAATATATATATATATATATATATATGGTCTAGATCTTAGCATCATTTTACATGAATATGTTTTTGGATAACACTGACTCGATGACAAGAAACGAAGCAACGTTTTTTGGCTGAGTGTTTTCTAGCATCTTTTGTGTAGTCGGCGGTTTGCGGCCGGTCTAACGCTCGCATCCCTCTGCCGTCTGCTTAGACAAATATCTACACAAACTAGTTACGTGTCCGGACTGGGCTATACTAGCGTTTAATATTTATCGCCGCGTCTGAGATCCATCCGCTGATGTACTATCGGTGTGGGTTGTCTCATTCCGTTGTTCGGGGAGTTGCGTTACTTTACAGACTTTTTAATATATAATGCGTTATCAGTGGAACAGGCTGTGCCTTAAATAAGTATTGTTATTTAAGGCACAGGCTGCTACAAAAGATATTTACCTACGGTAGACCGGAGTTGTAGTTTGCTCATGGTTATCTGAATGATAAAGATGAAGCGAATAGTCTATGATACGACAGTAATTCGTTCGCTTTTATACAATGTTAAAATAATATATTTTTAAAAGTGCCGTCCCGCCCTTACAGAATATATTAATTGTATTATAATAAGACTATTCCTACCTACATTCCTATCGTTCATTATTTTTACTAATTATGAACCCGGTAAAAAGCCAACGACCTTTTTAAACCACTAACGAAGTATGGTACGCTTCGTTGTACCCACACATAAGTTTTGTAAGAACTAAAACTAAAAGAGCGTATCTGCGTTCTAGTTTCTATTCATATAAGTCTGTTTGTTGATGGAAGTTTTTGGTATGGCGTGAGTATTTTAATGAATATATAAGTAATAGATAAGGCATATTTACCTAATTAGTGTTGAATAGGCGTGATTAGAAAATATTTCTAACGGAAGTGTGGGGAACGCAACTTAGGTAATAGGGACTAACGAATGGGCTTATTTATAGAAATTTTGATTATATTATTGAGTTAATGATTGCAATTAAAATAAGGACAACGTATGTCAGAGTATTATTAATTTATTAGCACAAACCTGATGATTGCATTTGATTGGAACAAAACAGCGATAACAGCTTAAAGTAGTAATTTAAAAATGAGTAATGCAATATTGCGAAATAATGTTCAATTAAAATAAAAGATACATTTAAAATACCGAAAGCTATGAGGTTTGCGATACATACCTATATTAAATACATGAAATACTCAGATCAAATTAATTTCAATATAAAAGTTTTGACAACCCTACCTCACGGAACACCGCAGCGCAAGTAATTACTTTATTAGTGATGTCATCGGCTGAAATATGCGTATCAGCCCTAGGCCACAGACTGCCATATTTACGTAATAAATATTCACTAAAACGCGGCATCTAAAACTAGTTCGCGTTTCAATGTAATGCTATGTGGAGTTAATAGCACGGCTTACCTATGAGTTATTTTAAACATTTGTTTGGTTCACTACAAACACTATACCGTCTATACCACTTAACTACACCAAGTAACAAAATTACAAGTGAATTAAGTATTCAACCGGTACGTGATCGCGCCAACACTAAACTAGCCAACAACCCGGATCTACCTGTGGCGTCTCGCAGCCCCGTAATAACATTTTACGACCATTACCTTTTAAACACGGATAAAACGCTTAAAAAACAAAAAAACGACAGACAATTGCGTTAACGGTGTTAAATTTTTTGAAAAAAGAACACAATAGACGTTGTTCTTTTTTCGAATTGTGCAATGCGAAATGTGTTCGATTTTTGTTCTTTTTTTCTGGTTTGCAAGAATTGCGTTTAGAAATTTTAATTTAAAGAAAGCGCACTGTATTCGAGTATCGTTCTAGGAAGGGATGGGGATGTGCCAAAAAGAGATAAAGTAGTTTTATTGATCTATACCGACGTTCGGGCCGCGCGAGTGTGAGTTGAATGAAACGAAGATAACTTGCCGCCCCAAGTTGTTCCGTCCTTGTTTATTGTGCTCAACGATGTATATGGCCGTCCCGCTCGGGCCACGTGACCTAAGCAGGGTGTAACTCACCCTACGGCGGCCATAACTTACTCATAGCGATAGGCGGTACGGTCGCAAAAAAAACATGTCTACTTATTTTTAAGTGTTTTTATTTTTTAAGGTAGGTGACTTGATGAGATCAATTTATTCAATTGTTCTAGTAAGTAGGGATCTGATCATTAAACAACAAGCTATAGTTCCTTCTTTAACAGAAAAAAAACTTATTATTCTAGAATCGTATTGCATTGTCTCCAATAATAATATAATTGTTAATCCAGTAATTACAATTGAATATCAAGTATATTTGCAACGCAAGGTTGGCAAAAAAAATGTAAAAGAAATGAATTGGTAACGTTTCTTATTAATGCCTCACAATTGAAGGAAAATATTAGTAACTTTCTATCAGTTGATTCAATTTAAATTCGACCGATTCTTTATCATAAATATTTATTTCGCAATTACGGCACAAATAAAAAATACGTTTAAGTAAATATTAGGAACTCCGTTATAATTTGTTTTAGAGGCGTCAACTATTTCTAACGACATTCTTATCTCATAAAAAAAAAATCATAACCAACGCAGTATCTTTTTATTTGGCGCTGCTAGCCCAATGTGCATGTCATAAATTACCGTTTCTCCCTCTCTTTCCCGCACCTTATTAACTCTGCTCAATACACCCGGGTCCTATCTAATTCGTAGCGTTGTCAAAAATTTAATTTGAAATCTGTCGTAGATGTAAACTTACCACAAACGGGTAGAGAAATGTTAGAAAATTAGGGTGGTCGAAATTTTATATAATTCTAGCATTTTAAGCGTTTTTTGAGAGTACCTATTTATTCCGAGTTGTGAAAATAAACTGCTCGTTTTAATTTAAAGGTATATGCTATTAAAAATCATAATCAAGTGTTCCGGGTTATTGAATTCCACAAAAATATTGTGTTTTAATTGTGTTAATGTACTACTAGTAAGTAGTTGTCTGCGATTAAAAATTAGCTGCAACAATGTATCATGAAAATATTGATATTAGTAATATAATAATTCATGTTTATATCAATTACCTATAATGAGTTATTAGAGTGTCCGTTAAAATATAATAGTTACAATGAATGAACGTCGATATCTTAATACTGCAAATAAACGGGCTTAATTACCCAATGATCATTAAACGGCAGTAAAAAACACATCTAAATCACTCATTAACACGGCAATCGCAGATAATAACAATAAAACGAGACAAAGTTCAATAAAACAATAAAACAAATCAACGCAAGCTTCAATGGGATCGCGGTAGTTAATATTATCAGTATCTGTTCTAAAATTAATTTAAAGTGGTACTAAAAATGGTGTTTACTCGTAAATTTAAAGCAGTTGTTCTCAAAATGTGCTGGGATTCTAACATGCAAGATCTCTCTGAGAACACGGAATCATATCATACTGCTGTAAAATAAAAATAAAACTAATGACATTGAGCTTGAAATTATTTACTTTTTTTTCGCGGATAGGTCGAAGACTACAACTGTATGCAGGCAGAAAAAGAAATTCGAATATTTCTTAGGCTGTACCTACACGACCCAAAGCTCTCTCGATCTCTATAATTATTAATTTCCACCTGTTAGAAATATGAAATGTTGTAATTAATAGGTTATGGATAATGTTAAATCTTCATGCGACCTAAACGAGTTCGACGCTCCATCTTCGTCCGATCCACGCTGCGTCTTCCTGTAACCGATCTCCATTCGAGAACTTAAATTAGGTTGAAGTGAGAAAAACGTACCACAGTTTGAGAACCGCCGATTTAAAGTGGCAGTAAAGTTGGGTCGACAATCGCGGGAGGTGTCCGGATCGTAAACGTCGACTCGACGATGACTATAATCGTATCGTAAAACAAATAATTAGCGTCGTAATCGTAAGTCGCTGCCGCGATACGCGACGGAGATTTTTTTTGCGCTTGGTTTTAACTTTATTTGAACTGACCGCTAACTATTATGGCTTAAGTAGCGCCGAATGCATTTTTGTAAATGACAATGATTCCTTATTTGTTAATCGCTTGCATGTTAATAATACCAAAGCTATTTATTCAGGTTCTTCTGGGAAAAACGAGCACGATTGACGATGAGAAATATAAGTAAATAAAAAAATTGAAACGTGAATTGGACAAGATTTGTAAGAAATAGAACACTAAGAACATGAAATTTCTTGCTCTTTTTCGTACGATACGTAGGGTAACAGTTATATTACTTGATGGTTTTCTGTTTCTATTAATTTATATTGCCATAAATAATTATTATGAATCATATTTATTTGAAAACAAGAAGAGGATGAAAATACTCTTAAAATAATGATATAAAATCAGAAATATTATACTTGTAGATTCAATATGAAAGCAAACTCCGACACGAAGTCATAAAGTTTACCTTACAGCGCCATCTAGTAGTGAGCGGCTGGACTGCTAACAAAACAAGTTCGATGATCAATGCAGAAGGCTTTCTTGGGCTTTAAACGGTCAATTTACTGTTTTTTTTTTTTTACTTTATTCTGTTAATGGTTAAACTAATTAATTTCATGAAAAAACATATCAACAGGTTTTCTATTAGTTTACTTTTAATTTCTCAAGCTTGCTTTTGTTTATTTTAAGAAACCGCTAGAAAGTCGAGCAGTCTCTCTACAGATGTACCTAATGTACCTATGCAGAAACTAAAGAAAACAAGTGCCTCTCATCATGAGCTAAACGCTTAGTGACACGACACCATCATGAATGAAGCTTTATAGCTCCATAAACCACCACTGGCGCAATAAAGTGATTTATCCCATAAAATAACAGCTGATCGCCGTGATTACGCACAATACGAGCGAACTCATAATTTTACAGCCAATTTACAAACAATAAAAGTCGTTCTCTTGTCTTACACGCCCATTCGCCCTCCGATATCTCCATATTCTACGCTCAGTCGTAAGTCGTAACGTTTATAACCCAATAAAACCATGGCCTCCCTTGAAGTCCATAAGTCATACCTGCCGCGTATAGATGGCGTTCCTCAAACTCGCATAGCGCCATCTGTGAATGAGAGGCCGAAGCTTTTTATGAGCCATTTGAGGTCGTCACGTCGTAAAGTATGATGTTTTATGGGCTCGGTTGATGCCGCTAGTGTAGCCTCTGCAGTTGATTTTATTGGATTCAATGAAGACGATGGTTGTTTGCGGCACTTTAGGAACTAGTTGCGAGACGTTTTTATTTTGTTTTGGTTTGCTTTTTTATTTAATAAATCTGGTTTAGCTCTGAAACTATTTCCAAGATGTGATTGTACCTAAACATACGACTTGTACTTATACGTAGGTACAGTTACGTAGGTAATAAAAATGTGTTTTACGTCTTAGGTATTATTGTCTGGGTACCTATCAGTAAGCATTAGCCAAATTAACAAATTACTTTATCGATCGATTTTATAAGTTTAATCTTATGAACATTGAATTCCTTTAATTGTGAAGTAAAGGCAGTAAAGCAAATCCATGAACGCATTACAATGGTATAATAATAATAAGCATTCAAATGTAAATGCGGACTGGAGCAGGCACAGGTTCAAAAATAAACTAAAACAAGTGAAGAGAAAGAATTCAGAAGTGTATTGTCGTGTTATATGAAGTGCCTTGCAATATACGAACTGTAAATTGCATCATAAACATTTTCGCTCGACTCGACGCGTCCCGGCACCACGGCTCGTCGTTAGTTACACCAATCTGCCGCGAGCGAATGGTGGCGTAGCCATATATTGAAATGCGCGACATCTATCGGCGAATGGCCGAACTTTTAAGCCGCAACTGCAACTACGACGCAATCCTAAGCTATAAACAATTTGTGATTTGTGTCATGTTTATTCACATTTTATATTACTAATAACGTAATATATGACCGTAAAAGTAGTTTGTGAAGGACAATAATGTAACATGTAGGTGTGTTTTGTTTATAAAAATAAACCTTTAGACATTCATTACGAATTCCGTCACTAGATGACGCAACTGTGACTTAGCGTTGTGCTGGCCTGACCATCTCCAAGGTTTTATTGTTGTTTATAGATTTAGTATATTCTTGGATATGTTTGGACTTTGGACACAATGGAACAAAGATTAAAAATTATAGGAAATGATAAATAATAGTGCGTTCGCAGCTAGCAGCAGATACGTAGCGAAAGCTTTTTACAAAGTGGCTGTGTTTTCCTTTTCAGAAACTTTCAGGATTTCCCAACTTAAAATCGTTTGTTTGGATTTTTTCTCGGCCTGTTGTGTGATGTCGTATACAGTACCTTATATGCTTATTTATTTATTTATTTAAACTTTATTGCACAAAACAAGTCAGTACAAATGGCGGACTTAATGCCAAATGGCATTCTCTATCAGTCAACCATAGGGCCAAACTGATACTAGAAGTGGGTGCAAATTACGAATCTGATGGCTTATGCCTCATATAAAGAAAAAAAATGGTTAAGTACCTATTCGTTAGTGCTGGAGATGTTTTTTTTTCATGAATCACTTTAGGGAATGGAAATAAGCAAATTTCTTCTGACATTTGAAACAGGACCATTTTAAAAATTGCAAGCTAGGACAGTTTTGAGAAGATAAAAGTCGCCGTCAACAGACGTCTCTAATTTACGTCTCTCGACGCAATATGTCCGTGAAATGTTAAGAAATTAGATACGAAATCAACTAAAGTCCTTCACCGATCTCCCATTACATATTGATACGAATGATACGATACAGCTACTAGGCATTAGAGAGGCACTGCATAAGATCGACAGTTTGGATAATTTCAGTAGCTGTGGGGGCGTAAATCACGATACACGATGCAGAATACCGCAACTGACTGAATTTTCTCTTTAAATCTAGAATCATCTGAAATAGCAATGGGCGGGCAATGTAGCCCTGAACACGGATGGCCGTTCGGGCAACACAATTCTGGAGTTAACAACCAGTAGGTATAAGAAAACGCAGCGTGGGCCGGCCCTCTACCTACTAGCTGGACCGATGACGTCGTGAAGATAGCGGGAGTCTATGCAGTCTGCACAGGATCGCACTTAGTGGCCAGCTATAAAAGAGGCCTAGGTTTACCAGATCTTTGACTTGTACCTAATAGATAAGAAGATAGCGAAACCGCGGACTTGAGACGAGCTGGGGTGAAAACCATCATTTTGAGGATCGTGGTAAATGCGACGAAATGTGGGAGTCTGTTTAAACCTCCGTAGAAATAAAGACAGATTTTATGTTTGACGTTTGTATCTGCAAGCCTTGCAACTTACCGAATTTTTACCCGGTTTCAGTACCTAACCTAATCGACTGAGAATGCCATCGACTTGTCGACGTGTGTATTAGATCAGTCTTGAAAAACACTTTTAAAAATCTCACTAAGTATTTCTTTCTACAGACATTGATACTGATCAAATTACACATACATATATTAGCTAGTAATTGTTCCTGTAGTAAGATTGTCAATTTAGACTATAGAATGATCTCGACATTTATTCATAGAAAGAGCCTTGATCCTAATACACATTAATAGTCGTGTCTAAAAGGCATGAAAGTGCTATAAATTGTTATCTTTTCGCCTGAAGAAAACACCTCCATCTTATCTCACATACCATAAAGATGCACAAGAAATGGGTAACTTCACTTTATTACTCTTTCAAGCGTTATCTCGCATACCTACCTAGGCAGTTATCCTTAAAGGAAATCTTTTCGGTTTTCCGTTCTAATTTACCTAGTAAATATTGGAAAAACAGTACCTACCAAAGTAACTTACTTCTCTCTCTTAGCCTATACTATACAAGCCTACCAAAAAAACACTACACATCTTACAATACAACAGTAGCTAGACTGCTTTCCTTTGTTTTATGTCGCGCTCTTATCTACAAAAAGTACATAGATACCTTCTTTTAAAGAAAACAATCAATTTAATTTCATTAAACTCAAAAAACCTGATCTACCTTTCATACGTTAGAACCAAGGCAAGTATCTATAATAAGCACGTTTCAGTAACGTCTATAGTAAACAGCCAACTTATTTGGTTACCGAAACTACTATCATAACGCAATCATAAACCCAGATTAAACCTCTCACATAAACATAATATACCCCGAAATCCGCACAATTACATCCAAACACTAATCCACCAAAAACCTAACCCAAAAGTTTCCGGCATAAATCCAATCTGAAAAGTTACCCGATATCTGGGTAATTATAAAAGCGGGGGAAGTGACAAATCCCCGAATAAAACAACAAGGAAATAATTCCGGGGATAAATCGGCCTCGCATCACCCTCTTAGTGTGAATAGAATAGCAATTATTTGGTTGAGTTGGTGCTGCGGCGCTACTATTCTAACTCGATTCTAATTCGACTGGAGATTTTATGCCTTTCCTAATATGTAAAGGATACAAGTAGTGAAATATTTTACCCCCTGGCAGAAACTTAAGTATACATGCAGTACACTCAGGCATGTAGGTATACGTAAGACATAGGTGCAGTCTCAACAATATATTTAAATATATATTTAAAATCTCATACCTTCGTCAACAATGTATAGTAAATTTTGGATTTAATGGATTATATTTTTGTATTATGATATGTATTTAAAAAAGAATATGCTTAAGAGTATACAGTCCTTTTTATATATTGAGGTGTTAAAATCAGCACAAGTACCTAATAAATAGGAGGTGTTGCTATGAATCAGTGGCGTGGCGTCAAATTTCTGTAAGGGTTAACCGGAGTAAGTTTGGCTTATTCTTTCTTCTGTGTATAGCAATAAGGACAATTTGCTCGAAAACCATAAAATAGGCTAACCGGAGAGAATTGACTTCTATGGACGCCGCATCAATAGGTACCTATTGATAATCTCCACACGAAGTCAAAGCAAGCTAATGAGGCAATGAATCCACAGAATAAGGAAGTATTGATTGAGAAAGTAAGTCTAACAGGGAAAAGTGACTTGAATTATTGCTCTATTTTGACAAATGATTGTGTTATTTTTCAGATCATTGATTTATGTATTTTCTTTTATATGTAAATAATCCTAACGTATAAAACAGGTCCTATATAAACAAGAAGCAACGTTCCACAAAAAAGTAGTTCAATTTAAAGTAGATTTGCTCTATATTGGTAGTTATCGTGACTAACAATCGAGAATAAAGTACGTGGTACCCCAGCAGCATCCCTTATAAGAACCACCCTTAATAGACCTACCCTTCGCTAATAAGTCAGTGTTTTATAGTACTCGTATCTAATAGGAATTAAGTCATGCAAGTCTTTGAAAATAAAACTTATTAAAAAGAGAAAAATGTTTTTTAAAAATTTCATTCGTAGGTAGATAAACCTTTTAATGGTTCATTTAAAGTATAAAGTACATCAAATTAAGTGGCTTATAGGAGGGATAAGTATTTGCTGCCTCAGTTATTTATTTCTAAGTTACAATACATAATTTACTTATGCGGATGAAATGTAGATATATTAATTAGTAAGTCGATCCCAACATTCCCAATTTAATTTATTCGTAAATGAGTAAGTATTTTAAAAACCGCAGATCTGCAATGTAAGTATTATGTACCTGTTATTAGACCAATACGCACCAGTAGGTATAAATAATTGGTCAATGTGCATATTTTCCATTCACAGTATTTTATTAGAACAAGTAGCAAAACTCACTTATGGGTGCTTATGGGTCGGAAATCTACTTAGAATTAACATATTCATTATTATTGTAGAGCTTGAATTACATATTAGATAATTAAGTTGGTTGGTAAAGATCGTAGGTACTATAGAATTAAAGATAAAAGATAAAAATAAATATAATCATTGTAGCAGTTTGATGGGGTCATTATTCAAAACAGCAATTAAAGTTTATGATAGAGTAAGCTCATTAATTAAGAATACTAAAATTAATTATTGTTATAAAACACACATCATACAAATCAACTTGTATTCAAAAGAATCACGAATAATATCTCATGTAATGAAGCAAACACAATATGAACGTGATACAGTGTTTGATGTGATTTAACTTTTTAGTTAATATCTATATTAGTTTATAAGATATATCCCGAAATAATTTATCCCGAAATTAATTAAGTACATATCCCCTTAATACGACAAAAAAAACCGAAACAATTTTTGAATTTAGTTTCAATATTTTTTTTTCTGATTAGGTTGAGCTTTAAGCAAAGTTTTAATTTGAGGTTGCATATTGTTAAGTCTAAATTATCCTGATAATACTTACCTTACCTATTAAAATAGTATTTGATTTTCAATTCAGTAGGTATGCAGATAAATATGCAATACCCAGATATGTAGGTACCTACATGTTTATCAGGTTATTTGCTTAAATGTGCCATACAAGCGAAACAAAACAAACTATATACCCTTTCTCCTATCTAATAACATGAAACAATGGTATCTCAGACGGAATTTTTGTCGCTCGCGAACGTAAGCTATAAATTACCGTATATCTCGCAAGACGAATGGGGGTCGCGGGTGGGGTAGGAAAAAGTTGAAGGGCTCAACCCTTGCCTAACGCCCTCTGGCGAGAGTTTGATGAAGTTTTATATACGTGATCGAGTTATATTTTTTTCTCAAAAATTGCATGTAATGTTGCCTTACCATCGCTAGATAGACTACAGTAAGTGGAACATACCGAAGACTTATTAGAAGTGTCCAGTAAACAGCGAGATTTTAAATTTGGAATCAATATTTGTCCAGTAAGTAAGTATGTAATTCCTATTACGTATCAAGATATTTGAATATCGAAACACGAATTACATCGTCACCGACCTATAAAAAAACTAAGGATGTGAAGGCGATGAGGTCGTATATAAATGTAAAAAGGATGCATTCCACAAATTGTTTTAATTATAAGTACAGTGCGACAGCAAATTGTAGAAATTAAAAAGTGGCGTCCCTTTTTCATAGATTAA